>OZ026621.1:33310548-33595548 GCA_964020975.1 Hermodice carunculata
CATTAAAATTGCTGCCACTTTTCTCTGTTGTCTCCATCTTATCTACACTTTGTTAAAACAAATCTTTAGTTTGTTTCATATACAGTACTATTAATGATTCTTATCTTAAAAGAAATATATTTTGGCGAGTTCATTCTGTTTATAAATCAGGCTCAACAAAAGATTGCTTCAATTCAAAATTACAGAACATTGTTTCCATTAACCCCCAAATGGTGGTATATTACCCTTTTAATAGCTGGAATGTCCTCTGGGAAAATTCTACAGGGTCATAGATCTTGTTTATGTACATGTAAAATTTGTGAAAATTTAGCCTTCTCCCCTGAATTTTCCATCTTGTGACCCCTGAAAAAAATTCCAAGCGGAAACACGGCAGAACAAAGTAGTTTGCCCTACGCAACCTGTAGGATAGTTTTTTTTACTTGCATTTTTTTGCGTGTTAAACTTTCTTTTAAGCAGATTTAATAACAATATGTCTGTGAAAGTCTCTTTTCTCTATATCATGCATGCATAGTCAGGTTTGACAATTAAGGCAGTCTCTATTGTTTGGACAAGTACAGAGAGATCAAACAAAAATATTTGACTTTCACAGAGATTTAACCGTTAAAGTGCTGATTTAAGACTGAGTCAACAGATTTCCTGGGGACAGCTGCTGACTAAGACTACTTCTTGCTTCAGACAAGGCTTGCTGGTATTTGATCAAAAGGTATCTTCATAAGGAATTTGAATCTTGCAACCATTACATGTTTAACAGTGATGAGAACACAAACCTTGGCTGTGATTAGAGCTTTAAGGGTTTTAGTGGTTACTGATTGTTGCATTTTAAAGTTGGTTCATCAATGTTGTACACTTTTTTCATTAAATGAGCTCCAAAAGTCACAGGACACACAAAAAAGCAAAAAAGCATATTAAGGAAAACAACACCAGTCCCGGACTTCAATCAATATTTGTAGATTTCAAGATGATCAGAACATCAGTTCTTGTGTCACTTCATTTGAAAATTATATTTATACAGAAAAAAGTAAAAATTCCAAGATTATCACAGTAAAAGAAGGAGAGCCAATTCCCAAGTATGAGTTGAGACAAGGCAAATGGCCGTTAAGTCTGAGAGGCTGATGTCCGCCCGGTTTCGTTGATTTATTCAACTCGTCAGGGACGGTTAGGAAGACTGCCTGAGCCCTTATATACCTATTTGGAGTTACGCTTGTTGTTACGTTACACACATGTGTTGTGTTTACGTTCTAGGCCTGATTGGCCATGATTGACTGATTATGTCGTCATGATCATCTTCAAATCAGACTTATGTCTGATTTAAAAATCAGGATCTCCCAAATAAGGAAATCCGATCTGGGACTTAACTAGTGTTACTTAGTGCAGTTTTTTTAATTTTTCAATTCCCAAGTATAGTGCATAATTCACTGTGACATCAGAGATGCCCACCCCTTTCTCTACAGATTTGACTGCCAGTGAAATAAACATGTAGCTTTGCCCGTGTGAAGCCTTTATGTAGTTTGTTTGATTTTGTGGTTTAAAAAGTTTTTGACCTTATGTTCATGAAATACAGCCATATTGTGGGTCACATTTTCCTATCTGTAAACACTAAACATTAAACAAACACTTTCTGTAGTTCCTTAGCATATCCAAGTTAACAAATGCAACATGGCAGAGAATAATGAGACAGTCCAATATTTGAGCTGTTTTATCATATAAAACCTCACTTTTCAAATCCAAGTTTTGTGACTTGAAACTTCATATAACAAGACTTCACAAAATGATAAACACCTGATATCACATTTGCCAAAGTTTGCAAAATGACTTCCTTGCTCCCTCCCTTACCCCCCCCCCCCTTAATGTGAAGTCCTAATATTCTTCCTTTTTTTCAGATTCCAAAATAAATAAGTAAATATTAGATATAGAAACCTGATCCATCCTTTGGCAAATGTGCAGGCATATTGTTTTCTTACTGGCTTCTATAACATTCAGTTCAAAAAGTTGTATATTTCTCGCTCTTCTTTCTTATGAAATTAATACATTACCGAAGAGAATCACAAACATACTCGTGTTTTTTTTCTCATTTACCTAAAACTCATGACTCACTTTTGAAGGCCACTCCAGAGTTTCAACCAACGCCCTGCTCACATCTTTCAAGCCACCAACATCTTTCCAGCCTGTGTCTTCAGATGTGTGAAGTGGTATATTCCTCAGGGAGGCTGGTGTGAATCCTTCAAGGCTTTTCCTAAAATCTTCATCTGTCAGGAAAATTTCACCATGTTTTGTCTTGGCTACAGAAAGAAGAACATGAAATGGAAACAAAATCTTAATTTGTTTCATTGTCAATGTAATTACAGGTACCACAGCTGAATGTAAGACTACACATATATATATTTTTTTAATACTTCATTGAATCCTTTTTAATTACAGTTGTAATCAACTATTGCAGTCATCAACAAAATGTTTTAAGAGTTGGATTATCAAAAGTACTAAATAAACATCTGACATTCAAGCTAAAAGTATTAAAGATTAAACCCAAAAGCTGCCAGATACCCCCATGCACCTGCCCAAACTTTGACAGTCATATCTAGAGGTATCTATGTTCCTGTACTATAAACTGGTACCCAATTTCACATGTATATACCATTCAAGTGGAGGCTTTCTGTGAGAAAAAAGATTCTTAAGTTATGCAAAAGTTTTTAGAATAAGTTACATGGATATCAGACCTGTTAAAAGGGAGCTCTATAAATGCTACCCCAAGACAAATTGCTAAATTTGAGATACTCTAAAGCTACATTTTTGGGGTACATAAGCTTACCCCAAAGGATCTTAGGGTACAAAATTTTACTCTGTTTACCCCCTGGCAGAGACCTGGATTATTGGAAGGTCATGGTGAACACATACGTGTATACGTAGTGAGTGGCTTTGACTCTTTTACTGCCAAATTTGGGATTGAGTCAACAGCTGTTCTCAGCACACATTGGGCATAATGAGCCCAATGGGCACCGAGAAAAGCTGTTGACTTGGGATATTCTCTCTGAAACTATAGGCATACTGGTACTTAGATGAAAGGTCTTTTATGAGGAATATCTAGGATCCTTATGATAATTCAGACTAGTTTGACTTCAGTAGATTAACTTGAGCTGTGCCTGGTGTTGAAAGAGTTGATATGCATTGGCAGGAAGCCAAGCACCATGCAGCCCGTGTTGGACCAGTTTGCCAGCAGGCAAAATGACTATAATGCAGGGATGTTCACCCTAGTGGCAGACTCTACACTGTTGTATCAGGTCGCTGACTCTACATACCTGCTGTACCAGGTGGCTGACTCTAAATACCTGTTATACTAGGTGGCTGACTTTACATACTTGCTGTACTATATGCAGGTGGCTGACTCTACATACTTGTTGTATCAGGTGGTTCACTCTACATACCTGTTGTACTTAGTGGCTTACTCTACATACTTGCTGAACTACACGTATGTCACTGACTCTACATACCTATTATTTTAGGTGGCCGACTCTACATACATGTTGTACTAGGTGGCTGACTCTACATACCTGTTGTACTAGGTGGCTGACTCTACATACCTGTTGTACTAGGTGGCTGACTCTACATACCTGTTGTACTAGGTGGCTGACTCTACATACCTGTTGTACTAGGTGGCTGACTCTACATACCTGTTGTACTAGGTGGCTGACTCTACATACCTGTTGTACTAGGTGGCTGACTCTACATACCTGTTGTACTAGGTGGCTGACTCTACATACCTGTTGTACTAGGTGGCAGACTCTACATAACTGTTGTACTAGGTGGCTGACTCTACATACCTGTTGTACTAGGTGGCTGACTCTACATACCTGTTGTACTAGGTGGCTGACTCTACATACCTGTTGTACTAGGTGGCTGACTCTACATACCTGTTGTACTAGGTGGCAGACTCTACATAACTGTTGTACTAGGTGGCTGACTCTGTACACCTGTCGTACCAGGTCACTGACTCTACATACCTGTTATAATAGGTGGCTCACTCTCTGTCATCAGGTGTGCATGTATTGCCTTGTCAACCACAGCATCCAGATCCCGTGCCACATAGCCCTCAGTCTTCCGAGCCAGGGCATCGAGGTTCAGCTGATTGGCTGTCTCCATGGAAACCACTATCTTTGAATGCAGTAACAGTTTCAAGATCTCCTTTCTCTGTGTCTGTTGAGTAAATATACAGGTATAGATTAATATATATTACATGATGCTTCAAAGCAAAACACTTGGTACTTACTAGTTCCCTTTTTGTATATATATATATATATATATATATATATATATATATATATATATATATAATGTATAATACAATTTAAAACATAAAACATTCAATTCTTAGACTACTCAAAATAATTGTGACCTATATATATATATCAGCTGTAAGGATTTATTAGTTAAAAGGTGCAGAGAGCCAATGTTCATTTTGTGCATAATTTACCATGATAGTAATGACAGGACAACATTTTAAGTTTTAATTCCTTAATCAATTAAAATTACTTTCAAAATTACAGGCCAGCACACTTTATCTCTCTTGTGCAGAAATGTCTCATTTCTGTCTTTGGTTACCATCAATGCTCTAAAGAGTATAATATATATAGAGAGAGATATATATATATAGTTAAAACAAAATATAACATGAAGTTTGATTCTGGTGCTGAATATAACATTTTTGTATAAACACTAATTTAATCAAATTTTACATAAAATTTAAAATAGTATTTTAAAAAATAAAAATCAGATTTAGTTTACAGTGTCAAAATGAAAGAACACACTCTGCTCTCCAAAATCATATTTTAAATTTTGACTCAGGGCTTCGTCCTAATTTATAGCTATTTAATTTTTCAACAAAAAAAATTGAGATTTTCATTTCAATTCAAACATCCTGTAATTTTGAACTAAAACCCTTCTCCAAAATTTAAAATAGTGGTTAGCTGCTTGAAGCGTACTGTTTCATTTCCCATAACAAAATAATGTTAGCCATTTTAAGTGTTTGTGCTATGTTTGTTTGTTTTTACACATAAACAAGTAGAATTAAAGTTTTCAATAAAGCAATTAAAATTCAATACTTAATCCAAAAATACACTTTCTGAAAATATGCAGACTTAATATGATCTCAAATAAGAAGTCTAGTGTATATGAGAACATGTTTGGAGCAAAGTCATGTTTCCTGTGTGAAGTACCACACCCTTGAAACACTTTCAACGCTGAATCAACAAAAACAAAAATATCTGACAGACTGGATACCCCACGCTTTGTACACACACCGGTCCCCTGACTTTAAACATAAGCTAAAGGTCACCAAAATGTGATCAGATCAAGAAATAAATCATGAGATAGATTTGAATTTCATGTGGCCTGTAAATTATGGGATATTTTGATCTCAGGTATTTTGTCACGGACAGAGTCAGACAAGCTGAAAACAATATACACCCAAACTTTGTTTGCAGGGGGTATTATAACAAGATGACAGATTTACGTTGATTAGTTAGTTAACCCTTTCCCCCTTGAATTGACACTGGAGTCAACATCTTTCCTTGGCATGAGTTGTTGACCTGGGGCATGTGATTTTGATAGGGCTCATCTACAATTCTCAGTCAAAACTGTTTTTCAATACTGCTGAAATTAGTTGAAAACACTGAAGCAAACGAAATTTGACCACCAGCCAGTTTTGGCCAGTTTGAGGGGTAAAGGGTTAATATTCATTTAATTTTTATACCCACATACCCCACACACAGTGAAACAATTGCCGAATTTGTTTCATACTGGTGACCTCTCAGTATACATCTATTTATATGGCATCCTTCACCACATCACTGGATGGGTGGACAGAATTTACAGAGCATGAACCAAAGATCTGCATTGACGTTAGGTCTAATCACATTAGCAACATCTATTGTTTATGTTAGGGTATAAATATGGAGGTTTCTTTAAATAATATAATGGTCACCTCAGTCCCTGATGATGTCCCGCTGAAGGGTGAAACTTGTTGGACTTTTTGCTCATTTCTGTCTACTTAAGGATATATATCAGGTTACAATGGGCTAAACCATCATTTTTGCTATTTTCACACATGTTATGCACTTTTCCTTTAAGTTTTGTATGCCGGAATCAGATTTCAGGTTGTGTAAAGGAAAATTGTGAATTTTGGCAAAAGTATTGGGCCTGGTTCTCACTGTTTGGTGTGGCTTCGGCTGGGGACTAGCTAAGCTTCTAAGCTCCACCCTGCAGGAATCCAACAGGAGCCTCATTTACATACAGCAGGTGTGAGCGCTTCTGCGCACGCTCCGCACAAGCAGACTACGATCAGCTGGGCAGGCAAACCGCATTATCGCTTTGTGTGCAACTCTCGTTTGAACATATCCATATAAACTCAGACTTCCATCCTCTTGTTGCTCCAATACTTGTTCTTTCGCTCAGTTTCAGAGTTCCAACTTTACAAGTTGCACACACAGCAGCGGCATCAATACAAGCCTGCAACTGAGAACAGTCCCATAATCGGTATCCCTCTGGCTGTTCATTCACATCTCCTTGTTCACAACAATCTGTAGGCCTAGATCTAGCCTCGTGGACCACAAAGTCTCCGAGTTTCTGGGCACTAGCACTGCAGAAGCGTTTGTCCAGACCGGGTTGGCTTGTGGATGTTGTGGTGTTCACTGAATCAGTATCCGTGACCTTGGCCGCGACTTCGTTCGACCCTGACCATGCAATGCCAGACTCGCCCGGGGTCTCCGTGAGGCTCACGTCGGGTTGCAGGGTCGTCTCCACTGGAGGGAACTGATTGTAGTATGATCCTAGATCAGACGCTTTGAGTTCACTTGCAACTGACGCGGGCATCGGTCTGCCCCTAGGTTTTTTCTTTCTCGGCATCTTTGCAATAGCACTTTCTAATCACACAAATGTAAGCAATGATCCTGTGAACTTGATAGAAACTTTCTGAACTGAGACTGATTTACTGACACCTATACTGGGCCCCACGCAAGACGGCAAACATCGTAGAACCCGGTTGCCCCGTAACCACCTGTCAGTCATTTGTCGGCCAATCAGGTTAAACTTGAGAAACCCCAACATGGAATCCAAAGTGACAGATGAGCATGATTATAACATTTTTGGATGTAAAACCTCTAAAATAAAGCATTCTTTGAAGTTTGATGCTCCAAACTTGTCCATTTACTCAACAGGTAGGAGTGCGTAACGGAATACCAAGGTGTCATTGCGATCAAAGGCCCAAAGAATAGCGTAAGTCCTATTGAAGTCGGCATTTGCTTTGAAAGCGTTTTTCTCGGCATCATTCCTGGCCTTTGTTTCTCAACTTCTTGTGAAATCAACTTCGTCAGTTTTGCTCATAAAGACCTGTGGTTTGTGGCAAACTGTTCACAAGAATGTAATCTTTAAAAACGTGTCTCAGATTTTTTCTATGTTGAGGGGTTTTCCCTCCACAGCGAGCCAAAAGTCAAAACCTTTGATGTAAGAATGGAATGTCATCTTTTCAACTTTAAACGGGAGTATCTCCACAATAGCGCAAACAATGACAAAAATGAGACACGTTTGTGTAGAAAATCATGTCTGCTAGCTTTTGCAACAGAAATGCACATGCTCAAGCTCAAAATAAAAAAGTAGATTTAATAATTGTGTGATTTTTTTATGATCACTTTACCTGATTGTTGTGTCAACACAGAAGAACTTGTAAAAATGAAAATGCTATCAACTTATTCCCAGATTTATTAGCTTTCAGGAAATATATAGTTTATGGTACTTTTAACGTATTTTCAGACTTTTATTAAGTCATTTGTAAGACTCACGTGTAACCTGATATATACCCTTAAATAGCTGCCAGGCCCTCCCCTGGTTTTATTCGATGGCAATTTTAATTTTAAATGTACAATCATGTATTTACATTTCTGCACTTCACATGATGATTCTGTTTATCATTCCTTATGCATGTAGAGAATACCAAGTATTTTAATATGTTTATATTAGCAGCTCATGCTCTACAAAATATCTAATATGAGATTGTATTAGATCAGCCTCAGCAAACCTCTCAATTGTGCAATACATGGCACATGACACCCTCAGAAAAGTTGTAAAAATTGACACACCCTTAATATATACACCAACCATAAAATGTGTAGATATACAGTGAAACCTGTTTTGAGAGACCACCCCTAGGCCAAGCCAAAAAGTGGTCACATTAGGCAGGTGATCTCTCAATAGAGGTACAATAACATGGGAAAGATAGCAAAAGGGACATAGTAAACATGGTCTGAAAAGACAGGTGGTCTTTCATCACAGCAGTCTCTCAAAATGGTTTCAATGTACATGATTGTATATGCACCTGTACTTTTATTTATTATAAACCCTTTCCCGGTCAGAACAAGACTGAGTCAATAGCTTTCCTCCAAACATGTTGACTGCAACATGCCCCACCCCTGATGTGGGAAGCCATTGACCTAATATATGACATCATGACAGGTCTTATCGAAAAGTTTCAGCAAAAGCGGTTTCTATTAACCTGAACTTTAAGTCAAGACATTAAAGCAGTTACATGTAATCTGCTTTTGGGTAATTTTGGAGCAAGAAAGGGTTAATAATCATACTACCTTTTCTGAGTTATCAGAAAATTTACATGAACTATGTAAATTTGTCGAGCTGATTTTCTGATATACATGTAGACATTTGTTTAGGTACTAAAACTAGATCATAAATCATGAACAATTTATAATTTTAATTGGTCAAAGTATCCGAGTCGCCAGGTTGGTAAATTTCTCAAAACAATATACTTCACCTGGTTTGGTGGTTTGATATCCACGACCTGTTGGAAAACATGTGCCCCTCTGGACGACACCAGAATAGGTTGCAAGGAGGACCTGGATTTACTGGTGGCTAGGACTGTGATACGAGACTTGGCAAACATCTCCCGGCACAGAATAGCTCGCAGCTCTATGAGACAAAATTATACTTTACCAAAACAGTCATCTCCTTGTACTTGTCATGTTTCATACGATGTACCTGCATGTACATGTAGCTCAGAAATCCATGTATGCCATAAGTATTGGCTATATCTATATATATATAGGTAAGTCTTGGGTGGTCTATGGGCATAATTGTAATCCTCAGACCGTCTTGTGGGCAGTTGTTCCGTTTATTAGCAGTTGAAAAATGCCCATAAACCATGTTTGCCTTAAATTCAATGCGCTACCTAGGGGGTTTCAGAAACATACAAATTAGCAAATCTGCCCAGATATTATGGGAAGCTATAAATGCCCAGAGATCGTGATAAGCTATAGTTGGTATATACTGCCCACGGTCCGGTTTGAGGATTATAATTAACCTGCAGACAATGGGCATGACCCACAAACCGGCTGTAGGACCTATTCCATTGTATATTTTTTTTTTGTGGGCAGTGTATAATTGCCCATAAACCACCCAAGACATGTATATATATATATATATATATATATATATATATATATATATATATATACATAATGAGCTAAATGACTAAAGTAAGTAGCCGTGGTGGTTAGGAGGCTTGGTGATTGTCCGACCAGTTTCAATGCCTCTGCATCTCATCAGGGACTGCTGAAAAAGAACGCGTTCGCCTTTTTATATACTATGTTCGGCTACCGTAGTTACTACATAAAAGCATGCATTTGTTTACGTGTAATAGTAGCCTGATGTTCATATCTTGGTTGATATAACGTGATTTAAAAAGATCTCTTTTTGAAAGGAATAGTCTTTCCATATAAGGAAAGGCTGGTGTTGTCAGCTGGCTGGGGTCAGCTGGTGCATTGAATCAGGCATGATGAAAAATATATATATATATGAGGTATTAGCTTACAAAATTACATTCAATGACCTACCTCTTATAAGGTCACAGCAAATGCACAATGTGGCCTTATAAGTGGGGTGGCCTAGGCAGGGGGTAATAAACCCCTGTTGGAGGGAATAGTTGCCCCTGTCTTAGAAAAGGGCGACCACTGTAAGTGGCAAAAGGCCTTACTTTTTGAATTCACACACACACACACACAAAGATATATGTATATACACTGTATATATGACATTTTACTTGCATACCACACAGCTGATGAATACATAATTGAGATCCACATGTAACCTGCATGAAATATTATTAATATGAAGGGTGCAATTTGGTGACATGACCGTGAACTGAGCCTGTTCTTCGTTGACCAATATGGCAAACCAGCTCTTGGATCCTGTTGCCAGGACATCCCCCTGCTGTTGTGCCATTGAAATGTCAAAGGTCAAGGTCACCTACCACCTGCCACTCTGGAGTAGTACTGTGCCTCCCCAGTGGCCTCTTGCTCAGGGCCACTGGCTGCCGCAGTCACCTGATCTAGATCGTCCAATAATATGACAGAGGGCTGTCTCCAGTAGGCTTCATTGAAGGCTTTCTCCCAGGTTTTACCAATAGTTTCAGGTCTTTTACCTGCAACGACAAAGTACATCTGTCCATTTCCATTATGTCCACAGCCCCCTTCTCTTTCTGGACTTCATGTGGGCAGGGACTTCTCTGACCATTAGCCAATTGGCCAAATGCTTGTTAATGTCTCTTTAATTTGGCTAAAGAAAAGTGTCAATGGCTAAACTATTTCAAAATGAAGTTTTAAAGGGACACAACAAAATCTTTACCAATTATGTCTACAGGTACTTCCAATTTTTGAAGCCAAGATCTGTTCCTCTTTGGGTCACTTTTGCAATATAACTCCTCAAATTGCTCAAAGGTTCCCATGGAACATACTGTCCTCCATTATTACATTAATTACTGACACTATTTTTCATAAAAAGGGGAGAAAATATTAAATTTGAGAGGTACGAAAAATGTAAAATGTCTGAATTGGAAGGTCTTATTATTGCAATTCATTACTCTGTTTGCATCCAATATCCCAACCTCAGGCTCAGGAAACATTTTGGAAACCAAATATTCTGTACTACATAAATCTATATTTAACCACAGATGACACCAGAAAGCTGGTTTTCAAGTTGGCTCTGGCATTAATTTTAAACTGTATGAAACAACACAAAATACTTTAAGTTACAATGTAAAATTAAGATTAAGGGCAGCTCTTTAAGGATAAGACACATTCAATTCCATACTGAAATGTGAATCTGAGAGTCCATGTGTTAGCCTCTGATGTGTTCATGTATTCATATGAACTAGTATCCTGTGCTGCCACCTAGGCTGCAATGAAGAACTTGACAGGAAGGTGGGTACATAGTTACGTGTGTTAAGCAGAGTTTAACGGGCTTTTATGACAAACGTAACAACTTGTAAAAAAGCCTAAGTTCAGTCATTCACTAAGTTTTAAAACATACAAGATGCTAAACATATTTAGAAAATTTTGTTTGTTTGGTAGAAAAGGTGCTATTTTATGACCATTACAGAACATAACTGGCACAATTAAGTGTCCTTATCATGGCAGATGCATATAGTTCTGTGATGGTTTTGTTGTTAGTTTTTTTCACTTGATTAACATATTGCTCATGTTATAACACTGACATTATGTTCTTGTTGTTATTATAATTTAATACTTGGTGAAAATCATTCAGAGAATTTATATATGTCAAATAACTACATCAAAGAGCCAAAGGACTGGAAGTCAAAGAGCCAAAGAACTTGATTTTAAGTTCCTAAAAACTTTTATCATTGAATGAATATATCAGATAGCTGAGTGTTATTGTAATGAGGCTAAACTGTACAATCATGTATTGTAAAATGTTGCTCCTCAGAATACGGTCTATGCATAAGTTCACCAAGCGGGAAAACCCTGGCAGTTGTCCCATTACAAAAGTGAGGCATGCGGGCTGATTTTTAGCTACCAGTAGCGCGCTGTGCACCTTCTCAAAAGTGGTCATGATAATGCATGGTGGCGGACACTAATCTTGTTCGTGTCAACATGAGCAGAAAAGCAGGAAATGGACCAAATAAAGGAGGTGTATAGAAGTTTACCATTGTACATCGTTGGCGGAGGGAGTACAAAAAGCACTGATAGTTAGAACGTTGAGTGACAAGGCGAATTATCATGGTAAACCGCCACTGACTGTTGTGTAGTGGGCTGTAATGTTGATACCAGGAAGAAATGTCAAACTGACAAATATCAAAAATAAAAGTGCCATTTTCATCCTTCCATCAACTAATATTCCTTTGTCTTTCAAATACTTTCTCAGCCACCCTAGATTCTGTTTTTTTGAAGAAATCATGGTCCGTGTTTCACTCCTCGTTACTTGCTGTATTCAGTAGCGCTGTAGCCTGTGCCGCTGTGCGGCAAGACTGAGTGGCCCGCAAATTACCCAGAAATCTGTGCGCGCCTGGCTCTGACATCGGAATCTCCACTGGGGTTTCCTCGCTTGGTGAACTTATGCATAGACTGTATTTATAAGTTCTTTTCTGGCAGTACACTTGGGGTCTCTGTACAGTGTCAAAGTTAGTTACTGATCTGGTCTTGTGTGTATGATTGTATCATTTATTGTCTATAATCCAGTAGTGTAGTTTCCTGTAAATTAGCCCACACATTACTGGGTACAAATATTTGTACATACCTTTCAAACTTTTGCAGTCTATAATCTGTATGTATGCCAGGCTGGGAGGGCCACACAGCTCCACGCATAGAGCCCTAGACAAGGTGCTCTTTCCCACCCCCTTAGGGCCACAGATCAGCACGCCCCCATTACACATCCCTGGGGTAGAGTCAAACAACTTGTGCGTCAGGGGTCTTTGGGCTAAGCATATCTCCAGGTGTGCCAGTGCTTTCTTTGCTTCCGCAGACACCCCCCTGTTAAAGAATCATAGGGGAAAAAATCCCCCCAAAGCAATATAAATATAATAATAGCAAATCCTTCATTTTACATATCGTAAATTTCTGTATTTTTTGTTAAAATACCATTCAACCATTTTTATTTTCATCATTTTGTGCCATCAGTGAAAATAAGAATACAGCTAAATTAAAGTAATTTACAGTATTTTCAGACATCCACCCATCCAATATACAGGTACACAGTATGTTATACCATGATCCCTGCTGGCAGAAAGGCAAGGAATATTTGAGACCATGAAGGACGTAAGCCTCAATTATCACTAGGGATTTTCTTGGAAATACCTTTAAGTTCGGATATCATTTCATGTTTTAACCTTTTCCAGCTCAAATAACCTACAGTAGCCCTGATATAAAATGTCACATGCTTTACGGTTTTTAAATCTTATGTTAATAACCCTTTCCCCCTTAAACCGACCAAAACCGGGTGGTGGTCAAATATCATCTGCTTCAGTGTTTTTAATATTTGTCAGATATTGCAACAGTATTGTATACATGACTATATAGTTTTTTTTTGTTTTTTTTTTTTTTAATGTACTTTGTAAATCTATGGACCATTTGTATGAGTCTGAAATAAAGACATATATATATATATATTAACTAATTTCAACAGTAATGAAAAGCAATTTTGACTGAGAATTGTAGATGAGCCCTATCAAGATCACATGTCCCAGGTCAACAACTTTCCTTGGCATGAGTTGGGCACTAACTCATGCCAAGGAAACTTGTTGACTCAAGTGTCAATTTAAGGGGGAAATGGTTAAAGAGGCTACTGCACCACCTAGTATGCCGCATGGTGTGATGACCCTTACCCAGCTGCTTGGACAGCTTGAACGCACTGACAAATGAAAGGAGGGGGTAAAGTGTCAAATAAACTGAACCATTACAACTGGACTCCCTCCTTTGTCAGAGCCCCAAGCTATGCCACGTGGTATACTAACGTGGTGCAGTACCTAGCCCCTTTAATAACAAACAAATGTCGGCTGAGAATTGTTATTAAGACCCATCTTGATGTTACACTATTGGTCAACAACTTTTCTTGGCAAAACCTGGGTGCATTGCACCCAACTCATACAGGACAGCTACTGACATCTTATTTTGACCAGGAAAGTGTTAATTTATGGTAAGGAACACATCAGAATACACTAATTCACAGTTAAGACATTTTTGAGTGATAGATAAAGTACATGCACGTGTTAAATGACTTGTACATAATCTGCTCTACTTCAGTATTAAATGACTTAGATATAACAAAACATCACCCCTCCTGCACAATGGACATGGACTGTAAGTGTATAACAACATTTTGCTCAGGATTTTTGTGAGGGTAGCTTCACATGACAGTCTCTGAATGGGATGGATGAATGGTGAAAGAACCAGGAGAGGTGCAATTTGATAGCTCACAAAAATTAGTGGAAATTATCAGCAGGTCAGAAGGGGTGGGTGGGTGGTGGGGTATGCGCATGATGATGTTAGGGATTTTATCCAAAAAAATTGCATGGAACAAGAACTATATAAGTTAGTATTTCACAGACTGAATGCTTTTATCAAAATGAACAGAAAACAAGAGGCCCATGTGCCTAATGCTCTGCACACAACCATCACAAAAAAAGAAGCCCATGGGCCCAATGCTCTGCTGGCATTGTGGCTTTATTGCACCTGTTCATTTCAAAGTTGTTAGTCCTTAAGTGGCTTCTGAACATATAAAGCTTGTGTACATTTAATGTAAAAATTGTCCACCAGATGGCACTTCAGTCCACATGTAATCATGGCTTATTTGTGCAACTCCTGTTATGAACATTGTTTCATCGACCAAGACAACAATGACTGAGTCCTTAACTTTATGTCTTCAGTGAACTTGAGACAGAAGATCAAGCACCCGTACCCAGATTATGTAATACAAGAGGCCCATAGGCCTGCCTGGTGCTGTGCTGACATTGCCACTGAAGTCCAAGCTTCACCCTGCCATTACAAAATCAACTCTTTCAACTTTACAGGCATGGCGACCTGACAAAATTGGGCAAGGTACACAATTCTAGCTTTCGACATTGTCTATATAACCTATACATTTGGCAAGTCTGATCCAAATACTTTTCAAGATAAGTGCCCAACCCATGCCAAGGAAAGCTGTTGACTCAGTCTTAATTCAAGGGGGAAAGGGTTAAAGTAGTTCAAGGTCACTCATACATGTATTGTGCAATATTCAATTTTCACATATGAGACACATTTGGTGAAATTGATCTTATATTTTCTCAAGATAATGAATTTAATAAATTTACCAAATAATAAGTCATATTTCTTGTTCACATGCAGATGGTGCCACTAGTATTGTGCAGATTATGTATAATCATCTCCAGAATATTTCCACTACAGTTCATAAGGATCCATTACAAATGAAACACACCAGAGCATTTTCATTTTTTTCCCCACTTTTTGGCCCCGGTACTATGTAATCCACCAGATGGTACCACCATTAATGACAGAAACCTGCATTTTTATTCCACACAATAAGTCCTAAAAAATTCAAAGGGCTAACTTAAAAATTATAGATGCTAATGTGTTGACAAACAAATGTTTATGGACGGACATAAGCTCTGTGACCTATGTCAGCAGAGCTAAAAAGCAAAGAAGGATATGAACAATAAGCCACAAAATTAACAGAATTTTGGCAGTTGTCAGCTTTGTTCATGTTCCTTTGTAATAACCTCACATTCAAAATATCATTTTCATTGTAGAACTAAAAATACAAACAACAAATTCTCACACAAAGCACAGCTTTTTTCATATGTGAGATATGTCTTCATATATATTTACATGTACATGCCATGTACATGATGAATTTTTACAAACATGCGGATCATGACAATACTGTGCTCTAGGCCTGGAATCTGCTGTTTCTGTAAGTCCAGATTCCACTGCTCTATACATGTATAACACCTGACAGTGTATATTAGAGCTTGGCAACAGTTGATCAGTTTGAAATCACTTAGATGTCAGCCACTATGTTAATTTGACACTTCAAGGTTAGCTGAAGGTCAAAATTAACAAAACCAAAAGAAACCCCACAGGTACTTTCCCAGTAATGTTTAACCTTAGTACAGCTGAATTGTTTTTCAAACCTGCATTTTGGACCGTATAAACATGGGCCCTGCAGCACTAGGGTTAATAGTAACCAGCCTAAGATCCGCCATTACCAAGATATGAGCCAATATGTCAGATTTGCTGAGTCAAAAAAAAGAAAAGTTTGAATTCTACTAAACACTAATTATGCATGCCTGTCAGAGAATACTTGTTACTGCATCAAAATCTCCTTCACAAATTTGATGGAGGTCCACATGGGAAGATCTAAGTGCAGCGGTGTATTGTTGCTATACATTATGGTACATGTGGTAGAATTTGCTGACACATGGTCCCAAAGTTTGATATCCCATAACTACATCTAAACTTAACATTGCCCTCATTATTTTTTTTTTAATTTTTATTGTCTTCAGTCAAAGATTATATTCTGATAAAATTTCAGACAAGTCTGTTTAGAACTATGTTGTGTAGAAGAAATTACAAAAAAAAAAAAAAAAAAGATTAACACATAAAAAGTAGGAAAAACTAGCAGTGCTACCTGCTGGCTAATATATATGTGAACTACCCTACCTACGGTAAACCTGTAATGTAATATCAAAGTAACTGACAAAGCAGTTCTTGACAGTAAGAAATTTTGATTTTTTTTAAATTTCAAATTTATAGAAAGTAGAAAAACTATTGCATCGGTGTCTCCTTTGCTAACTTGGTAGATGACTTGCCTGGACAACATCCATGTGCAAAATCTGAGGAATCCATACAATACTTTTGAGAAGATGTTGAAAATGTAAAGTCTTAACAGACAGATGGATGCAACGACCGACAGACAGATCACTGATGCAAACAAACTTCATAAGCTATACTGACAAGTCAGAAGAGCTAAAAATCAATCTAATTCAACACATGTACGAGAACAATAATAGTATGCAAATGATTAAACATACCATAAATGGTATGGTAGTTAAGTATGGATGTTTTTCTTTAATATTTTGATATACTATCTTACCCTAGGTGTGAAAGTTTCTCAATTGGCACTTTTGGATCAAAATCCTCTACTCTCCAAAAGGGTAACCTGGTGATGCAATCTGGTTTATTGGTTTCTGTGACCTTTGGCCCCACTGTGACCTTGACTTCTTCACAAATCTGCCAGGACAGCAAGCAGTACACAGGACCTTCTGTCTGGCCTTGTTTTACAGCATCATAGGTGATCAAAAACTCACCATAGAAATCTGAAAAGTATGACAGCTATGTGTACATAATGGTGCATGGTATTCAGTAACATATATGTAACTACACCTTATCAGGCTAAAATGATGAAAAGTGAGTTTCTTGGGTAGGTACATTTTTTTAGCTGAGGAAGAACGGCAGGGCTCCCCCCCCCCCCCTCCAATAACGTTTCTCATGCCCTTTTTTCCTTGAGGTGAAGAGACTGGGTACCATTTTTTTCTTTACATTTCTGAAATGATTAGATAAATAATGCTTGTTAATGGAATGCTGATTAACAGCCTTTGAAAACTGAACAATCATCCCCGACAGCCAGATACACACAGCATGCTGGCAACAAATGTAACCATAGGCTTACAAAACTCCTGCATGTAATACCAACAAAGACAGAGAAATGCTATTGACAGCTGCCACACAATGTAAGTACACTGCTTTCTCTACTGCATGTGGATGTCCATTTGCATATCTAAGCAACAGATAAGAGTGTGATAGCCTAGTTCTCTTGTTGTAGGTATCCATGCTACAATTCGCAGATTACCTTGTTTAATAAAGCACCTGACCAGAGTTCCCTGTGTTACCACCAGAGGGCACTGTGTACTGCTCACATCATAAAGCCAACATTTAAATGCTTTCACCAGCATGTCAGATGTGAAACCATCAGGCTACAAAGCAAATACAAAGAAAATTTTTAAAAACAAAACAAAAACACTGTTGATTCAGTCTTAATCTGACCACTAAAAGGTTATGGTGCAGTTCAACTTTAACCCCTGACACCAGCAACCAAATATTTACTCTTTCACAGCTGATCGAAACAAATATTGTATTCATCCACCAGCATAATTGCAATGGTTGTGGACTATAAAATTCCTCATTGAACAGACTTCTACGCATGTATCAGCCTGCATTTCCCCACACCAAATGGGGAGTAGTCCAGGGCAACAGCCTTCCTTTACACACATTGGACACAAACTGTGCATTGTACCCAAATCATGCAGCGGAAAGCTGATGACTCAGCTCAGAATCTTTGCACTACAGGAATTAACCCTTAAAGTGCTGAATTAAGATTAAGTCAACAGCTTTCCTCGGGACACTGTGCATTGCGTGCAAAGTGTCCCGAGGAAGCTGTTGACTAAGACTACTTTCTGCTTCAGACAAGGCTTGCTGGTGTTTGAATGTAAGATATCTTCATGAGGAATTTGACTCTTTTAACCATTACATGTTTAATGGCAATGAGAAAGAAGCTACAGCAGTGGTTAGCACTTTAAGGGTTAACACAGGTATAACATGACAGGAAAGACACTCTGCTCCCCCAATATATTGGACAAAATTTGCCAATTACACATACATGTAACTATTTGGCAATGGTAAATTTATTACTGAACTTTGGCATATTCCACATCATATGAAAAATGCACAAGGACATCAGTTATATTCTTGTGAACTAAGTTACAAAGTAAAGGTCTTGATACATGTAGATCCTCTGAAAAATTACAAAGATGCCTTAAATTTACTCCTTTTGGTTAACTATTAGTAATTTTCCAATGGCCAAGTGAAGCTGAGCTACTCACGGCAACAAAAAGAGGATGTAACATAATACTAAGGACTTCGTGGGGTTTGTTATGCAGTGCCTGGAGCCAAACCCTACTGGTTCTCTCCAGTCCAAGCTGTCTTCTCAACTCATTTGAAACCATCACATGACCACGAGATATGCTGCCTGTCCCACCCAACTTAGCAGTTACCACATTCTCGTTGTAGTCCCCCAGGCCTTCAAGGTCAAGGACAATGACCCGCACCACTGAATTCTGGGATAATGTCTTCGCTTCTTCTGGTAATGCATCTTTAGAATCTGACTGACCTCTTGCCGAAGCCAGTTTTGTTTTTAAGTTTTTTGCTGATTCCCTGATGTCAACCTCTTTTTCAGCGGGAGACAGAAGTTTTTTCATTGACGCAAGAAAGACCTTTGGATAGTCAACTGTTTGAGCTTTTCTTTGCTGAAGGAGTGTACTTTTTGCAATGTACAATGTAGTTGGCTGTGCAGTAATGTTCGCTCCATAGTATGTTTGTTGTTCTTCAGTTTGCTCCCCCTTTAAATCATCCAACTGAAGGTCTCGACCAAGCAGACCTGCAGTTTTACTTTCCTTTACATTTTTTTCTGCATACAGGTCCTTACTGTCCCCCAGGCTCTGTACTCTTGCCACAACCTCCAAGTCATGCTGCCACAGCACTGCACACTTATCTTCTGCCTTTGCTTCTGTTTTGTCACCTATTAACCAGGACTTAAGATAATTAAAGAAGGAATTAACTAAATCTCCATCTTGACTTGAAGGCGGCCTCTGATATGTTGAATCAGTGCCAGTCAGTGGAACATCCCAACCACGTTGCCCCATGTTAGTATCCATGTGCTTGTCAAAATTTGAAGCACCAACTGTTTTTGTGGGACTTTTATTCAAACTTCCTCCTGGTATTGGATCAGCATTTAAGGCTGACCTATCCTCGATGGACGCATGACTTGCTGCTATATTTTGGCTGCTTCCACCAGGCCTTGTTTTGGGGGCAACAATGACCTCCGTCAGTTGTTCAAGAGAAACGCAACTGTTTGGTGGCTCCACCTTACCTGAAAATGAAAATCTTATTGTGATTTTTTTTGTTCCAAAGAACAAAGCTATTGACCATCAATACAGTATAAACATAGCGTTCCTTGCATTTTGAATCTACATGCACTTTATGGTTGAACACCTGAAATGTCACACCAATATCATGGTATTACAAATGCTACAAACCTTTCCTGTGCTTACTTTATGGTGTACAGTGGAGCCTCATTAATATGGACCTGATTAATTCATATTTCTCATTAATCTGAACACTTCTCCAGGAACAAAATTGTTCATTTCAAGTAATAGTGATTCAGTAATCCAGATGCTTCATTAACCTGAACAGTTCACTGGGGTAGAAAGGTGTTTGGGTTAACGAGGTTCCACTGTACACGCAATGGTCATACATTTGTATTTTGTTTCTGCTTTTTAATTTTTTTATATTATTCCGTACATGTATTACACATTACTAGCTATGGCTATGTAGTAAGGAAAATATGACAACTCTGTATATGTAGTTGGCTCATTTTAAAATCTTGTCTGCAACATGTGCAATGCAAAATAAATTGAAGGCTTCATTTGAACTTTAACTTAAGCTGGCAAAAAAATCATGCAGGGAAGTATTTTCCTATCTAGGTTACCAAAAACTGATACAGCAACATACTTTTCTGCCTGTGTCAGAAAAAACTGATGCAATGATGTACTTTCTATTTGTATCGCCAAAAATTGATACATTTTGTGAATCTGAGAGGCAGGAAAGAGCACTTTATATGGAGTCGGAGGCTGATGAAAACTGATAACACAGATGCTCTTTTGTTGACTGGTCCAACACAGTGGAACAACTTACCAATTTTAGTAAAAACACATATGGACTTGTTAACCCAGAGAGGAAAAACCTGTCCTGACCACACCACTCTGACCTGGTCTAAGAGATGAGACTCCAGGTAGTTTGCATGTAGCTCCTGAAACAGGCACAAAAACACAGAGCAGTTACTGTATCAAATGGCACTGTATGCTGAAATGATTGTGACACATAATGGATTTCTTTTTTTACTTTGACTGCCGTGGCTTCCTGCACTGTATGTGTGTTGACTGAAAATACCAGTGTCTTATCAAAATTTGCAATGTGAAATACAGTGGTCCCCTCTCTTATAAAGCCCCCCTGTAGAGAGGCCACCCCCTCCACAAAAGCCAGTTCCCCATGCAGCAAGATGACATCTTCATTGTGTTTTACCCCTCAAGAGAGGCCATCTCCCAAGACAAGCCACTTTTCTAGTGCATTTGGGGCAGCCTTATAAGAGGGGGACCACTGTAGTGGCTGTTTGCTCCATAAGACCTGTAGAATGCTTTTTCAAAAAAGCAAACCTTCACAAATATGAAAGTCAAAAGTGAGACCTCAACATGCTGTCCTGTGGCCAGTGGTTCGATGATAACTACAGCATGTGCCATACAATGGTCTAGTCTAAGATATCAGAGGTAGCACTTGCAGCCAAAACCAACAATTCCAGATTTGTCCATTTGGTACAAATTCACAGCATAAAATTAGCTTCTGCAACTGAGTGCTGGCTTAAGCCTTTCCCCCTTGAATTAAGACGGAGTCAACAGCTTTCTTTGGAATGGGTTGGGCACTTAGTGTCCAACCCATGCCAAGGAAAGCTGTTGACCTGGGGCATGTGATCTTGATAAGTTTCATGTACATTTCTCAGTCAAATTGTTTTTCATAACTGTCGAAATTAGTTAAAAACAATGAAGCAGATGACATTTGATCACCAGCCAGTTTTGGCCGGTTTTAGGGGGAAAGGGTTAAATCACATTAACCCTCTAAGTGCCACATTTTTCACCCAGTCAACAGCTTTCCTTGGTGTGCTTTGGGCACATTGTCAAGGAAAGTTGTTGACCTGGACTATTACACTTTGTTTATCTTCAGGCATGCTGGTACTTGGATAAAAGTCTTTTTACAAGAAACATGAATCTAGCACCCTTATTATATTCAAAGTAATTTGTTGTAAGCAATTTGACTTCAGTCACCGTTGGCACTGAAATTTCAATCCAAAATGTTTCCCAACTTGTTCATCCCTGGTCTCCTTGGTTTCCTCTGGGAGTAGCACATTTTGAACATTTGGGAAGCCTTATACACAGCTCTATTAATTTCTTCCATATTTTCAATTTTAAAACTGTCTTGATTTTGCAGAAAATATTAGAACATTTGTGCAAAGCTTCTATGTACAATAAAATTTCAATTTAAAATGGCCATGTTCACTGAGCAAATTAACTCTTTAAGTGCCAAATTTTGGACTGAGTCAGCAGCTTTTCTGGGTGCGCATTGAGCGCATGGCGCCCATTGCACACCCAGAAAAGCTGTTGACCTGGGGTATTCTCTCTGGAACTATAGGCATACTGGCACTTGAATGAAAGGTCTTTTTATGAGGAATACAAATCTGGAAACTTCCAAGTGATAATTCAGACTAGTTTGACTTACATAGATCAACTTAAGATGTGATTGGCACTGGATGAGTTAAGACCAAAACTGGAAAGTAACTAGTACAACACTCAGGTCATACTTATAAAAGACCTGGATATTGATATTGGTAAGTTAACACTGTAGGTACAACACTCAGGTTATACTTATTAGAGAACTGGATATTGATATTGATATCACAGTTACAAAACTGGTAGCTGTTTCGAAACTAAGTTGTTCATGTATCTATTACATGATATAAACAGTCAAAGTATTTCGCTGAGTAAATGAGCATTAAAATGTCAGTCCAGCCTTGGACATACCCAGGAGTATGAAGATGATCACAGGAACCATCTGATACAAGTGATACCAGTCAACTGTGTCCAAGAATTTAATCGCTTACCAAAATCTCCCAGTCATCCACAGAGAGAGGCTCCACATGGACTCTAGTACAGGGATGTGTTACACTCACTGGCTTCACAACCACCTACCAAGAAAAAGTACACGTCAAGAATAACAAAAATCCAACTAGGATTGTCTAGTTAGTCATACACAAATTACAGAAACAAAGCTTGCTGAGCAATACAAAAAAAGCACTCATCAGTCTTTACAAAGTTAGCCTGGTATGAATAAAATCAAGTTTTGTTCTTGTAAGTATGGAATATGCATTAGGAAACTTCACTCTCAAGACAATATTTGACACATTCTTAGCCTACATGAACAGTAAGATGACAGAAGGAAAAATGTTGTCATTTTGTGGTCTTGCTCTTACTGAACAGTAAGCAGTTGGGCCAAAATCCTATTTGACAGAATTTATTATCACTTTCAACTCTGCTGAAGTTTCTTCCTCAGCTCAGCTTCAAACAAACACTTTTGTAAATTTGACGCATGGTGTGGAGAGACACAGCGGTGTCAGTTTTCTGGCAGGACTGACATTTTGTGTGATCTGACAGTCCTATGGACTGCCAGGGCTTACTGGGAAACATTTTGGCATAAGATTGGATTACAGATGTAGATGATGGTCTTAATTGCTAAAGATTTTCTCAGTGCTTAAAATTTCAAATTTGTTCAATAATATAACAGCTATAAACAAACGCACTGAAAATGTTATAATTTCATTTATGCTTTACAACACAAGGTCACAAATTTATTGACCAAATTGGCCTGAACTGAATCCTCTTTGACAAGTATCATAGAGTGTCTGTCTTGTGGACTGATAGATCCTCAGAGATCACCTTTAACCCCTGTATACATAAGCAACATGAACAAACCTGGTCACCATCCTTCAAGCCAAGTTTGTTACCAAACAAACCACTAACTTCCAGGATGTCCTCGCCATCTTTAGCTGTGGTGATATCACCTGCCCAGCTCACAAACACAGACACATTGTCATTGGAAAGCTCAAACACCAGCAGCTGTCAACAGAAGTGCATATAATTATTTGGCACTGTGGCTTTACTTGTGATCATCCCTGATGGTGGTCTGGTACACCTCTTTTTCACATACAGTCATGAAACTTAGGGTTTAATTTGGTCATTTTACTGTCAATTGCTTTATTTTCATGTGTTTAAATTTTCTCGGTTTTTCTATTTTTGAAATTTCACTGTAGTTTTAAATTCACTATTTTGAACATAATTTATATTCAAACAATGATAAAATACTATTTCACTGTGTTTTTATTTTTTACAGTTTTGTGCCATAAGCAAAATAAGCACAAATAAGAACACAGTGAAATTAAAGCAATTTACAGTAGTTCTCAGATACAGTGCCTGGTGGTTTCTTTATCTTCAGTAATGTGGCCTTTCTTATTACTGGCACCGTATGCTGCTGGCAAGGCAAAAAGATATGTACATGTATGTGACACTTGTCTACTAACTACAGCAACACTTTTGAGAAAACCAAAGCTTTTTATTCTTTGTGAGTGTCAGATGATATCCCAGATCAACACCTTTTCTTGACATGCATTGGGCGCATTACGCCAATGCACACTGAGAAGAGCTGTTGACTCAGTAAAAAATTTGGCACCTAACAAGTTAATCTGTAGGGACTAAAACAGGTTGTTTTCACCCATTCTCCCCCAAGTGAATCCAAGCTCTGATGGGCACGATTAGTGCAACGTAATAGGTTGCATGCTAGTTGTAAATCAAATAGTGGTCTTTTTTCAATTCCAAGATCTCTGTAAATTTACTTTACAATCCTGTGAACAAAATAGTAATCTAGGAGTCTGAAATGAAGGTAAAACCAAGAAGTCTCTAAATGGAGGTTTCTTGGTAAAACCAAACTTGCGTGCATACCCATGCAGCATTCTTCATGATTGTATGGATAAGCTGTTTGACAATTATACATGCTTTTTAATTGAAATAGTATGCACCCTTAGGGCATGACACTCCCATTAGGCCAATGGGATGCCAAAATAGATTGTCCATCTTGAGCACAGATGTACACATTTTTTTCAGCCTGCACAACAGTCATTTCCTGTTTAGCTCTGTGCAAGGTCCATCAATCCCAATCAACAATAATAGACAATATGCACTAACATCTCCACAAATAAAAAAGGCAACGCCACAGTAAACATTTACTGGGTACCAGGTCATGTGGACCTTGAACCCAGCGAGTTAGTAGAGCAGACAGCTAAGTACTTGTGCCGCTAAGTCTGTAGACAAGAGTGTAAACACCAGGAGGAAAAAAATTATAGTGCCATAAACCGTTTCCCCCCACCCCCAAATCTGGACTCCAAAGATAAATACTAAAAACAAGGCATGATATTATTGTCAAACATTTTTAACCAATCTTCTCAGTCTCCCAGGTTCAATGCTTCTCTCTATACATGTATATATATATATATATATATATATATATATATATATATATATATATATATATATATATATATATATATATATATATTTTAAATTTTTCTCTGCTGATACAAGTGCCCAGTAGCCACCTGACATGTAACCCCATAATTTTAATCTCATATCCAAAGCCTTAGTTTATCATCATTTACCAAGAAGATTCATCGACTCTTTTTCTGTCTGCAATCTTCATTATCATTAATACATAGAGTTACCTTTTTTTCAATGTGTAAAATTTCATTGTGTGTTATTCTGTTCACTTTGGAACTGCTTAGCCATGTAAGACGGCATCTTTAGATATCATCATCGTTATCAGATGCAGGTTACTGAAGCCCACAGTTGTTAATTTCAGACTTTCAGCAACTTTAATTTGATTTTCTTCGTCATGCAATTGCTGTGTGATTTGAGCCAGCACATCAGTCATCAGCAGAGCTTGTCAGTCTATTGGTGTTGTGTCACTGCAATCAGCATTGATGGAATTACCCACATAAACAGCACATAACCTTGTGGTGTGACACAATACCGATTAATACAGCTCTGAACACCCTGTTTATCAGCTTGACACATCAACATTGATGCAACTCTCCAAATGATGGATTTCCCCTGCTGATTGTGTCCATAAAGGTACCACTCTGCCTCTGGCAGAGACTGCGGCATGCCAACCTGATTTTGTTTTTTTATTTTCTTTGCTTACTTATAAATTTTTGTCCTCTTTACTTGTGACAAACACTGTTTAAAACAGGACTTAACATTTACTACAGTATGTAAATAAAGATTTCATTGATATAAAACTACAGGTGAATACTGACCTATTTGTCTATATGTATACAAAACATAACATATGCACATTCACTGTTTCACATTTTTGACTGTACTACCTACAATGGCTGCATAGATCACATATACCTAGAGACATATAAAAAAATACACTGCCAAATGACCATTACGAAAATGAAGACGAATATTTTGCTATGTTCATACTATGTAAATTACTACAGTCTATCATTACAGAAACTCTAGAGATAGTTGTGAACCACTATGTGAGAAACAAAATACTTAAAACTATAAATGTCACACCCAGGGTCACTTAAGTGTTAAAATATTCAAAACTAGTCATGGCTAACTGGCATGTTGTGCCAATGTGCCATTTATAATTATCTTCAGTCAATTTGACACTAGTCAGGTCTTGCAAGATGCATGCAATCCAGGCTCCAGCAACATTTTCCCATCTTAAATAGATGAACAGTACAGAATGAAACCAGATAAACAATCATATATATATATAAAATGATGAAAACCAAGTGTTGCATGTTGTAGCACATGAAGACCAAAAAAAATTAACACCTATATAAAAAAAAAATACAGTACCTAACTAAAGATCTTGACCTCCACACTACAAATACTTGGTCTTTGTTATGTTTACGAAATTGTATAGTCTACCCAACCACGTGGACTCCTAATCATGATAAAAATTTATAGTAACCCCAAGGGTATAATAGTATTGGATTCATCCCTTAATTTAGCCAAGACCAAAACTTGGACAATTCGATCTTCGTCCAACAGGCCACTGTCACTGATCAAACGAGGTCATGTTTTGTTTGCCACTCCCACACACCAATGGCAATGCCCACCGATTCCATTACCCCGTAATATCGCCCACAAGTCATCGTTCATTTCTACAACATTTGAACCAGTTGTTAAGACCATCACATTTCCACAACCTATGTTTCGTACCTTGTCTTGTGACAAATTCTGAACCCATGATTTGGGAATCCCGACAAAACAGCTCTTGTTTGAAGTGAAAGTAACCTTTGCCACCCAACTTTTCATTTTGCCACTTGATAAAAGAATGAAATAAAATGCCCATTCAAACGTCTTCACGTAACCCGTTCTAACCTGTTATAACGCCTAACCCGTCTCTGTGCATACTAGTCTGTCGCTTAATTCATACAATATGCATTATTATTATTATTATTATTATTATTATTATTATTATTATTATTATTATTATTATTATTATTATTATTATTATTATTATTAGATTTTTTTTTGGGGGGGGGGGTCCCGTATAATTATATTTTTACAATTTTGGGAATAAAATTCAACTTCAACTCGGACCCATGAACTCTGCCTGTGCCTGTGGCACAGCTTGAAGTTCAAATTCAAGACTCAACTACTCAACAGCAAGATAGAAAAACTTTCTTTACTTGACGATATTTCAGAAAGAATTAATACAATTGACAATAGAATAGACAGTCTTTCTGAGAAAGTAGAATTTCTCGAGCAAAAACATATGGAAACTGAAGCCAGCTTGCAGTACATGGACAAAGAAGTGGAAGATGTGAAATCAGCCCAAGAAGTCATTAAATCTGATTTAATGACTTGAAAATTACACATTAATATCTCAAGTTAAAAGCTTTTCTGCACGAGGAGGACTGGCTATCTATGTTAAAGAATCTTATTAAACCAAAATATTGGACATATGTCAAAAATTAGACATATGGGAAAGCCTTTTTATAGAAATAACACACATCTCACTTGGTAAAAAGGTTATATTGGGTAATATTTACAGGCCACCAAGGGACATGATAGAAAATTATATACTTTTTAATGAGGAGTTAACTGTAGTTTTAAATAAATTACAGAGGTTAAATAGTTAGGTTATCATAGGTGGGGATTTTAATATTGATTTGTTAAAAATACCAGATAAACCAAGCTACGCCACATTTTTTGACGCAATTACCGCTCTAGGATTTTTTTTTCGCATAAAACATTACCGACAAGATTATCAGAGCGGACGGGAACTATAATTGATAATTTCCTATACAAAATATATAATGTAAATAAAAGCCTTCAAAGTTCTGGAATTCTGACTACTAGAATCTCGGATCATTTTCCATATTTTATATGTCTAGATATTTTGAGTAAAAATATGATGAAGTACCTAAATATATGCAATCTCGAGCCAGACATAAAAACTATTTGGAAAATTTGCGAAAAGAAATTGCGGAGGCAAATTTAAGTGACCGTATTATTAATAATGTGTCAAACGACCCAAACGAATCATATAACATGATCCACACCACCATATGTAATGCGTTAGACAAACATTTTATGGGTTAAAAAGGTAAAATGTAACAAATATAAACACAAAAAATCTCCTTGGATCATACAAGGTATAATAATATCGCTCAAACGAAGGGACGATATGTACAAAACGTTTAAAGAGAAACACTAGAGACAGCAATAAGTATAACATTCTCAGAGTCAAAGTAAACTTGCAGACTTACAAGAAAATTTTACAAACGAATATCAATTGCATTTGTGTCTTTTTGCCCAGAACCACTTCCTAGTAGTCAATATCTTTTTCCGCAGTTCGAACTCTTTACTCTCCATAAGCTAACCTGTCCCTGTCTAACCTGTATATATATGGAATTACTATTGTCTATATTGCACACGTTCCTCTGTAAAATTTAGACATAGGCTGTATCAGCCCAAATAAATTAAAGGGTCTTCAGCGGGTAACTACTCAACATGTTTCGGAGCCTTTTACCCGCACATGTCTCTCTGAGTAGCGGCTCCTTGCCTAAGCTAAATATTCAGCAAAGACAACCCATATAATAATGAATAAATATGAACGAGGCAATTGATCAATTAGCTAAATATGTGAAGTTTTGCTTGTAAATGCAGAGCTTCATATCAAAGAAGAATACCTGTCAAACAAACCATAATTACCAAATTTTCATAGTACAGGTTCAGATAAGAACAATTTGACTTACCCATGAACCAAAATGTACCATTTCTAGCTGGACAGCTTTTCCTAGTTAAACCATGCGCAAATGTTTAACTGAAGTGGAAACAAGCTGGGGCATTATATTCAGTCCCAGTGATTGTAAAACAAACAGTTGCAGCTAGACCCTCTGTACAAACCAAGGAAAATCCTAACAAGGACTGCAACAATGTACATCCTGTACCAGAGATGTAAAACAAACTCCATGATGACACCTACTCCTCAAACAATTAAGCTCTATTTAACTGCCAACCCTGAGTCAATGTGTCAACTTAATGTGTCAGGTTTGTGACACTTGAAAAAATACTGTCAATTTTGAGTAATTTTTTAATAGTTAGTTAATGTGCATTTAGGCATGTCAGAAAAGAATGGAAGTCATTAGCATTTATGCCAAAAACATGCTATCAAAACAATTTTTCTTTACAGGATTTTAAGTACAATTAGGTAAACATGCAACTGTCGTAGGCCGCTTCTTGCTACCTGTAGCCCCTGGGGGTTTACCTAACAGAAAACATGTAAGCCTAAAATGTCTGATAGTGAATATTAAAACAGAAAGATGCCAAAAGATAAAGTTAAGTAGCAAAACAGACAAGTCTAAAAACTGTAGATTATTGCGGCCAAACTTTGTAATAATCTTTGGATGTTAACAGTAGAATTATAGCGCAAGTCAGAAAAGAATGGAAGTCTATTGTATTTATGTCAAGAGAATGCAATGAAAATATTAACCAGATATCAAGTACAATTAGGCAAGCTTGTAACTGTCGTAGGCCGCTTCTTGCTACCTGTAGCCCCTGGGGGTTTACCTAAAAGAAAACAAGCTAACCTAAAATGTCCGAAAGGTGAACGTTTAAACATAATGGTGTCAAAAGATAAAATTAAGTAGCAAAACAGGCAAGTCTAAAATCTCTAAAATTATAGAAGCCAAACTTTCTAACCATCTCGGGATATTTACAGCAAAATTTTTAGAAATATTTGATGAAAAGTACACCTTTGAATCCTCTTAACTCAAGTTTATTGTAAATAAATTTGGTTCTTGATGCAAAGTCCTGAAATTTAGAACAAATACGACCAAATCTCAAAATTTGTGACAAAAATAGTTATATCCAATAGTATCCCAAATATTACTGTCCGGGAAAGGATAATTAACTACTTCAAAGTTAAACTCATCTATTTTGTGATAGACTTTAATACAAAACCTGTCATTAGTGACCTGAATATCCAAGTCCAAAAACACATTGCTGAAACCATCTGAATTGTTACCCTCCAAAGGGATATCTTTTGGGTAAATTTCTTTAGCAATTTCACTGAAATTTTGTACATTTACACAAGCAATGTCATCAATATATCTTGCGTTGTTTGATAATTTTGTAGCCATTTGAAAGTCCTTTTTCATCAATTTATTCATATACTTAAATTCAAGCCAGGTTAAATATAAATCTGCCAGTAAAGGGGAGCAGTTGCTACCCGTTGGAATGCCTTTTATTTGTTGAAAAACGAGTGGTCCGCATTGAACAGAAGTATTATCCAAGAGAAATTTTATAGCATCTATCAAAGTTTCAACAGTGTAAGATTTAACGTTACTTTTTGAATGTTTATTGTGTGACCAATATGCTTTCTTTGTATATGAATTAATATTTATTTATGGTTTACCATTATGTTTAAACACTTTGCTAATTAATTCTGAAAGTGAACTTTTGACTTCATCTATGGGTAGATTTGTGTACAGTGTAGAAAAATCAAAACATTTGATATTTTTTGCCTTTACATCTTTGATTTTAGATACAAACTCGGAAGAATTGTCAATACTCCAAAAAACAATTTATTTCACAGTTTCTAGAAATTGCATTACAGTATTTACGAAAATGATTCCTAATTGCAGTCAAACACAATGTTACTTCTTTTGATAATTGCTTTGTAGTACATTTTGAAGCACCAGCTATGAATCTAGATTTAAAAGGGTTTTTATGTAATTTGGGTATCCAGAACAAAAGGGGAATAGAGGAGTCCTCTTCAGAAATTTTGATATTAAAATTCCTTTTCATCTCATCTTTAATTTCATCAATAACGCAAAAAAACCCGCTATTATGAGACATGTTTTGATAAATACAAACATGATATAAAAAGTACTTGGTCGACAATTAACGAAATTTTAAATAGAATGAAAAAGAAAAGAAATTTCCCAAAGGCATTTAACATAGATGGTCGCATTATTACTGACAAACAGGAAATTTCCGATGAATTTAATAAATACTTCATAAAGATAGGACCCAAATCAGCTTCAAAAATTAATGTATCCAATGATGAAAATTTGTGGAATACCTAACTAATCCAACTCAAAACAAACTTCGGTTTACAAGTGTGACAGATGAAAAGATACTAAATATAATAAATTCTCTTAAACCTAAAAACAGTTGTGGTCATGACAATTTATCAATTAATTTATTAAAGTTTATAAAAATAGAAACATATAAAGGAATAACAATCACAATAAACCAAATGATAAGAACAGGAATCTCTCCAGACTTACTGAAAATTGCTTAAGTCATACCTATTCATAAAAAAAAATGATACTAAAGTTTTTGAAAATTATAGGCCTATTTCTGTTCTTCCGGCAATTTGAAAAATATTTGAACGGGTTATTTTTGAGCAGACTCATCATTATTTCAAAACAAATAAACTGTACTATCCAAGTCAATATGGTTTAAGAGAATGCCACTCGACTGAACTAGCGTCATACGAACTTATTGACAGAATATTAAATGAAATGGACAAAGGAGACGTACCTATAAACAGTTACATGGATTTATTGAAGGCATTTGATACCTTAGACCATAAAATCTTATTACAAAAACTACACTATCATGGAATAAAGGACACAAGTCTGAAATTATTGGAAAGTTATCTAAATAATAGGAAACAATTTGTGAGGATTGATGATGTGCAGTCTCGCTTATTAGAAATGACGACAGGGGTACCCCAAGGTTCAATCTCAGGTCCATTTTTGTTCATAAGTTACATAAATGATATAACAGTGGCATCAAATTTATTTAAATTTAAATTTATAATATATGCTGACGATACCACACTATGTAGTACTATAAATTTACTGAAAAAAACAAACAAGATCAAAACAGTGAATTTTCTCAAATCATTAATGTAGTGCTTGATAAAGTAAGTACATGGTTGAAGGTAAACAAGTTATCTCTGAATATAAGGAAAACAAAATTGATGTTATTCTATAAGCCTTTAAAGAAAGTTTCTATTCCTTCTCTTGAAACAGATAAGGTAAAAATTGACTGTGTAGATGAATTTAATTTCTTGGGTTTAACATTAGATAAAATATGAATTGGGATAAACACATACAGAAGATTTCTACAAAATCTCCCAGAAAGTAGGCATTTTAAGCAAGCTAAAAAGTTTCCTTTCAATCAAAGTCCTCTTAATCCTATATAACTCATTCATACTTCCACATTTTAATTATTGTCTCCTTGCATGGGGATACAAAGTAGATAGACTTTTCTCTATTCAAGAACGAGCAGTGCATATCATAACTAAGGCTGATTTTAATGCCCATTCAGAACCAATATTTAAAGGCTTGAAATTACTAAAAATTAAATTAAAATGTGGGTGGCTTGTGTGATAGCGGTCAATGTATGACCTTAACACAAGTCTCCCAAATCAGTATATGCATATTGTGATATATCTCAAATATGTTTATGTATAATTTGACCATTTCTGTATCTTGATGCAATGTATGTATTCTGATTTGAATAAAAAGATTCCTGATTCCTTTCTTTCTTTCTTTCTTTCTTTCTTTCTTTCTTTCTTTCTTTCTTTCTTTCTTTCTTTCTTTCTTTCTTTCTTTCTTTCTTTCTTTCTTTCTTTCTTTCTTTCTTTCTTTCTTTCTTTCTTTCTTTCTTTCTTTCTTTCTTTCTTTCTTTCTTTCTTTCTTTCTTTCTTTCTTTCTTTCTTTACCAGCATTTTTGTCGGACAATTTTCTCGGACACTATTACATTTGGAAAGTCCAAACTTGCCATGATTATAGCTCCAGACATGAAATCATTTCTTTTTATAAAGAGGGTGGTTGATGATTTTGAAAAATATGCACATTAGGGCCATTTGAAAATTTAAATCTGGAATATTACCAACTATTATAGGTACAAGTAACAAACCCAGCTTCAATTCATAGGTTTGTAACATGCACATTTTTGTACTTTACATGTGACCTCTTAAGGTCAAAGGTCAAGGTCATTTTGCCATTTGAAATTTTATTCAAGTCACGACTTGGTTAATTTTTATCCAGTTTTGATCATGTTGTGCTCAAGTTGTAGATATTGTGACACTGCACATGTTTGTTATTTACACGTAGCCTCTAAAGGTCAAAGGTCAAGGTCATTATAGCTTTGAAATTTTCATCCAGCCATAACTCTGTGAATTTTCATCCAATTTTACCCATATTGGACCTAAATTGTAGGTATTGCAACAATACATATTTTTGTAATGTGCATGTAACCTCTAAAGGTAAAAGGTCATCGTCATGTGGACCTTTGAAATTTTCATCCGGTCATCACTTGGTCAATTTACATCCAATGTTATTCATGTTGGACTCAAGTTGTAGGTATTGGAGCACTGCACCTTTTGTACTTTACGTGTGACCTCTAAAGGTCAAAGGTCAGTGTCATTTTGCCATTTGAAATCTGGAATCATTAGGATCTCAGATTCATATTCCTCTTAAAAAGACTTTTCATTCAATTACCAGCGTGCCCATAGTTCCAGAGAGAATATCCCCGGTCAACAGCTTTTCTCGGCGTGCATTGGGATGCGCCCAATGCACGCCGAGAAAAGCTGTTGACTCAGTCTAAAATTTGGCAGTTAAAGAGTTAAGTTCCTGAGTTGAGAAAAATCTGAAAAATCTGGAGTCATATTTTAAAATAACACATCCTCATGGCTTGTCTTTCCCTGGTCTCTATCATTTTCCAACAACCATCACATTGGGCCTGACACTTGTATACTGTATTTCTGTAATCATTTTTAACCCATGACCATCACACATGGCCTCAAACATCACAATTAATTCCTTCCCTACCTTGTACACCCTATTTCTGTAACCCCTCTTCAACCACAACCATCACAAGTGGCATCAAACATAACAAATCTTTCCTTGCTTTATACAGTCTTTCTCCAGTTCCGTTCTTCCCTCCACAGGCATCACATAGGGCCCTGATCAACCATCCTATCTTTTATGCTGTACTTCTGTAGCCCTTGTTCACCCACACATATCACAAATGGCCTCAACCATCACAAGTCTTTTTCTCTCTTGTATACTGTAGCTCTGTAAGCATTCTTCACCTGCAACCATAACAAATGGTCTCAGGCATCACAAATCTTCCCCTAGTCAAGGTGGAAGATTCGTAGGCAGCACCAATTACCCCCACCCCTCTCTGTCTCTGTCTCTCTCTCTCTCTCTCTCTCTCTCTCTGTATATATACATATATATACTTATATATATACTTATACACACACACACACACACACACACACACACACACACACACACACACATATATATATATATATATATATATATATATATATATATATATATATATATATATATATATATATATATATATATATATATATATAAATGGATAGTTTGATACTTAAACTATATGCTCCCAAAAACTCAGGTGTGTGAAGATAAAATTTATATGAGAAAACTGAGGTCAAAACTTTTGTTAACACTGAAGAGTTTCAGCAGTGCTGACCGCATGGGGTTTGTTTGCATGGACATGATAATGAACCATATCATTGTTCGTACAATCATTAGTCAATGACTGTCTGGAAACCAGGCGAGTCACTGACAAGGGTCACTCATAGGGAACAGGAAACCATAATGATTATGATGATGATAATAATGATGATGATGATGATGATGATGATGATGATGATGATGATGATGATGATGATGATGATGATGATGATGATGATGATGATAATAATAATAATAATAATATTAATAATAATAATTAATACCAATAATATATTATTTATTTCGTATTAAAATACATCAGCGCATAGGAAAAATGAATATAACAAGCTAGTTCTGTATAAACAGGTTTTTGTTACATTACACATAGAGTATTGATCATAGCTTGAATTTCGTCATAGATGAAACCTGTCAGATTTATTGCTTTGTCCCTTACATACAGCATTTCCATAATATTCCCAGCGACTGATTTAGCATCACTTTACACATCCTTTATGAAACAGCCGCCTTTGAACAACTGTTCTACTCCACATTTAAACTTGTTCCAGTCAAAATAAACATTCCTACCTACTTCTTACTCGTAATTTACACATGAAGGCTACAATTTAATTATCATTAAAGTACATACTTTTACAAAATTTAGGGTTTAAAAAGTCCATATGACGCTTGAAATGACGGAAAAAAGTCGCAACAAAACGTGGAACCAGCCTACACCAGCGACCATATACCGATTACGATTAGAGAGAAGAATGAGCCAGTGCAGACTAGTTACTACAGTTGTTTTGACTCCTTTGAAATTGCCTATTAATGTAAAAACAAAATTTTATCACAATCCACTTTCAAGGCCCCAAATATGGAAAACCGCATGTGAATCCACACTCAAACAGGCCAAGTGTGGTGACGTTTGATGTTTCCAAGTTGAAAACGAAATCGAGTTTTAAGCCGCAAAATATACTTTGTTTTGAATGAAAACATCACAGAGGTAAAGCTTCCAGTTTATTTCACACAACAATAAAAACACAGGGCAGAAGAAGTGAGTATGTGTCATATTACAGCCATAAATGCAGAAGAATTAGCAACATTTTTTCTCAACGCGATCTTCTCGGAACTTTTTTTTTTTTTTGCTCAACTTATGCAATTTGTATCTCATCTCACAAACAAACGAATTGGTCTATCACATTAAAATCAACGGACATCAAAAGAAAAATAGCATATCCAGGAGCAGTTTCCTAGGAATTTTTTTTCTGACAACCCCTTTGATGACTTTTGGAGCAATTTCTAGAAAGAAAATGGACGACCTGTCAGGACCAACAGAAAATTGTATAACTGTTCATTTATGCTATTTCAATACTCACCATTGGATTCGATCAAGGACATATATATATATATATATATATATATATATATATATATATATATATATATATATATATATATATATATATATATATATATATATATATATATATATATATATACATATATATATATATACATATATATATATATATATTATACATACATATATATATACATATATATTAATTTCTTTGATTTCAATTTTTAAAAAATGTGTGACTTCTGCATAAAAAATGTGAAAATCCTGCCAAGTTACAAAAAATGATAAAAAAATTACAAAAAACTTCCAATCCCGCATCAAATCACCATGGATACCAGTCTATGGCTGTGTAATAATCAGAGAATATATAGGTTTACTGTGCTTGTGAAAAAAGTAAATGGGTTATATTGATCCAAAGTTGCCAGTCTCACTGTTCACTGGCCACATATCGTCCACCTTGATATACTGTCTTTTACCAGCCCTTTCCGTTCATAGACACCACAAAAGGTCTCAGACATCACAATTCTTTCCCGACCTTGTAGACTGTACTTCTGTAACCCTTCTTCACCCACAACCATCACAAAGGGCCTCAAACGCCACGATTCATTCCTGCCTTGTTTACTATATTTCTGTAACCCCTATTTATTCACAACCATCACAATTCTCTGCCTGCCTTGTATAACGTACTGTGCTGCCGTTTATAACCTTTATCCATCCACAACCATCACCAATGTCCTCAAACATTACAAATGTTTCCTTGCTTGAAAAACTGTCCGTATCCAGCCCCTTCCCCGGCACAGCCATAACAAAAGGGCCTCAAACATCACGATTGCTTCATAGCTTAACATATGGTCGTTCTCCAGCCCCTGTTCCTCCACAACATAAAATGGCCTTAAAATCACAATTCTTCCCCTACCTTGTAATCATTATTTCTCTCACCCCTCTTCAGCCACACACACACCACAGTCATTAAAACTAGCCCCAAACATCACAATGCTTTTTCCTGTTCCCAGTTCAGTCTTTCTGTAGCCTCTCTCCATGTATATACTTTGTTTCTTTCACATCTATTTCCACAACCATCGGGGGGAGGGGGTGTCTCAAAAATCGCAATTCTCTTCCTATAATGCGTGTCTCTGGCCCCACTAACCCCTCAGATATCACAGAGAGCCCACATCACCAAGTATTTTCCAGAGCCATATACTGTCTCTCTGTGTCCCCACTACTTGAACAGCCATCATCAAGTGATTAAAACGTCAAAATTCTTTCCCTGCTTGATGTAGTCTTTGTGTAGTTCTACTCCGTCCACAGCCATTACAGACAGCCTCAAACATCACTAGTTTTCCTGCTTAGCTTGCAATCTTTCTCTGGCCTTCCCCCATAGCCATCACAGACAGCCTCAAACATCACTAGTTTTCCTGCTAAGCTTGCAATCTTTCTCTGGCCTTTCCCCCATAGCCATCACAGACAGCCTCAAACATCTCAATTCTTTCCCGGTCTTCTATACCATCTTTCTGTAAGTCCTCTTTATTGCTTCAAGTGTTCCAGACAGGTAAATTTTATGGAAGGACAACTAAAAAGTTTTGCATTCAACTAAACGAGATTTACCTCATTAATTGTCCAAATTTTGGTCATATATGACCTCCCACCTCCCGGCCCCAGCCATCACGAAAGAGGCTCTAACATCACAATTCTGTCCAGCCATCAAAATGGACCCCAAACATTACAGGCTACTATACGACGTATGTGCCCCTCATCACCTACACCTGTTATAAAGGAATGCAAACTTTACATTTTCCTTGCCTTTATAGTGATCTTCAATTTACAAATAAATGTATACTTTGGACTGTAATCTGAAAAAAGGAACAAACAAAACAACTCTCATGAACACACTATATCAACATTTATTTTGCCAACACACATGTACACATAAAGTTTCACTAAGAAAAAAGTTAAAATACCTGTGTCACTGGCTAAAATAATTTTAATCCTAGGAACCTAAGTTTTCTTCCTGAGACACTGTTGCGTCATGGCACATGTAACGTTTCACATATGAAACTAAGAAACAAGAGGGTCATGGTCCTAATGCTCTGCTGGCAGCATGGCTTATAGCACCTACATCTTCATTTGAAAGTTGTAAGTCCTCAAGTGGCTTCTGAACATATAAACCTTAATATGTGAGTTTAATGTCTGAGTTATCCACCTGATGGCACTTTGCTCCACATGTAATCATAACTTATTGATGGATATTGTTCCATGTTCCAAGGCAACAATAGGCGAGTCCTTAACTTTATGTCCTTAGAGACTTTGGGACAGAAGATTAAGGTCACACAGGTTATGATATATAAAAAAAAATCACACAGTATACATTTAAAATGCATGTGCATCTAGAATCATCATAGTCTCATTCTTTCGGATGAAAACGAATACTTGTCTCAAAACACATTTTACGATATTTGGCGTTGACTTACAGGGAGCATTACCAGTATCACGATGCTTCAAAATGTTTCCCTCCCCGACATTCTCATATTTCATCGAATTCCATGAAAGTGTAGGGACCCCTACAATGTCCATAGGTTTTTCACTTTTAGTCCATCAGTGACCTTAAAAAGCAGGTTAAAGATTATTCATCGAGTATAAAATATCAATACTCATGTACAATACATATTTTGTATCAATTCAATAACCCTAGCTCACTTAAATCTATATTTTGTACTGATTAATTATCAATGAGATTTGCAATTTGTATTTTGACATTCAAAAATGCTTCAAGGTCATCCAAATTTTCACAAAAGTTGACAATTGACCCAATGCATAGTTGGTGTAAGTTTCAAAGCTCCATCTTTATTTACGATCATAATACTGAATTTAATCTGTTATTTACACTTATAATGCGAATTGCATTGAAAACCACCAGTAGCGCCACTAGGATTCCACGCATCATAAACGTTTTTCTGTATAATATTCCTGTAATGGTAAAATGCATATATGTTCACCTATAAAAATAGAATGGCCATCACCAGAATATCATTTCCCGAAATGTATTCCCTCAGTGACCTTGAGGAAGTAGGCCAACGTCACCCATACTATGTAATATCGTAGTTTCAGACATGAGACCCATATGCTGTGACATTTGCTAAAGTTAGCCTCATTATTTCCCATGATATGTGAATTTTACAGGTCTGAACACATATTGGCGCATATTTTCCGTTCTCCTATAGGCCGCGCCACCAGTACTTTTAAGATTCCACATATTTGCATTCCGAACGTTTTCACCACATTTCATAAAGATCCATCACCACTCAAGGACAACAAGTATTTTCACATTTTTCACCTATAGGTGGCGCCACCAATAACGCAAAAATCCCTAGATTTTAACTCCTAGAAAATATCCAAAATTTTCAAGAGGCTAACTTTAAAACTGTTGAAGCTACCGTGTTGGCAATCAAATTGTTTAAGGACGTCTCCTGCATACATTTTCTTTCTTCATATCACTAGTTATTTTAGTCTTGTTACAGAACTTGCAAACACTATCATGTAAACTTGAGACATTCACATCTTTCCCGGCTTGCAACAGGCTTGATGGTAATCTAAGATGCGTTAAATGCATTTTACGGGCCCAATGCTCCCCACATAGATAAAATGTCACAAGCTCACCTGAAAATAATGCACAAATGTGAACAGTGTCTACTTTACTTCTCCTTTCATGTGGTTTAATGTCTCGAGTGTCGATACAGTTTTTGTAATATAGCCGTTTCTGTAGTGCTATATTTATTTATGACAACGCTGTGTTGTCTCAAACAATTTTTGATGGTATTTTGCAGCTGACATGAATTGTATCCTTTAATTTGTAGTTTCTGGAGGAAAACAGCAGTTCAGGCGATGAGATCTGCTATTTTTGTAGTGTTTCTAGCTATTCCTAGTACCTGCCCTATGCAAACACCATGCATGGTTTTCGGGTATATTTCCTCCTATATCTGGGTATGAAACAATTTCAAAGTTGAATACTTCTCTGTTGACAAATAAACTAATGATGAAGATATTTCCCTGAAGCTTTATATCCAGAGCTAGGAAGGTAGTAGTCTAGTCTTGATTATTTTCTGTGATTAAGGCAAGTTATTTGGGGTATATTTTCTTACAGTTATTTCCAAGATACTTGTCGTTAAGCGTAGAAAGGTCATTGATGAATCGTCTTGTATGCCCAATTATATCTCCCGGCTATCCCAAAGTTGTCAGTTCTGTCATTTATTTAAATTCGTAGTAGAATAAATACAAGTTTGCCATGCATGGTGCAGGATCTGTTCCTATAGGGATACCTATACCTTGTTGGCAAGCTATATTACCCACTTTATAGACAGCACTGTCCACAAAATGGTCAATTATACATCTGATGTCTTCTTTTGAATACAAATTGTTCTTTTCTTGTCAAACCACGCTTCTTTTCCTTGCACTCTTACCCACTGGTTACTGACATCCTTAAACGCTTTATCCACCACCCATTTGAATTTGTCTTTAAGGTCATGCAGAATTTTTTTTTTCGTATAAAGGGTTGTAAAGTCAAAAGTATTGACTGACATGGCTTTGCCCTGGATATTTAGATATTCTATATCCTTCAAGATATCTTGAGTACTCTCTGTGATCCACATACGATTGACTTTTTTAGTAGTAGTTTATCGGAGTAGCTCCTCATCAATTTCAAAATTACTTTCAGTATGTTTGTTAGTTCCTTGGCTACATTTTTATTACACACTATTTTGCTGCAATGATGTATCTGAATTTAACTGGATTCTTATGCATCTTTATGCTTGCATACATAATTTGGTAACTCCTTGTTTTCATCTGGAATACTCTATCCTTTCTGTATGCATACTATAATTTGATCTTTCACAGTGTTACTAGCTTGTCCAATCTCCCTGCGTGTGTCACTTTGCATTTCTTTGATGATTAGACTAATCATGTATGGTTTACAGACAAAGTCTATGTTGTTACTAGCCTTGTCAATAGGAGTCATGCAAAATTTTGTTTGGAGTCTTCCAACGGATGAATATACGAAATGACGGTTGGCAAGACATGATCGCCCTGAGACCTAACGTCAGCATAGCTTAAAATGTTACAGCTGTTACAGCTCTTGCACAGACGCTTTTTAACATGTATTTCATACTGTGTCAGTGGTTAAAATAGTGCTATACTTTCCAGTAACCCGTTTATTTTTGTTTGTTTGTTTTATTTCCAATTTAAACACATGTGGCACCGCCAGGTTATACCTTCCAAACTGTCCACTTGGGCATCTTTCAGGCTCGTACATTATCCGTGGTACCTCTGCCCACAACGATCGCATTCTACCTACTTTTCTCCCTCCACTCCACCTGCCTCTCTCTGTGAACATATCCTACATTCATCCTGCAAAATAACGGAACACACACACAAAATAACTAGTTGGTAGAAGAAATGAAACAGATTGTTTAGTGACTCCCAATACTGCACCCGTGCCAAGGACACCTGTCACGAGAGACCATTTTTCAAAGTAAGCTTATCCGTAGAGTAAGATGTGATACACCGCAATGACGGGGATGAACAGTCTCAATAATGATTATGAAACAGACAAGTATGTTTGCCAGTTGATTAAAAAGGTAGCACAAAGAAATCCTGCCAAAAATCTCAGAAATCCTAAGGCTAACTGTGTACATATCCATGCTGAACGGCAACCAAGTTATTGCATTTGTGTCTTTTTGCCCAAAACCACTTCCCTGTAGTCATACCCTGTTCCACAGTCCGAACTCTTTGCTCTCCATAAACTAACCTGTCACTGTCTAACCTACATGTGGAAGTACTATTGTCCATATTGCACACTTTCTTCTGTAGAATTTTGACATAGGCTGTTTTAGCCCGATTGAATTAAAGGGTCTTCAGTGGGTAGCAATTCAGAACATATTTTAGAGCCTTTACCAGTACATGTCTCTTTGAGAAATGGCTCCTTGTTAAGCTAAATACTCAGCAAAGACAACCCACATGATAATAAATAAATATGAAAAAGGCAAATGATGAACTAGCTAAATAAGTGAAGTTTTCCTTATAAATGCAGAGCTTCATTATACCTATAACTAGAATGTAGTTTTCAAACAAACATTATGTCATGTGACTCTATTATGCTCTTCAGAGTTAATCAGATCTATGTTCATTTTCAAAGCCCTCTTGGCTCTAGAGCCAGTTTAAGTACTGGTCAGGACTAATGTTTAACTACATGTACTTACATTTTCACGCAGCTTTTTCTATTGTTATAAGCACAAGTGACTCTGGTCCTTACCCTGCTGCTTTCCTGAGCAATTTGATGTTTTTTCTTCCTAACAATTCTCAATGTGGTCCCCACGGCATACACTGTGAAAAAAATTAACAAACTTAATTCAAGTACATCATTTCACAAACATTTGGTATAGCAAGTGGCAGACACATTGATAGCTTCAGTATATTTTGTGCTAAATGGTAAATATGAAACAGGTTAAAATTCAGGTCAAACGTAGATCTTACCCTAAGCATCTAGTGCTATTTTCAATTAATAACATAATCTACTACTACTAAGAGCCTAAGAGTTGAATCTTTGTGGCATGACCAAAGTTAGTTGCGGCTCATACCTACCATCATCATCATCATCTGCATCTGCATCTTGGCTTGTTGGTTTCAGCATTTCAAACACATTTTCTGTGTTGTCCATAACACAGAAGCACGGTCAGCTGTAGAAACATCAATACTAGTGCTCTTTCCCTTTTTAAATTAATCTTAATTGTGATTTAAATTTTTTATTTCTTTATTCAATACATTCCTACCTCAAAAAACTGATACAATACGAGTGCGACGCACCGCTACGTACCGGATATATGATGGGTATAAAACTCCAAGGCTTTGCTGACAATAGTAATACAATACATGCATATGAGTACATAATAGAGGATGTACCTCTAAGTCATTGAGTAATCCTCATACATCCTTGGTAACACTAATGTTTGAGAATCCTGATTTTTTTTCTGAATTTTTGTGTGTGTTTGTTTATATCACTTATCAAAATGACTGTGAAACCTGAAACTGGGACACTTCATCCGTGTTTCGATAGCAAATGAAATGTGTGCTCATGCTAGACTCCACGGTTGTAGCTGTCAACATATACGTAGTCGCACTGTTACGTTGGCCTTGCACTAACACAACAGAAGATTTTGAAGCTTATGTCTAATTACCACATGGGAATATGGAACTACTAAATGGAGCCTTTGTGACAATTCTCTTTTACATTTCTTGGATCCAACACTTCCCTTTTTCCTAAGCGAAGTACAAATGTATGAACGCCAAAACCCCGCTATCATTTTAGTTTTATTTTTGTTTCTTCTATGTGTCTGGCTTACCAAATCATATCTGTTTGCCCTCGATGTGTACAACACACTGGCGTACTTGTAATCTGTTCCTATCTGTATTTACGTATTTTTTATAAGGCCATCACGCCCGTCATGGCAATTGATATGAGCCTCTGCACTCATCAGAAGCGGCAAAAAGCATTTGGGTCAAGCGGATGTATTTCTATTATTTGTCTTTGTTTTTTTTTTTTTTTTTTTGTTGTTGTTGTTGTTCTTTTTGATTTTTTTTTTTTTTTACAACTGATATAAAGAACTTGTCAGTTATACATTGCTTATGCATTTATGTACTACATGTCATTCATGTTCACTTTGCATATGTTGGGGCTGTTTTTGCTTACCTGCATTACGCAAACGCGATTATGTACCCGTGTTATTTGTATATTGGTGTCATTTACACCGCATCTCCTTGTATTGACATTTTGGTTGGTTATCTACGCACGGGTTTGCTGTGTACTAGCTATATAATTATTCGACAAAGTACTGTATTGTTATCAAGCATACTTGTAGCTACATATTATGTGTTTTGTAGTAGTCAAAAGTATTCATGTTTCATCCGTCGATGCATTGCATTTACAACGTATAAATATATATATGTATATATATATATGTATATATATATATATATATATATATATATATATATATATATATATATATATATATATATATATATATATATATATATATATATATATATATATATGTACCATTGCTTATACATGTTGTATGCTGCTTTTCCCACCTTTCTTTGCTGTTAGGAGATTCAAGATTGCATATGAAATTACGCGCTCTCAATTTGCTCTCCTACTGCTACAACAGTTTGAGTTTTCATACTCGTGGCATTCTATCTTTCTTTACAAACACATGTTGTGAAACATAAAAGTCGACATATTTTTTAATGAACTTTCTTCACTCAGAGTTACGTCTATTTACATTAATTGCTATACATGTATTCAGACTGGGGAGAATTGGTTACTACACCTTGTGTCATGATGTACTGTGTGTAATAAATTGCATATCTTGCACCACATGCATAGCATTAATAACTTTCAGTTCGGCTATGTATAACAAACTGGTCTGCATCAGCTCAGGTGCGGTATATACTTACTCACCAATGGTATTTTGTGTTGTCGGTGACCTGTTTTGTGATGATAATCAAGGGTCATGTATGAATTCCGACATCATATATTTTCCACTCTAAGATTTATTTTTTTGTACGGTGTGCACTTGCAGATCTTTTATGTTTCGATAGCGTGTGGCTGCGACACATCCTATTAACAAAATTTCTTGTTTGCTGTACATACAAATTCATACGTGGTATTTTATTGCAAACGATATTCTGTACTTGCTACTTGTACTTCATGTGTACAGCCGTCCCAGATACTACAGGCTGTCCTGCTACGTATCGTAGGACCTTGTTTGTAATTTACATTTATTATTCATATGAGAACAGGGAACGTTCTTGTTTGGATTTTTACCTGTTACTAATTTGTTTTCTTCTAATTCTGCTAGCAGGTGATATTCATCTTAATCCTGGTCCGGAAAGCGGCCTTCGTGACATTAAATTATGTCATTTAAACATTAGAAGTGTAAACAAAGATAAATTTAGTCACATTCGTGCAGATGTCGCTAATGAATTTGACATAATAGCATTGTCCGAAACATTTTTGACTGACACAACATCGGACGATCCACTTTTTTTGCCAAGCTTTCACGGCATATTGCGTAGAGATTGTTTGCATGGTCCTGGTGGCGGAGTGGCCTTATATTGTTCTGAATCGTTTACAGTTTCAAGGCGTCATGATTTGGAATCTCCTGATGTAGAACTACTTTGGGCTGAAATAAGGGTACTTAAAAATAAATTCCTTCTAGATGTGGTGGACAGATCCCCAAATGCAACAAGTTCCTTCTGGGATCATTTTCAAAACAGTATCGATTTATTAAAGAAAACCAGTATCCGGAATATTATTATAACCGGTGATCTTAATTCCGATTCCACTACTCCTTCTGGTCGTAAGTTAAAAGACTTTTGTGCTGCCAATATATTCTCCCTGCATATTGACGAGCCTACATGAATTACCGAAAATACGGCTACCTGTTTCGACCAATTTATTTCAAATATTCCCAACTTTTTATCTGAAGATAGAGTATATCCTCCACTAGCTAACTGTGACCATTGTATTATTTCAATCAACATTAAATTTCAGTGCAAAAAGATCATGTATACATGAGACACATTTGGGATTTCAAGAAAGCAGATTTTTAATCAATTTAGAAATCACCTGGATAGTGTCAATTGTGAAAGTTGTTTCGAGTCAAATAATGTAGATATATGCTGTCTGGCCTGGTCGGAACGTTTTTTTTTTTTTTACAAGCGGCACGGTACTGTATTCCAAATAAAGATGTAACTGTCCGACCTCACGATCTTCCGTGGTACAATTCTACACCTCGCTGTTTTAAACGCACGGTCATGAGGACACATACTGAGGCCAAATCTAAATCACGTGGGCAACTGCTGCCGACTCCAGAAAGATCTGCTGCATGGGCTAAATACAACGAACTTCGTAATACCTATCAAGAAAAATTAAAGCTTTCTGAGTGTGAATTGAATAAAAAATCTTTGTGAATCCCTGGCTAATGGTCCAGGGGTAAAAAAGCATGATGGCGGACAGTTGAACATTCTATGAAAGGTAATCAATCTACAACAATACCATCACTACTGATTAACGATAACCATGTAATCGATAGCCTGTCTAAAGCGGAGTCCTAGAACGACTTGTTCCTGGGACAATGCAACATTGACACTTCAACTGCACCTAATCTGCCACAGCCCGAGTTACCAATACTTTAAATTAAATATTAATTGCTGACAGTGAAGTACTTGATATTCTAAAATCACTGGATGTCACGAAGGCCACTGGTCCGGACAATATTGGCCCCAAACTGCTAAGTGAAGCCGCACCTTCAATTTATAAACCTCTCACCGAATTGTTCAATCTATCTCTGCAGAATAACATTTTTCCTTCTGAGTGGAAAAAGGCCAATGTTTGTCCTCCATACAAAAGAGGCGAAACAAGTTCATGTAACAATTACAGGCCTATATCTTTGCTAAGCTGTACAGCAAACGTCATGCAGAAAATTATATTTAAACACGTTTTTAACTACTTTAGAGACAACATGATTATAAGCGCAAATCAATCTGGGTTTATACCCGGGGACTCCACTGTTAATCAGCTACTTTGTCTCTATCATGAATTATATTTGGCCCTTGATTTACAGAAAGATGTTACAGTCGTTTTCTAGATATAAGCAAGGCATTCGACAAAGTTTGGCATCAAGCCTTACTGCATAAGTTAGCCAAAAGCGGTATAACTGGACATACTCTTTCGTGGTTGAGTGATTACCTTTCTAACCGAAATCAATGTGTAGTTATCAATGGCCAAAGATCTAACTGGGGACTAATTAATGCTGGCGTTCCCCAAGGTTAAGTTCTTGGACCACTTCTTTTCTGAATATACATTAACGACATTGTAAACATAGTCGAATCTGAAATCAAGCTTTTGCCGACGATACCTCCCTGTTCCTTACAGTTGACCATACCATCGCAGCCGCTGCATAATTAAATTCAGACCTTTCGTCAGTTTTCGAATGGTTAAATGACTGGTTAGTATCCTTTAAAGCGTCAAAGACAGATGCTATGATTATTTCTAAGAAGCAACAACCAATTAATCACCCCCCACTTTCATTCCAACGACACCAATTGAACAATGTCAGCAGCCATAAGCATTTGGGTTTGACAATAAAAGCCGATCTCAAATGGAACGAACATCTTAACCAAATTGTCCTGAAAGCAACAAAGCAATTGAATATCATCAAATCTCTACAGAACGTTTTGGACCACAAGACATTGGAAATTATTTACATATCTCATGTGCGACGTATTCTCGAGTATGCCAGTGTGGTATGGGTCGGCTGTACACAGGATGATGAAAACCGTGTGGAAAACATTCAGCTTGTTGCGGCACGGGTAATCACTGGGACAATGAAAACTACTCCAACAGTAAAACTCTATGAAGAAACTGGATGCGAGACACTTTTCAAAAGGCGCGAGAAATCCAAATTGATTCAGATGTCCAAAATTGTTCATAATTTGACACCAAGTTATCTACGACATATCTTTCCAAATATCCCGTTGCCTGATACAACTTTTAATTATTACACTCGCAGGCGGCTCGATTTACCTCACTTTAGAGCTCGTACAGATCTGTTTGATAAGTGCTTTTATCCTTATACCAGACGCCTATGGAACCTTCTTCCCTTAGATACTCGGAATGCCCCTTCCCTGTCACAATTTAAAAGAAAAATACAGACTCCTTCCTTATGCTCAGTGGAAGACCCTTCTCTTTATTATATTGGTAAAAGAAAATCTGCTGTAGTACATGCCCGACTGCGCATGGGCCGCAGCCAGGTTAAACAAACATTTGTTTCAAATCGGTGTTATAGATTAGTCTGATCGTGTGTGCGGTACTGGTGTCGAAGATGTTTTGCATTTCTTTTTCTCTTGTCCTCGATATTTGATTCCTCGCAATAAAATGCATTTAGCTACAGTGTACGATAAATTTTGCTCCCTTCACACTTCAAACTCTACTTTTAGGTTCTGCTGCTTGTAGCCTTGAAAAAAATAAATTGATATTTCTCGCTGTTCAAGACTATATTGATGACACAAAAGGTTTCAATTTGATGCCATTATATAATTGTAGCACATGACAGGTTCTAATCATAATTTCTTTATGGAAATAACCGACTCAGTTGATTCGTTCATGAGTGCCCCAATATCTGTCTTGTCTTTGTTGTGTTCCATTCCTTCATTTATTTTTCTTCAGTGTAGTGTCCGTTGTTATCGTTTTGTAATGCGTAGCTATATATATATATATATATATATATATATATATATATATATATATATATATATATATATATATATATATATATATATATATATATATATTATGTAAGAATCCTGAACAGCAGCGTACACTACACTGAACGTGTCTTGCTTCGTCTTGTCCTGTGATATTGTCTGATTTCTCAAGAGGGATTCATATAGAGCTTGCCCTTCTTCCCAATTGAATAATAAAATATGTTTAAACCAAAAAAACTGAAGCAGAATAAACCAATTACAGAAAAATTATTTTATTCATGTCACATAATTTACTACCATAATGCAAAATTAATGTTGTTTTATTGTCTTCTCTTTTCTTCTTGTCATGCTAATTGCATAAAATATAGTGAAGAATTGACCATCCCAGACCTTCACCAATACGTTCTAAATAGCAGTCAGGAAAAATTTGCATCCTAGTTATTTTGCTTCAGACTGGTGTTACATACAAATTTTATTACCATTTTTTCGTCATCTGTCACATTCTAAAAATAGCATTTATATATCCTTTCATTCTTTCCTGGAAGCAAGAGCTAAGCAGAAAAGAACAAAGTATAACATATAAATGCACTACTCTAGGCGTAATATCTCAGGGCTTTTGTTGTATGTAGCGGAGGTCCCTGACGTTTCACCTGGGGCATTTATAGGGGTTGCCTCTACAATCTTACTGCTTTGAGAAGCCACTGTCATCTCCATTATGGCTTTTTTCTTTTCAATGACTAAACATATCTGCCATGAGGTCTTCCAGCTGTGTACTCTATATAGGTGAAATAAAGTATGCACTTAAACCCTGGTACATACAAACCACTACATTATGGCTATTTTACTTTCCAATAACTAAATATATCTCTTCAATACTACAGTCACTGAATGCCCAATTAATTTAGTTCTAAATGACATTTTTTTCTGAAAATAATTATACCCACATACCCAGTGACACTAATTTCTAATGGATTGTCCGCCTTTACCCATGGCTTTTGGCATTGCTGAGGTATCCATGCCTTCTTGATTTTCCACAGGAATCATTACATTTCTGCAGAGCTCCCTCATTATGTAAATATTATATGTTGAACGCACACACACATGCATATATATATATATATATATATATATATATATATATATATATATATATATATATATACGTGTGTGTGTGTGTGTGTGTATTGCAATCGTGATGCCTTTTTTCATTGTCATCTGCATCTTTGCTGAATCTAATTGTTTCAAGGCACTTTACTTGTGTTCATCATTTAATTTGAATCGTGATATATCTGCTATCACACAGTTGAGCATATATATGTGATTTCTCGGGCCATCTGTTATCGACCTTTGATTGAATTTGTGCATAAATGAAATGCATACTGAACGCATTATTATAAAACCCAAGAAAAATCTAACCATTGGTTTGGGGGAGGTCTATATGTATGGCTGCATAATACAGGGATAATTGAAGATTACAGATAGAGACTTCCGCCTCGGCAGTGAGATAAATTTGTCAAAAGTATAACGTGACAGCATCAACTCAAATGATTAGGGCAGTCTCTACCATACGGTGTCACTTGCAGCATGCCGAATGTATAACATTCTTGCACGTGGTCCACAGTTTAACCTCTGAAGGCCCCTGCACTTTTTCATTTTTAGGGGATACATTCCTACCAAGTTGTAGGGGACTGCCAGCAATGATACATTTCAGGCGCTACTGCGTCGTTCTTCCTATCAAATGAGTAACAAAATTAAGAAGCATCTTTGTACAATTCAACAGCTTACTAACGTTTACCATTTGAAAGTTGACATGACATGACCAAATTTGGTCATGTTGATTTCGTAAAAAGACCACGTGATGAGCGCACTAGAGATGTGCCTAAAAATAAGCAACCATACACGACGGCGTGATTTTAATACTGACACACATACATATATATCTCCAGGTGCAAAGGTCTGCAGAATTAATATTCTCAGTTTTAGCGTCTGGTATTTCAAATCCGTTATGGTGTTGTTATATCCAGCTACAGTTGAACAAGATCCACTTCGCCTAACCTCAACAGCAGCTTTTTAATCATAATCCTGAGCGCTTGGCCAGAAATTGGCAGTATGTGCCTAGTTGTCACAACCTTAACTCATTCTTTTGAAACATTAACTCCGGGGCCCAGAGTCAGCCATAAGTTGTCCCCAGCACTGGGCCAGAATTAAGCGGTATTTACTGAATCATCACACACGTTAGTAATTTTTTTTCGAAACATAAACTAAAAGTTGACGACTAAATAGAACTTGTGGGGTTTTTTTTTGAGAGAGAGAGAGTTTCAAAGTGAGTGGTAGGTGTCTTCATGGAGTTTGTTTAACATTTCTGTCACAGGATGTAAATTTGTTACAGTACTTGTTAGGAATTACCCAGGCGTATACGGGTGTGTAACCGTAACTGTTTATTTTATAAGCACTGGGACTGAATATATAGCCCTAGTTTGTTTCTACGCCAGTTATACACTGGCAGATGGTTGGGCTAACGTGAACTATTCGACGAAAAAGAGTGCATACTATTTTAGGGGTCAAATCAATCATACCTGAACTTGTTCTATACAAATTAAGTGAATAAGTTTGGTTTGATAGGTATTCTTTATTCATATTGAAGCTCTGCATTTATGAGCAAAACATCACTTATTTAGCTAATTCATCATTTACCACGTTTTTATTTATTCATTATTATGGGTTGACTTTGCTGAATATTTATTGGACAAAGAGCCGCTAAGAGACATGTACGGGTACAGGTTCCGAACGTCAACCAGGAAGTGGTTCTAGACATAAAGACTCCAGTATTCCCTGCATGTGATAACAGGCATTTCTTTTCTGTTTGTCTTTTCAAGCTTAGGCACCTTCTGTTATGTGAAATTATAGTTTAACTTGCAGCTTCACCTAAAAACATAACTCTACAAAATTTGTATAATTGAGTTTGAAGCTGAAGCTCTCCATTTCACACTGAAATGTTTGTTTAACAGCATAGTGATATCCCAGCTAACAACATTACTTAGTGACAACGATATATTTCCATTTTGATAACGATACTATACAACGCTGTGACAACGTAAATGTGTGTTTTGAACGTTGTGAAAACGTTGGTGTCTGACTTTATATGCCAACGTTCCAGCAAAGTTGTCACAACGTTGTCCGACATGACAACTTCCCTACAACATTGAAACAACATTTAAAAAAACTTCCAAACAAATTCAAACATAACAAACGCTGACAATGGTGCTTGGTTTTTATTTCTGTGCAGAACCCTCGTTCGTATTGTTGTGAAGTAGCTTGTCCAAATCCACTCGTACTTTGCTTTTACTGTGGCTCTTGATCTTGTGGGCTATTCTCTTGGGTGTCGACTTCAGAAGTCTCCTTTACCTTTTGCAATGATTATAAAAATATGTTGACATAATGTTTGTGACAAAATGCCATATATTCTGTTTTCTTATGGTACAGTCCATAAAGTTTATACATAAACGAGGCACTAGCATGGTAAAGTACACAAACATACAATATATATTTCGAATCATAAAGACGTACAAAGGGCTGTAATAATTTGACAATAGCCTCACCAACGCCCAGTAATGTGACCACAATATGCCCTGGCAGGAAATATTTTGCAGTGTAAATGTGCATGCAAATGACAATTCACGGATTGAAGCATAGCTGATGCGTATAATGTCTATGCCAAATATATTCTTACTGCAACTTTTGACATCTACATGGGACCCTAAACCCCAAGACTGGTCTTAAAAATATATTTGGTTGACAATGAAAAAAAAATCAATTGAGGACCCTTAATTCTGAGGATGGGCATATAAAAATAAAAGTCAGACAAAAAAGTTATGATTCATTAAATGCACCTGTTAATATCGGCCGAGCAGACTTTCCGAGACAAATCTACATGCTGAATCTGGCATGTGCCCGCGTACAACTTAAAACGACAATATATATATATATATATATATATATATATATATATATATATATATATATATATGTATACATACATACATATATATATATATATACATATATATATATATATATATATGTATACATACATACATACATATATATATATATATACATATATATATATATATATATATATATATATATATATATATTTATATATATATATATATATATATATATATATATGCTTTCGTGTTTAGCTGAGCAGTTAGTTTCATTGCTGGTTTTAACGTTATGCAAATTGGTATAATTCTTGATGTTGCATGTGACCTTTCCTTTTTGGTTTTGCATATGCACATCACCAGCAGATCCAGGGGGTGGGAGGTTCGATCGCCCCCCCCCCCCATGTTAAAATAATAATAATAAACAATAACAGAAAAACATAGTAATGAAAATAAACCATTTGAAGATAAAATCAAAGAGCTTGGCCTATTACCACCGCTTTCAAATTAAATTTACTATCTGGAGGTATAGCTATGATCTTTAAACTGTTCATACTTTTATATATAATCGTTACGTTTTAAGATATATTCTGCAAGCTTTTTGGTATTAAAATGCTATATATTATGCCAAAGGCTGGTCTACGCAATATTGTAATTCATGCTACTAATGTTGCCTTTATGGTTATGACTTCCGTCCGTTTTATTTTAAGACCAGCGACAGATTTGTCAGATCGCTAATTCAGTCACGCATAATACAAAACAGGAAGCCAGTCATTTCGTACATCAACGTGTCTTGAAACGTATTTGTGTAGTTTCGTTTGGTTCAACTTTAAAGGCGCCTTTCTCTTAATCTTATCTTATTAGTTTATGAAAGTTTACTTTTTGAAATTGTCTAGTCTTAATCTATCAGTTGGGGTACATATCAAAGAATCCTTGTGCTAATTGTTAGATATAGTGAAACATAGGCAAGTGCTTTGAAGTGGGTTTATTTTTCATTTTGTGTATTTAAAAATGTCCGTGTGGAAAACACGGGGGAAAACAAGACCCACATCTTCAAAGTACTACGAAACTTTACAGTGTCCCTGAATTTGTTCTTATCTGCATCGATAAAATTATGAGACTGGAAATTTAAATTTGCTCATTTGCATATCGAAAACCTTAATTTTCGAAATTGAAGACTTATACCCCTATATGGGCCTAGTAGGGGCAATTTGGAGGATACGTTTTAGGTTTTATTGGTTTTTGTTACAAAAGAGCATCATTTTAGAACTTCAGACTAACTTTCACTGATAAATAGATACATTGAAAATAGGTAGCGTCCTATATCTATGCAAAATAAAGAAATCAATACGGAGAGGAGAATGCACTCATGGGTGTGCCCATTGGAAAGCTTAAAATGTTATCTTATCTCTGCCTAAATATATATTCATTTCTTAACTACTGAAAAGAAAAGCATCAATTAGAACACGTATTAGAGGTAGTGAGTTTATGGTAGACAGCACGTCACAAAGAAACGCGACCGTTAACAAACGTAAGCTACAGGTACTGACGGCTGCTTTGACCATCATCAGCTGGCATACAGGGAAGTTGGTGAGTTTTATCTACTGTGACACGTTTTTATAAAGTTAATCCCCTGTTATTGTGACTTGCATACACGAAAGACGTAAAGCCAGGTTGACAGTAAGTATTATACTCTGCAGTAAAATTTGAACTAATCTTTTCTCTGCACAACAAACAGAAATGTAATGGTGCTCTGTAGTATTCAACAATGTTTTTAAATATCTCATGCTACAAGTAAAAAGGGATTATGCTCAACGGAAATGCTGTGGACTATGTACTTGGTAATTGGATTTATGATTGAGCTGGGACTCTCTTCAACAATAAAATAAATCTACACTAAAGACATAGAGTCAATTTTCAAAAGAGAAAGTACTAGGCAAATCAGATGCCATTCGGTGTTAATTAACATCAACTGGTACAGAGGCAACCTGGTATCTGTCAGACATTATGAAACTAGTCATTTTATGTGGGTCGATTTACAAGAACGACAATCGCAACATTGTTGTTACTTTACGACTACGTTATCTACAAGACTTTACAAAATATAAGCACATTCTTTGACTGAATAAACCCCCGGGGGCACTACCAATATTTTAGGGTAGGTATGATTCACTGAGGGTATGAAACCCAGACTCAATGGGAGCTAATCAATAAGAAGATGGGGGGGGGGGGGGGGGCTTTGGGAGCTGGTATTGACAAAGTCCAAGGGTAGAAGTGTACATCCCATAGAGAAAAAGAACCGCAATGAAGCTCCAGTACATTTCATGGGGGTCTTTGGGAGCGACAAGTGGTCAAAAATTGGGGTCTTTCCCACGGAGACTACCCGTAATGCTGAGTAATGGGAGTCCCCCCCCCAGAATAAAGTGACATAGATAAGCATACAGATGGTAATTCGAGCAGCATATTCACTAGTCAGCTTTGTGCAAGAAAGGTTAGTGGGACACAAAGCAATATTGGATAGTATGGCAAAATAGCAGGTTTACTTGCACTTTTTTGCATTAAAATTTGGTTTTTGAGTGGTTAGGTCTGTACAATTTGGAAACTCTACTAGTCTACAGTTAACGAAAATAATAGTTCCAAGGTTGAGAAGACTGGTTTAAAACCACTAGCTGCCTTTTATGGGTGACTGCTTGTCTCAAGTCAGGAGTGAAATTTGTTTCTTCACATTGGTACTGGAAGATGGATGTTGATGCTTTGGTAACTCTGGAATCTCTTTACTGTCATTGCTTGGTTTGAAATTTATGAATATGGGTCATATTTTTCTAAACTGAATGGTCTAAGGATACAATCGGCACATGACATACCCCAGCGACCTGACATGGGATCGCCTACTACTGTATCATGTTTCCCTGCTACCTGCCGTACTCTTGTAACGCGTCTGTAATAGTAGGATGGCCAGCAAACAGCCAAGCCAATAGAAGGAATAGTGATAAGGAAACAATAGGAAACATCTGATGCAGATAACCCCCCCCCCCCCAACCCTGACGTTTGTCCAAGCCGGGGGGGGGGAGTGGGGGAAGATAAAGACATTTTTAATTATTGAGAAAACAGCTTTCGCTTCCGTGTGCAGAAAATATTAACAAGAACAGCAACCTGGCCCAAGCTGTAAACTCATGGCATCACCTGTGGTCGAACCATATTGGTTTTATTGAAGCAAGGGCCTCAATGCAACATGTACAAAGGGCCATCTCACCCCACAGATGGGGGAAGATGGACACTTTGCTTATTCGTGTAATATATTAAACTGTTGTTTTTCACAATAGCCTTGATTAGAAAATTATTTTTCTTCAGAAACAATTGATTTCAGAAGCAGAAGTGGAGATCTGGTTTATTCTTAAGAAAACTACAAGCAGGGCATTGAACACGTGTACAAAAAGCTTCTGCTCAAGAAGCATGAAATTATTTTCCCAGAATTGCATAAATTTATGTTTCAGCACAATATGCAAAAAAGAAAAAACAATGAAGGGATACCTCATTACAGACACCAATACATTAAAACAAAACAAAATAAAAACTGCTGTTGAAGAAATTTTGGAAACAAGAATCGTTTAGCTCAGACAATACTTTCGGACCATCTTCCCCCACCGTTGGGGAGAAAAAACTTAAGGCTGCCGTCTGTGGCAAATTGTTATATATACCAGTTTGTTTTCTGCATTTACAAATATAATTGGCGTATGATACCAGCAGACTTAGTAATGCAAAATTAAATACAAAACATATGAATAAGACCTGTTTTGAATGCCACATAAATTAAAAATAATGTAATACTAAAATTACCGCCTGCAAATCAATATATTGTATGCAAGTGTGTATGTGTATTTGTTAACATCCATATGCGTATTTGTGTGTGTGCATGTGTGTCGATATATATGCAGAGAGTAGAGTCTAAATGTGATTATGAAACATTGTGTTATCTCAAGCAGACCACTTGTTTATTCTGCCCAACAAAGCAAATGTAAATGTAACTTTGTGTACCATTTTCAAGAAAGTTTTTCCAACAGATGGCTTTAAAATGTTAATTCAAAGGTGCTCTGCTAAGGGCCTTGTGAATAGCTCATCACATAGAAAGTAGCCATTAATAGCAAAATTCAAATAAACTTTTTTTTTTGCTAGCTTAAAGCTCAGTTTTTGCATCTTTAAAATGGATTTGTTTTATCAATCCGAGCTCTGTTATCATCTTTACTCGGCACAATCGTCACATGTAAAATCATATGCTCGTTTGCCATAAATGCCAGCACATGTTTCATGAAACCACATTTCGCACTGTGGACATTGAATCCAATCTCCCCTGTTGTCTCCTGTGTCATCATAATACTTTCCTTGGCAGACTGCGCAAAAGTTTTCAGGTTTATTTCTCTCTTCTGCAGCGACAACTTTTGTCTGTTTGCGTTTTGTTGACTCGTAGCTTGTCCCAGGTTGCGATTCTACCTTTCTGATAGTGGTGGAAAATTTACCTTGATTGATAGCATGGAATTCAAATGGGAAGTTTTGATATAATATGTGTATACCTGGCACCAATTGCATGAAAGGCTTTCTTCCGTATCAATGCACTGAGCATTAAAATGTACTTTACGCAACACCCCACCCCCACCAAAAAAAAAAAAAAAAAAAAAAAAAAGTTACAAAAGTAGAGCTCTTGTTCAAAAATTCACAATAGAAAAGATGCACTCTAATCATTTTTGCGTCCATAAAAGATACTAAGCAAAATTCCGAAATCTCATTTTGACCCTTATTTGGTACCTTCAGTCTGAAATGCAAAAATATATATTTTTTTATGACTGCAAGTATGGCAAACTAACCTAAATAAGAACGCTTGACTGCCTAGTTTTGATGGGGGGCCATTTTCCCCCACCTCATGGGGGAAGATGGCTCTTATGACGTTGATCTGGGATAATGACTGCTCCCGTCGCAATAAAAGCCAGCGCCATGATTTATTTGCAGTTTTAGAACCTAAAGTTACAAAGGGATTGCATATAGATAATGACATTAATCTGACGAGCAAGATGCACTTTTTTCATGACCACATGAAGTTATATTGTGTTCTTAGCTCATAATTCCACGTGGAAAAATATTAAAACAAAAGTACTTACATTCCCAAACTTCAGGGCCTGGTGGAGCAAACTGTGTGGAGCAGACGACAGAAACGACAATGAGCAAAACATTGCACCCAGTGCAAGCAAATGTAATGGATTAATACTTATGGCGGGGAGCATAACCATGTGTTCTATGACAGTTAAGAAAACTAAAGTCAATCTTCCCCTACCCTACCCTATATCAAAACGGATTGTGTGATGTAGAGGGGAATTATATTTAGACAGCAGTAGATGCCCAAGACCTGTCCAAAGAAAGACCAGGTATAATTACTAAATCAGCTTTTTTTTTTTTTTTGACTTTTTTTGAAGGAACAAGTGAAGACCGATCAGTTGTTTGCAAACATCACCAGGGAGTCTCTGTCCTTAATGCCCCACAATGAGAACTCTATTACCAATCTAGACCTGTACTTAATGAACTTTTTCTATTGTTTCAGACCATACCTTCACTTCCACGAAGGTGGACCTCCAATACAAACTGATAACTTCCCGTTTTGTGGCATTATTTTGGGTACTACTTTTGATGACCAGAATTGATGGACTGAAATTTTGCAATGTTCACTACACTAATATAAAAAAAAGATCAATTTTGCGAAGGCAAGAATGGGACTCGAACCGCGGCAGCTTTCCTGCCCTGCCTGCCTGTCGTCCGATTTCATAGACACTAGTCTATCACGGCTGACAGGAACTCGGCGGTTCTGTTTGTGTTAAACATGCTGAATGCATTCCACATTGCTGGTGGATGGAATCAGTAATATGTGCAAACAGGACCATATTACCCATTGCCACATGTTGGTGAACTGGCAATCAGAAATAGTTCTATGTGACATTTTTGTTAATTTCCATCCACATATTTGTATGCACAATGCAAAAACGGCAATAAGTGGGATGTTAAGTTAGATCAAACAATGGAAATGTTCATTAAGATAGGTATGGAACTTGGTGCAGGTCCATAGGCGTTTTGCTGAACCTGCTCGATGAATCAAAGGACATGCGCGTGCACTTCGCGTGTCCTTTGATTTATCTCTAACGTCCAGCAAAACGCCTATCGCCCTGCACCACGTTCCATACCAAACACACAGCCTACAACAAAGGAAGTCGAGGTGGTCAGGTGCACACAGGTGTAAAAGGTCTTCACAGATTGCGTGAATAATCCTCAACACAAAGAAATGGGACTGTGATGTCAGTGGAACAAAGACCGATTATAACTCCACTCAAGCTATTGTCACTGACCGTCCAGCTATTGTACCCCATGCTATTTTACCTGGATAAGTTAAGTGTTGTACTAAAAAACGTCTAAGCATACTATCAATAAACATACAAGCAAGCACCTCTGACTGATTCAAATGAACATCACTTTATTTTCATCAATTACACAAAAGTGCTGCAATCACTGAGGTTGATTTCAAATAATCATCACTTTACTTTCATCAATTACACAGAAATGCCACGATCACTGCGGTTTTGAGGTGGTTTGGTCTTCGAAGGGTACTTCTTTATATCTGTTCTAGTTTGGCTATCACCTGGAGGTCCTGTGCAATGGCAGGGGTTATAGCTGGTTATCTCTTGATGCGTCTCTTGAACATGTTTTCCTCCTTTTTGTTAAGAGGACAGCCGCCACAGTTAATTCAAGGCTCCAAAGTCTGGTGTATTGCTTTTCATCTTCATAAAGGAGATGCCTGAAAACGCAATGAAACGTCACAAAAAGTGTATTCGTAGGTTGATCCTCAATGTCTAATAAGAAAATATGTATTTGTTGAGCAGTATTCTACACAGCATGGGTGAACTTTTCTATGACAAAATGTTATTTAATGGTGATATTCTTCATAATATTTGTTAAACTTTCCCCACTACAGTGAAGTCTACAATGTCACAACACATCAGCAAATGTTGCTGGCTTGTCCTTCTGCTTGGTTAAAATAAATATGACTCACAGCAACTTCCTAATATCCCAATCAATTTTATTCTTAAACTGATAAGCTTTTCACTCTGGAGTGTTCATATCAACGCTATAGATCTTGTCATGCTCCACTTTCTTCCTCTTCTTGGAGGCATTTTTCCATTTACGAACAAATATTTTCTTACAAGTCTGGCAAACATGGATATTTTAATCATCATCTTTGGTTCTGATGTCTATATAATTTCACATTGTTTGCACGTAAGCCACCACTTCATTGAATTTCATGATAAATAAGTATCAACAGTCCCTTATGACCACACACAAGTAGATCAAAAGCAACTCTTGTCTGTGGACACATGAGGCAAGGTATTTTACGGTGAAGTCCCATGCCATCCCACCAATACATGCTTAAATGTCCCAATGCTTTTTTTCCGAATGAGTGATTTATCTTTATCACTGCAATTAGTTATGCTTTTGAGATATTCTTTTGAAATTGCTGCAGATTTTGGTTGCTTTTCATGAATTGTACGGTCCTATATGCACATGAATGATGCACCTGTTCAAGCCAATTTACTGAAATAAGCCTATAATTGTAAACAAAACTTTTTGCATTCTGTCATGTTAAAACTAGACAGAGCTTTTTTGACCCTATGGACCTTTGCACATGCGTTTTGGACTCTTTTGGGTACAGACGAAGTATAAATGTATGAGATTCCGCTATACATACCAAGGAACATTGCCTTTGGTCGGAATTGACTTGGATTTGTTTCATTAGGACTACGGTTTGGATATGGTAATGAACGCTGTTTAATTTCCATTGTGGAGGATCTTGACTTGTCTTGTTGTCAGGACTGTATAACCGTTTCATTTACAGCAGCGTGTCAGTCTTCATCACAGGTTGTTTCATGTTTCACATCATCCTCCTCACTTTCACTTCCTGAATCATCAAAAACGGGCATACGAAATTTTAAACCTTTCCCCCTCAGACCGGCCAAAACCGGCTGGTGGTCAAATGTCGTCGGCTTCAGTGTATTCTACTAATTTCAACCGTTATGAAAAACAATTTGACTGAGAAATGTACATGAGACTTATCAAGATCCCATGCCCCAGGTCAACAGCTTTCCTTGGCATGCCATGCCAAGGAAAGCTGTTGACTCAGTCTGAATTCAAGGGGGAAAGGGTTAAAGGTTCTGTAGGATATTTTGCAGGTTTTCATGGAGATATGTGTGACAGGGGTCAGTCGTTCATGGTCGAGTGTTGTTAGTTTAAGATCAATCACCTGGAATCCATATGGTTGTAAGATGGTTTCCTTGTACGTCCATCATATATTTTGGCTTTGTCTGGGAACATGCACTGACTCATGGTCTTGAATCCACAGGCATGTTGTCTAAAATTCAAAACTGACAATTTCAATGCATGGTCACTGTGGGTGCCTCCTAAAAACTTTGCACGACAACTTGAGCACTCAAGTTGTGATGGTGGCTTGCTTTGGTGAACAAATCGGTCATTCTGTTAACTTTGCTAATGTAGCTCATCAGATCGTCATATATGATCATATTTCTTCTGTTTGGGTCTAGAAAACTGTCTTGTTCCACGTTTGAAGGTAAACAGTCATGGCTAAACTGGTAGGGGCTGCCACAATCATCATAAAAGGGTGTTTTAAAGTGAAATATGATGATATGGCATTCGATGGCCTGTGGTCATTTCTTGGGTGGCCTGTGGACTCCAAAAGGTGTCCCGTGGCCTCCAACGGGTGTTTTGACATTTCTCCAAAGTAGTTAAACAGGGTGCAGCTTGCTTCAACCATGTTTGTCAATGCTCATGATCCAAGCCATGTACAGCTCTCAGATGGCTGGACGACAGATCTCCATGTAGAGTGTGGCAGTCAAGCTGACTGTAGTTGGAATGGGTGCCATTTGACCATGACTGGAGTCCTATTGAGTACCATAAATTCTCTAATTGAAGCCATGACGAGTATTGGAATGCATTTTGTTAATTTCCAAATTAAAGACGATGAAGACAGGGTGCATCTGCTAATAGAGAGTTTTCCCTGCAACATGACCTGATGAGCTATTATGGTAGCTTCATGAGTAGACATATCTAGAACGCATAACATCATAAGGTCAAATTGTAATAGAAAGGTTGCATTTTTTATATATACATACTTACATAAAATACCATAGACAGAAAAAAAGGTACTAACATGCTTCTGTAATATTGATAAAATTACGTAAAAACACATGACAATGAAAAGCATACGTTGGTCATATAGAATGAAACATTTTTGCATGAGTGGTACACATTACACTCAGGTGGGAACTTTTCATTTTGATTATTTTATCATAGCAGCCTGATGTTGGAGTGCATCTTCTATTAGGGTTTTTCTGCTGTGCAAAATAACAGAGATTACAACCTCATAGATGTCACAAAGTCGAGGTGCTTCTTTTAACAGAGATGCATATTCTAATAGAGAATGTCTGATGACAGATGAGGTTGTTGGAAGTGTCCGAATATAGGGCTCTAGTCATATCCACACTTTGATCATAATTTGGGAAGGTATTTTGTAATGTCAATAATTATGCGTGCCTTTAAATGAATAACGATTTGAAATGTTTAGTGACCCAAGGCACGCACCAAGTGTGAATGTATGTGAAGTGGATGGGATGTGACGTATGCCCTTGCATTTTCCTGCTCTGTCATCTGAAATGTGTGTACAGTGTTCAGAGTATGCATCGCAAATGTGGGAAACAGCAGCAATAAAATAAAAACTGCAAAGTATATTTGTATGAACTATATGATCCACAGGATAAATGTCCCCCGCCACATTATGTGTTGTAAACATACACCTCAGGTGCATTTCCACCAAGTTTAAAGTGAATCTTGCTGACGTTTTTGGAGAAGAGTCAAGAATGAGAATTACAACATTAATCCCCTTTCACTTACATGGTTATCAATAGGAATGTATCCATTGACTTATTAGTACTAGACTTACCAAAATAGTTTAAAATTATGGATCTACAGCAACGCCAGCCAGTGAGCAACTTGTGTGACCCTTCTACAGGGGATACATACATGAGTGTCAGTATAATCTGAGTAACTGTTTTGAGGAAGAAGTGAAAAATAGCAACAAAACAAAAATTCATAAAACAACAGAAAAGAATCACAGCACCACTTCACTTTGTAAACCACCCAGTCGGTTTATGGTGTTCTGACTGCGTTTGATGGAACACAAATGACTAGGTGGTCCACACAAGGAAGGCTAGTGTGCAGTGGAATAGACATGCGCATGTGCTTCTCGTGTCCTTTGATTTATCTCTAAGGTCCAGCAAAACGCCTATCGACCTGCACCAAGTTCCATACCTAACACACAACTTACAACAAAGGAAGTCGAGGTGGTCAGGTGCACACAGATGTAACAGGTCTTCACAGATTATGTCACTAATCCTCAACACAAAGAAATGGGACTGTGATGTCAGTGGAACAAAGACCGATTATAACTCCACTCAAGCTATTGTCACTGACCGTCCAGCTATTGTACCCCATGTTATTTTACCTGAACAAGTTAAGTGTTGTACTCAAAAAAGGTCTAAGCATACTATCAATAAACAAACATACAAGCACCTCTGACTGATTTCAAATGAACATCATTTTATTTTCATCAATAACACAGATGTGCCGCGGTCACTGAGGTTGATTTCAAATAATCATCACTTTATTTTCATCAATTGCACAGAAATGCCACGATCACTGCGGTTTTGAGGTGGTTTGGTTTTCGAAGGGTTCTTCTTTTCATCTGTTGTAGTTGGGCTATCACCTGAAGGTCCTGTGCAATGGCAGGGGTAATAGCTGGTAATCTTTTGATGCTTCTCTTGAACATGTTTCCTCCTTTTTGTTAACCAGACAGCCGCCACAGCTGATTCAAGGCTCCAAAGTCTGGTGTATTGTTTTTCACATTCGTAAAGGGATGCTTGAAATTGTAATGAAACGTCACGAAAAGTGTATTCGTAGGTTGATCCTCAATGTCTAATAAGAAAATATGTATTTGTCGAACAGAGTATTCTACACAGCATGGGTGAACTTTTCTATGACAAAATGTTATTTAATGGTGATATTCTTCATAATATTTGTTAATAAGAAAATATGTATTTGTCGAAACAGTATTCTACACAACATGGGTGAACTTTTCTGTGACAAAATGTTATTTAATGTTGATATTCTTCATATTATTTGTTAATAATTTTTAAATTTAATTAAAAATTTTCTTCACCACAATGTAGTCTACAATGTCACAACACATCAGCAAATGTTGCTGGCTTGTCCTTCTGCTTGGTTAATATATATAAGACTCACAGCAACTTCCTAATATCCCAATCAATTTTATTCTTAAACTGATAAGCTTTTCAGTCTAGAGTGTTCATATCAACGCTATAGATCTTGTCATGCTCCACTTTCTTCCTCTTCTTGGAGGCATTTTTTCATTTACCAACATATATTTTCTTACAAGTTTGGCAAACATGGATATTTTAACCATCATCTTTGGTTCTGCTGTCTATATAAATTTCACAGTGTTTGCACGTAAGCCACCAGTTCATTGAATTTCATGATAAATAAGTATCAACAGTCCCTTATGACCACACGCAAGTAGATCAAAAGCAACTCTTGTCTGTGGACACATGAGGCAAGGTATTTTGCGGTGAAGTCCCATGCCATTCAACTAATACATGCATAAATGTGCCAATGCTTTTTTTTCCGAATGAGTGATTTATCTATATCACTGCTTGAGTCTAAGGTCACCCATAAACAATCCCAGCCAAAGGTTGACCTATATTCATACTCTAACCACCTTTGAAGGCAATTGAATAATAATGTGGAAAGTTATTGGCTGTGATGGACACGACGGATGGAGGGACAGAGGCCCTTCCCTAATATGTCCCCCTGTACCACCTACAATGGCGGGGGACAATCAAACACCTCACTGCAATTGATATCTTCTGCGGCTTAAGTGGGGAAGGCTGCCACATTTCAGTATACAGACCTGTCCACTTATCTGAATATATCAAAGTACCCCAAGCAAAAACACTTGATTTTGCAGGGAGGGGGAATCTTTAACCATTAGGAGGATAAGAAAATTGCTTTACTGCTGGTTGTTGCAAATGACTGCAAAGTGGCTCTCCTTGTTTTTGTTCATTGGTTGATGAGTCATTTAAATTTTTCTGTGAGTGATCTGTTGTGTTACTGCTACACCCAAGTCAGGAAGCTGCGACTCAGTTTATTACAGAACATCGTGTAAGAACCTGACAGCATACATATATCCACAGAATTAAAATATATGTTGGCCACATTATAAGAATGCAAAAGCTGTGGAATGTATGGCAATGTGTATGGTCCTCTTTGCCACAAGAAGGCCCAAATCCGTGGAGACACCAGTGAAATAAGCTTGGTGTACAATTTTTTATTTCTTTGATTTCTTTATTCGCCAAATAATCCAATAGAAATCATGATATATACAATATATGACACAAATATTGGCAGGAGGAAAAGAAGCATATAAATGCTTATAGAACCTCCTTTATGATAAGAATTAATACATTTACATTACGTAACACTGGTGCAATATCAGAATATATATATATATATATTTCAAATTCGTTAGGTACAAAACACTGTACAAAGATTAACTTCCTAATAGTAAAACAAACAAACACATAAACAAAAAGAGACACAAGAGGATATGGTACGGATCGAGCGATCATAGTGACAGTAAATGCAATTTAGATGACTTTTGCACATATGATAACTGTAGTTTTTAATGAGTGGTGGAATGTCATTCCAAATTTTTACAGCATGATATTTTATAGAAAATTGTTTAATTTTTGTTCGGCATCTTATTACATGTAAATTCTGACGTTGTCTTGCATAATGATTATGGATAGAACTGTTCTGTACAAACATATGTAAGCAGGCATCTGGAGATTTTCCCTTAGTGTGTTGATACATAAAAATCCCTGTTTGAAAAATATTAATCTGTTGTAGAGTCAAAATTTCCAGGTCATTGAATAATGGTTTCATTGAAGTTCTGTAATGTGAGAAAGATATGATACGAATAATTTGCCTCTGTAATACATTCAGCTTTTCAAGCGTACTGTTATAAGTACTTCCCCAAACAATGCTACCATATGACAGATACGGATACGCAAAAGTATAATACAAATTAAGAAGAACCTTTTTTAATAGGAAGCGTCGAACTTTTATAATGATGCCTATGGATTTTGCTAATTTACTACTTGTATAAACTAAATGCTGTTTCCAATCTAAAATGGAATCTAAAATCACACCTAGAAATTTTACATGAGAAATAAGATTTATCTGTTTACCTTCAATTGAGAGATTGAGAGAATCAACGGCATTGATTTTTCTTTTGGCATGAAATAACATATATTTGGTTTTTGAAATATTCAAAGTTAACTTGTTTGATTTGAACCACTTGGCTACATGAGACAGTTCACAATTCATATCGTGGACAAAATTTTGTAATTTCTTATTTCTCAGAAATGAACTTGTATCATCAGCAAATAGAACTGAAAAAAGTTTAGTCGATACATGGGCTAAACCATTGATGTATAGGAGAAATAAAAGTGAGCCCAACACTGATCCTTGGGGAACACCACAAGTAATATTTTTCTCACCTGATTTTACAGCATCATATTGAAGAAATTGCAATCTGCCGGTTAGGTAGCGTCGGAGCCACTCAAATGCAATACCTCTAATTCCATAATGATTGAGTTTTTCTAATAATATCTTATGATTTACGGTGTCAAACGCTTTTGTTAAGTCCATGAAAACACCAAGTATATAGTCACCTTCATCCAAGGCACTGGATATATTATCTGTTAGAGTCAACAAAGCAGCAGCTGCAGAATGATTTTCTCTGAATCCAAATTGGTATTTATAGAGGATATTATGTTTGTTTAAAAACGCGCTAACACGTGCAGACATAACTTTTTCAAAAAATTTAGAAAACGTTGTTAATACAGATATTGGAACTCATCACAACCTTATAGCATTGCACCCAAGCCAATAACAGGGAGAATAACCTCTGTCGTAATTGCCCATCCCTCTTACAGTTGTGAAGGAATTGTAAGCTTGCTTGCCTGCAAAACAGACTCACTTAACTTCATTGTTAAATGGCGATTAGAATAATGTGAGCAAAACACAGTATGCCTCAGCAGGCAAGAAACTTTTACCCATGTGTTCAAACTGTAACATCATCCCCTTGGTTATGGGTATTAGTGTCCGATCACAGACTGCTCATAGGAAACCAATAAAGTGGGTTATTCATATGTAAAAATGCACAGTCTTCTCACAAATACAACGTTAAAACTAATGGATCCTCAACACAACACATGTAAGACATATTGTGTGTGTGTGTGTGTGTTTGTGGGTGTGTGTTTGTTTGGAAGAGATGCCTTGTTCCAAGACCTTTGTGGCAGAATGAACTAACTGTAGATGTTTGAAATGCTGATTACACAGTTCTATTCAGGAACTGTGGATTTTGCTAGAATTGAGGAGAAGAATGTTCCTGCTAACCAGATAATACTGTTGCTGCATATTGGTCTATACTTAAATTTTCCATATCTAATGCACCTTTTCATTGATTAGGTTTTTTTTAGAAAAGCTGACAGAATAGGCTATATAATAACCGCTTGTAAATTGGCTGATTAAATCTTTGAAAATTATATTAGTGATTGAATCTTGATTCTAACAAGCCTGGATATCTGTAAAATAAAACAAAAACGTATGGTTTCTTGGGTAAAAAGTGAAAGTTAGTTCAACTATGCAATGGCAAAGTTGCAGAACCATTGCGTGTGGCTAAATTACCTGCACTACCTTAAACTACATGTATTCTTGTGTTATTTTGTTATACATTATCATATTGAGACATGGATATTCCATGTCATTAGTTTTCCTTTATTGCAAATCATCAGGTATATTTGAAAATAGATCATAATAAATGTAAATGTCAACTTTAAACATTTGTGATGGAATTACCTCTCTTCTGACCACTTTATGGAAAACTCATGGAACAGTCTGTATGAATTGGTTCAATGAGGTGCACAATAGGAGACATTCATATTTAACTGCGATCCTGCTCACTTCCTGTGTTGCCAGGGCAACAGACTGATGCTTCCACCATGATCAGGGCAGATTTGTATTATATACTATATAAACAACCATAAAAAACAAAAGAGAGCTCATTTCTAACCAATTTAGGCATCCTTTATGTTTCAAATATATGTTAAAACATTTTCTTAAGATTATTCTGTGTTGGTGTTGTTTATTTTATTGAGAAAGTACTTTTGACCATGCTAAATACACGGATCTGCCCTGATGCAGATGGCTCCCTCTTTTGCTAAACGGGTGTTAGAGTAGCACAGCATTTGAACATGAATACATCCTATTAGTGCCCATTGGAATGCCAATTGCCTGTGTAAAGGGAGAATCTCCAAAGTAAAAAATGCCAGCATCAGAGTAGGTTATGTGACAACTCGTAAACCACCCAGTCTATTTTGGATAATGTATCTGACTGTGCTTTGGTGGTGTAAGATGGACTAGATGGCTGCACGAGATACACTTGTCCACAATGATGACAACTTCTGCAGGTTTATGTTCAATCAAATCCCAAGCTGTATTTCTTCTAGCCTTGATACATATAGTTGACCAATCAATCTGGTTGGGCTCTGTTCCCAATACAATAGTTTCCTCCTTGAAGTAACCCTCTTATAGCTGAGAGTCCTGGTTCGTCCTTGAGATATCTCTTTGTTATCGTCGAGAGTATCCGGCATACCCAGTACCTATGCTAACACAATTCCTGTATGCCAGTGATGCATTTGAGAGCTGTCCCTCTCATTTCCATGCCTTGCTGTTAACCAATTTTGCAACCATTTCTTTAAGTGTTTGGTTAAATGTTGCAACATTGCCATTTGCCTGAAGATTATATGGAGTTGTTTTGTGATCCACCCCTAATCTTTTTAGATTGTCCTGGAGGGTTTTAGCATCAAATTCGTGTCCTTGGCCTGTAATAATGATCTCAGGAATGCCATGTCTTGGGAAGAAATCTTTTGCAAGAGTTTCTTCCACAGCTAAAGATGTTTTTGCAGGCGAAGGGTAACTTTCTGCCCAACCACGATAAAGATCTATAATGTTCAAGCAATACTTGTTTCATCTGTGTGTAATACAGTGGGCAGTGTTTAAAATTAAGCTGTTCCACAATGTCTTTCCTCATTCCAGGCCAGACATAAGCCTTTCTTGTCCCACATAATGTGTTATGAACTGACATGTGGCCTGCATCTTGATGACATCTGTCTATCACTTTTTCCCTGTATTGTTGTGGTAAAACTAATCTGGGATAACTTGCATCTTTTGATGTTTTTTTTTGTTGAATACAACAATCCTTGAAATACCCCATTGGAAGAATCTTTATTTTGTGTTTCTCAAAAAATATCTTAAAACTTTTCGGAGCCTTTTACCCGTACATGTCTCTCTGAGTAGCGGCTCCTTGTCTAAGCTAAATATTCAGCAAAGACAACCCACATAATAAAGAAAAAATAAGAACGTGGCAAATGATGAATTAGCTAAATACGTGAAGTTTTGCTTATAAATGCAGAGCTTCATTATGAAAGAAGAACACCTGTTTCAACAAACCATAATTACTAGATTTGTATAGTACAGGCTCAGATTAGAACAATTTGACTTACCCTGAACCAATATGTACCCTTTCTAGATGGACAGCTTATCCTAGTTAAACCACCCGCCAGTGTATAACTGAAGTGGAAACAAGCTGGGGCCTTATATTCAGTCCCAGTGATAGTAAAATAAACAGTTGCAACTCGACCACCTGTACAAACCAAGGGAAATCCCAACAAGGACTGCAACAATGGACATCCTGCACCAGAAATGTAAAACAAACTATGTGATGACACCTACCCCTCAAACAATTAAGCTCTATTTAACTGCCAACTCTGAGTCAATGTATCAACTTAATGTGTCAGGTTTGTGACATTTTAGAAAATATTGTCAATTTTGAGTAAATGTGCATTTAGGCATGTCAGAAAAGAATGAAAGTCATTAGCATTTATGTCTAAAAACATGTTATCAAACCATTTTTTCTTAACAGGATTTTGAGTACAATTAGGCAAGCTTGTAACTGTCGTCAGTAGCTGCTTGCTACCTATAGCCCCTGGGGGTTTGACCTAACAGAAAACAAGCTAGCCTAAAATGTCTGAAAGGTGAACATTAAAAGAGAATGATGCCAAAGATTAAGTTAAGTAGCAAAACAGACAAGTCTAAAAACTCTAAATTATTGTAGCCAAACTTTCTTATAATCTTTGGATATTAACAGCTAAATTATAGGGCAAGTCAGAAAAGAATGAAAGTCATTTGTATTTAAGTCAAGAGAATGTAATGAAAATATAATATTTCTTAACCTGATATCAAGCACAATTAGGCAAGCTTGTAACTTCTTGATTCCACTCATTTGCTTTTATGGGTATTCTGTCAATGATCCCGTACTGCATCTAGGTCAATCTAATCTTCTGTGTCAAAAGCGTTGACCTTTTCTCTTGGTTTCATTCTGGATAAAACATCTGCCCTGACATTTTTCTTTCCTTTTATGTATTCTTTTTAAGCACCCAATTCTGCTAATGGGATGGCCCACCTTTGTATTTTGGTGTTTCTCATCTCCTTAGTAAATAAAGATCTCAGAGATTTGTGGTCAGTGTACACTGTGAATTCTGCCCCCCTCCCCCAATGAATATGGTCAGAGTTTTGAAACACAGTAAACTGCATGACCACAAGCATCTGTATAAAGTTTGTATGGTTTATTGGTCTTTGGGTATGCATTGACTTCATGTGATTGTAAATGTTCTTTCATCTTGATTTTTCTTTGTTAATTGATACGAAGGTGCTGCAATTTCATCATAATTTGGAAATGTTTTGGAATAATAATTGTACATTCCCAAAAATGATCTGATTCCCTTCAAAGTTGCAGGAGCATCCAATTTAACAATGGTGTCCACTTTTTCTGGACTGCTGAAAATGTTTCCTTGATTAATAATATAACCAACAAGTTGACTTCTGTTTTTGCGAGGGAACAAGCTATATTTACTACATTTTCCTGGACTAGGCTGAACATCAATGGGGACTTCCCTTGATTGCCCTACTTTAAACACAGCTCACGCAGACAGGGACTCTCACAAAAAACCCTGTGTTTTTAATAGGTAGAGGTAACAGGTAATAACAGTTATTTCGTATAGGGGTAAGAATAATGTAAATGATTTTTTACTTATAAGCATATAAAAATTATTTGGAAACTCAATCGTGCATGCTTCATCGATCACTTTTGATCCCTGATTGGCTGACCAATAGCATTAGTTTCCAACATCATAATCGACATGCTATCACTTGGGATATTACATAATATTTCTTCCTAAAACCTTAACAACAGAATAATATTTGTATTACGCTTTGCTATAAGTTGTTCGGATGTGATGACACAGTGGAGAATTTTGCGTGTACATCAGATGGTGTCAATACTAATTAGATATATGTATAATGATTACTGCGAGTATTGAGCATAATCTAATTTATCATAGTTGTGTAATGTTCAGTCTTTAATACTGAGATATGCTTATTGTAGGATCAAATTAAATTTTTGTTTCCTATGCATGTGGTGATAGAGATTTTATAAGAAATTCGACAGGTATATCTCTTAGTCAATAAAGTCGAAAAAGGCAAAAGTAACTGAAGAGTCAAGTTTTAGCTTCAACCCCATTTACCCTGTATATTATCTGGTCTGGTGTTTACCTTTGGCGTATCACCAAAAATATGTTTTGCTGAATTTTTTTGACAACCACATTTTTAGTTGAAGCAGAATGTGAAGGTTTGCATTTTGTGTTCAGTTATTATTATGGGTTTTTAACTGTGATTATGAGTTAGTATGATCACGCAAAATGTAAAGGTGCCTCCAAAAGCCTGACCCATGAATCAGACAAATTCAAGACATACACAAGAAAGATAGTATGAAACACGGGGGAGAGAGAGAGAGAGAGAGAGAGAGAGAGAGAGAGAGAGAGAGAGAGAGAGAGAGAGAGAGAGAGAGAGAGAGAGAGAGAGAGAGAGAGAGAGAGAGAGAGAGAGAGAGAGAGAGAGAGAGAGATTTCTTTGGTTTTTTTAAGTAGCACATACCATCTAAGTACGATGGACATTGGCATCATGGAGACTATTTGGTGCACATATTGTGAGTGATCACTTTGTTTAGCTCGTGTGATAACTTTACGTTTCTTCATTATGTGGAATGGATGTGGTAGTTTTATGTGTTTATTCTCGTCTCGGGAGTTGAATTCATTTTTACCTGTCTACCAAAGGGAAGACCAGTTGTCTGTGCAGGTTGTCCATTCGAATATTTGTTCCTGAACAGCATATCGAAGGGCTAACTGGCCACCTAATAGCCAAACTCACTTCATTTATACATTGATGGTATATCTTGACTTTGTGACATTTAAGTGACAGTTAACTTATTTTAATACCCACAGGACGCGCCTCTGTGCAAAAATAAACCGATTTATCATTGCTTTGCATTGGACATAGGTCTGTTTGCAATATGAGCTATAGTCCACAGGTGCTTTTGCTTGTCTTTTATTATCCTGTGATGATGGTGATGATGATGATGATGATGATGATGATGAGGAGGAGGAGGAGGAGGAGGAGGAGGAGGAGGAGGAGGAGGAAGAAGAGGAGGAGGAGGAAGATGATGATGATGACACGCATGTGAAATAGAGACACATTTTTTGGAAAACTTCAACATGTTGCTTACATGGAATGAACACATGAACGTAGGAAAATTGAAATAAGTATTTTATTGGGTTTAGTAGATAAAATCAGGAAGTCTTTGACCTGCTTATTAATCTTGCTTTTGCTAACAAATACCAAACATTTTACTAATTTAGTAATGGTTTTAATTTATTGTTTTATTTACTATTTTAATTTGATCAATATATACTTTTTGATGCCATTCATTCAGCCTACCTGTATTAGGTAAATTAATATCAATACAACTCATCAGCACACACACACATGGATATATATATATATATATATATATATATATATATATATAATATATATATATATATATATATATATATATATATATGTATATATATATATGTTGGCTGTTTCAAAAAGAATATGCATGCAGTTTTTATGACATAATTAGATAATAGCTTGAGGCACATAGTCTGGAAACAATGGGACCGTTTTACTTTCACAACATGCACCTTTGAACCAAATGCAACACTAAAAATCATCATTTTAAAATACAGACATTGAAATATCACCCCAGCACCCATATGACCCTCAGACCCGACTCCGTTCTAGGAACAGCAATGTTTGTGTACCGGGTAATGTTTTACCAAGAGATAGGCCTACCATTTCTCTATTTATCTCTGGTACAAGTGGGATTTTTAGGGTTTCAAGCGCTTAGGCCTATATCTTTTGGGAATAATAAAGTCTGTGGTTAATAAAGAGTATTTTGAAGATTAAGAGGACTGACTTAAACCCAGCAGTTACTTTTTATGGGTGATTGCCTGTCTCAAATTAGGAGTGAAATTTGTTTCTTCACATTAGCATTGGAAGATGAATGTTGATGTTTCGGAAATTTCTGAGTGTCTTTGCTGTCTCTGCTGGGTTGAAATTTATGAATATGGGTAATGTTTCCTGCAATATCATTTTTCAGAGGTGTTTCACCTTCAGACTTGATGTCGTGATCTTTCTTTGCAGTGATTGCAGACTCAGTGTGTGGCCATGGCAGGGCAATGGAGTACAGGTAGGACAGACAATATTGAAATTATATAAAAACGGACTAACATTTAGTTGGTTACAGTATATGTTAATATCTGAATCGAGTATAACGTTGTTCCACAGTATATTCAACGTGTAAACTATTCATCAGTAAGATTTATTCGGCTTATCATGACGTTAGTTAATTATTTAGGCACGGTATTGCATTTAATTAAAGTGTTTACAAGGCCGATCAGAGCGGCATTAACCTGACCTGGGTTGAGTACTGTCATATTTTAGGTTATTCTTACGAGAACAGATATGGGTTTTCAATTACTCCTGTTATAAAGTCATCTGTAAATTTGAAGTTATAGCAAAGGGCAAGCTGTGGATATGCAAGCTTCCAACCTTAACAATAGGGATCAGCAACATATCGCAATCGTTTTGAGGAAAAATAGAAACGGAAATAGAATTAATGCGACAAAAATAAATGGGATAAAGACTCACACGGTGAAAAGGAAATTTTCTTATGAAAACAATCATGCTGTATATGCATGGAAACTAAAACTTAGCCCTGGTATCTGGAAAAGTAAGTGCATAAACTTACATTTTAGACTGGAATTAATGTAGAGATGCAAATGTACTTCCTGCCAGTTTTCCCTTTCTCTCTCCTTTCTGTATCTATCTATGTATTTCTCCTCCTGGTGCATCTGTATTCAGAAAAGCGTCTCAAAATGCTGTTCTACATCATTATATCTAATATAAAATGATGTATATGGCTTTCATAAATATGAATGTTTAATAATTTGTGACTAGTTGCAATCAGAGGTTGGCTCGTAAAGTCACAAAAGCATTGTAAGTTTTCCCTCGTCTCTTTCCCTTCTTATGGCGTGACAAGGTAGTGAGTCAATTTCACCTCATAGAAAAAAATGCGTATTTCTTAATATGTTGCTGTTTTGTTCATATATGAAAGTTCCCAAACCCTTGAATGCTCTAAACCATACACATACTTTGTGAACTCCAGTACGCTGTGTCATTTTCGACATCATGCAATGCATACGCACATTACTAAAATCATAAATGTCGCAATGTAAAAGTGCGTGCACCTTCTACATAACACATTCATACCACCAGAAACATGACAAATATCAGATACACACAACTCTAAGATTACATATCAAAACATAAACTGGTACTCAGTGTTCCACATAGTCCAATTAAAGTGCACGTAGCTGCAGGCGTCACGTTCGTCACAAACTAATTGGGCGTAATTGAAAGTGTCCTAATGTAAAATTTTAAATTGTCAATGCATTGATTTTTAAGGGCATTTTTCACGGATTTTTCATTTTGGAGCTTTCACTGAGACCCCAAATTCATCATTTTAATTTTACTTCCAATTTCTGCCTTGATTAAAAACTTTCTTTCACTGTGTTATTAACTTAAACATTCATGTGAGTTCAAAGGTCCAGGAAAGGTACGGGCCACAAGTTGCAACATTTTTCACAGTCATTGGATCTTTTTCAGAGGCCTGGATAAAATAATGTTCAAAGGGCGATTTTCAGAAATGCACAGAAAAAGAAACTAAAAACAAATAAGAAACAAACACACACTTTAAACAGGTTAAACCGAGGGAAACATGAATCACATGGAAGGCAGTACAAATAGGTAACGCAAAAACGCAGATCCGACGACAAGCTTGCCACCATTTCAGTGTGGTAAAGATGGACATACGTATTAAACAAACATGAGTGTGAGCTGTTAAAGGTCAAATAAACCACTAGGTTGTGGTTTACCCTAACAGCAAGACAGGAAGAGCTAAATGTGATTTTTCCCTTTTTCAAATGAATGTCTTTCACACTCACACACACACACACACACACACACACACACACACACACACACACACACACACACGAATAGATGTCCTTAATATGACAAAAAAAGGTGTCGAAGGTTGGTGAAGGTTATGAAGCAAATCTTATGCATCGAACAAACAAAAATGACACAGAAGAAGTTTGCATGAAAACTTCAAAAGCGTTAGGTAACTAAACAGCACGAAAAGGAAGAGCAGCTCCTTGAAGGAAGCATTTTAAGAGATGAAGCTGGTGATTAAGAAAAATCGTTTATTTTTCAGGCATATAGCACCCGTACTTTTAAGTGCATTTTAGACTTCCAAATTGGCCGATGCTCGGAAATAAATGTTTTTTTTTCTGTTTACTTGACCATACATTGCCATGTATGTTCTGTATATATTATATTCTTATTTGATAATTTGGCCTCGTATCCTCACGACCATGGACGCAGAAGCACGTTATATACTCTTATGATAATAATCCTTTGCGACCTGGCCATATTGAAAACCCTGAAAGAAAATTAAGGACAAGTAAGACACCAAAAACTGTTGCATGGGCGATTTTGAGATTTTAACAGTTTTTACAAGAAAAATGTCCTTTCTATACGTTGACAAAATTTCTGTGGTCCGTTTAGCTACGGTGATTAAAGATACCCAGATTTTAAAATCATTGATTATGATAGCACACTCGAACTTATTTTTGAGCTGGACTTAGATTGGTCTACTGAGAAAAGTGACAACGATGCTTGTGGCGCTTTTACTTTTAACAAAACCTTTTTGTTAAGAAAAGAAAGGCTAATTCGCATGTATATATATACATATATGCATATATATATGCATATATATATATGCATATATATACATATATATATATGTATATATATATATATATATATATATATATATATATATATATATATATATATATATATATATATATATATATATATTACAAATTTCAGATAGACCGCAGAATTATAGACATAAAGGGAATAAACGTCGAGCACATCTAGTGGAAGACTTTATCGTTTACGACGGATTGTTTGATCATCTCATAGAGCTTAATATTGCTACTGTCAGTACAATAAGGTGTATTTAGGTGAGTGTACTTTTACCTTATTTTACCAAGACAGTAATGATATAAAGTGATCGGCTTTTTGATTTTATGATGTAAATGGAAGCGAGAAGATACCATATATAAAAGGAGGCTAAAACAAATACAAAACAAACACAAATACAGAATAATCAGACAGATTTATTGGTGCTCGATTGTTTTTGCATAATCTTAAGAATTAAAAAAAGTCTGTTTCAACTTGTTTGGACTAATGGTACTCTCACCTAGTATTACACAAACGAGAGCAAGACTGCCCAGTTATACCAATTTAGTTCACCGACAATGAAGAACAGCGCGTCATAAATGAACGGCAAGTGGATTATCACAGGCACACCGATCCTTTTCACGTTTAGCATACAGAACAGTCTAATCATAATGCCAGCAATCAACACTTGTGACATCTAGTTACAAATCTGCAATTTCTAGTTCCACAATACTACAGAGGTCAGTGGCAGTAAATGGACTCAGAGCGACATGAAAAGCTGATCCCGTTGCATTCTGGTCTGGCTAATAATGTTATATCACCACAAGAAGCTGGATACCAATTCTCAGATACCATGTGTGGTTTTCTTTTGTATTGTATTGTATTTATTGGGAAAAATACTAGAAAAAACAGAAATGGTGAAAGAAGTACAAAGCAATACTAGAAGCAAAAGAAATTAAGGGCCACTTTCGGAAAAATATGCAGGAAAACAACGCAACAGCTGAACAGCAGAAAATATTTGGACAACTGCACGATACTTTAACTACTAACTCCGACAACAACTAAACACCCGAGGAAAACAAATGTATCCACCAAGAAAAGATGTTTAGAGACAATTTCGGGAACGTTTAAAGAGATTTACGCAAGGAAGTCCGGCAATCATACTAAACGTCCCATCTTGGGCGAGCAACGGAAACTGATTATTACCTTTCAACATACATATTAGCTCCTTAATTTGACCCGACACCTTTAAACTCATTTCTTTACCTCTCTGCTCTACCTTGACTAGCAAACTTTAACCCTTCTTCTTTTGCGTAGTTCAAAGTTATGAAAACTATATTAAACAAATTAAGCTCAATATCATCCCGAGGCGTCAGTAGTCTAACATATGGCATTTGGGAACACCTCTATCTCTTCAATGCATCTTTTCTTGGCAACTTTGCATAGTAGTATCCTGCTTGAGAGTCCATCACCGCCAACCCAAACCCATAACCCAGCCAACGTCGCATTAAACACACAAATCCAAGGAAAGATGCAATTTCAGTCTATAATGAACCAGTCTCCCAAAACTAAAATCAAGACATGCCAAGTTAACATGAAAACAACCTGGCAAAAAATACATAGAAACAGCTACAAAGAGAGTAAAAATGAATGTAACTAAACCTTTTCAAGATCCAGCTGCATCAAAAACGTACTATATCTGTGACAGCTAACTATATAACCCTAAAAACCCATATTTTTTTACACAGTTGCTGCTGGAAATTCGTCTGGAGAGTAAACTCAGTGATTCTGGCTTTGGGTCCACCTCTACTGGGTATCAAAATTGCATTTTCATTTCTGTCCTATTATTTCCTTCCTTACACTTTGATGAAGTACATGTACTTGTACAAGCTGCCATTCATGTATTTCTTTGTTACAATTTGATGATGTAAATATACTGTACCATCAGTCAGTTCAATTTTTTCTTTTCTTACTCTTTGATGAAGTATAAACACATGTACAAGCTGGTATTGTTCCTTTGTTACAATTTGTCATCATGTACATGTATTTGCACCATCAGTCAGTCTTGTTATTCCATTCTTACACTTTGATGACGTTCATACATTTGTACAATGTGCTCTTTCATTCCATTTTTCCCTGTTCACCTTGTGACCAGTTTTGCTCTTCTTTTACATATTTACTTCATCTTTACATCAGTTCAGTTTATAGGCAAGATTGAAGAAGTACATATACTTGCACCTTCTATTTTGTCCGTTATCATACATATAAATACATGCATGTACACATAACATTTCTTCAAGTTCCTGTTCTTGTAGCTATTTTGTTCCATGATGCATAATGATAACATACATAATATATATGTGCAGTTAACATGTGCGAGATGAAAAACTGTAATTATTAATTGATGTACCTCGGACATGTTTTAATTTTTACAAAATACAATTCAATTTTGATATACTATACACAAATTAATGCTCTAAAAGCACAAAAACACCATAATAAATACCGATAAAATTTTCTAAAAAGATCGTGATTCTACAGTTGGCACTGTCACAGTCCTTTCCTCTCATTTCTTATAGGAACAGGAACTAAATGTAAATGTAATATCTGTCCCTTGTACTTTTCATTTGCTTACAATGACGAATTATGTAATGTTACATGTACTGTGAGTCAATTCCATTTTTGTCCTTTGCAGCAGGGTTTTGAGTACATGTACTTGTACTGTTAGCATCTTCAACGTTTCTGTTACTTTAAAATAGGGTAGTGCACTTCATGTACTTGTACTGTCAGTCACTCAATCTACTTTTCAGTTGCTTCAGAATGATTTAGCACATGTACTTGTACTGTTAGTCACTTTTCTGTACGATTAGTAACTTCTATTTTTCATTTGCTGAAAATGATGACTTATATGAGACTCAAGATTTCATTATTTGACCAAATATGATACATATATATGCAGATGTTTAAAACCTCTATTAGGTGATTGCTACAGTGTATGCATATGATGTTAATAAAATTAGAGATGGTCTGGAGTCCCTCATTAAGGTTACTTAAGCTTTAAAACCACCAGTTGCCTCTTGTGGGTGACTTCCTGTCTCAAGTCGGGAGTGAAATTTTTTTTCTTCACATTGGTATTAGAAAAGAAATGTTGATGCTTTGGCGGGTCTGGAATCTCTTTGCTGTCATTGTTGGGTTTGGAATTGGTCTATTTGAAAAATACTTCATTGGCTATGTTGTGCTGTGGGCTTTGTTCTCCGACTCATAGTGATAGTGGAGGCAGAGTGGGTTTGGAATGTTCCAGATTCATAAATATCACAAAAACGATGTAAGCCTACTTTAATCTTTTGCTGTAAACTAAGGTGACTGACAAGTCGGGAGAACAAAAAGATGAAAGGCCTAACAGGTCTCTTTTTATTTTTGGCAGAAATAATGAAATTTGTGATTGGTGGTTGGGCCTATACATTTTGGAAATGAACTAGTGTCTGCAGTTAATGATGAATGATTCTAGGGTTGAGAGGACCGGTTTAAAACCACCAATTGCCTCTTGTGGGTGACTGCCTGTCTCAAGTCGGGAGTGAAATTTGTTTCTTCACATTGGTATTAGAAAAGAAATGTTGATGCTTTGGCGGGTCTGGAATCTCTTTGCTGTCATTGTTGGGTTTGGAATTGGTGAATATGGATCATGTTTTTCTGTACTATTACTTGAGGGTCACCTTTCAAAAAGTTACTGCAGTGATTTAAATTTAAAGTTGAATACTTAAATCATGTCTGCTTTATTATTCCCAAGTATTTTAACGTTTTAGGCAATACCTATTACCTGAATTGTACTTGTACTGTCAGTCGCTTGTAAATATCATTTGCTTTTGCAAAGGTGAAGCACGTGTATAGGTACTGGCATTTAATTCTGCTTTTTTTTGTTATTTAGAATGATGAAGTACTTGTACTGTCAGTTACATGTACTTTTAATTTGATTTAAAATGAAGTACATGTACTTGTACTGTCAGTTACTTTGTTACTTTTACTTTTCATTTGCTTTAGAATGATGAAGTACATGCACTTGTACTGTCTGTTACTTGTACTTTTTGTTTGCTTCAAGATGATGTGGTACAAGTACTTGTACCACCAGTCACCTGTACCTTTCCTTTGCAGTGGGGTGGACAGACACATGTGCATGTACTGTCAGTCACATGCTCTATTCTGATGAAGTTTGTATACTGGTACATTCATTTGAATGTAGTTGATGTTTAAAGAGCATATACATTCCACATTCTTTCAATCCTCCCTGATATGATTTATGATGAAGTAAATATATAAACTGGTACTGTTGGGTATCTCACTAACATTTCACATTTTAAATTTCTGTTTTAATTACCAGCTGCTGAATCTAATTTATTATTTGCATATGAGAAATAATGATTCTGTTTGCCAAGCTGTGTAACTGTTAATTACAAGCTTGCCCAGTGTGCCCCCACGAGGAAGGGGGAATCATATCGCACACCACGAAATAATAAAAATAGAAAAAATAAATAAACAGAAAAAAAACTTTATTTCAAAATGGACCAAAATAATTGAAGTTTTCTTAAAACAATTACACGATATCGAAACTCTGATTTTTTCTTACTTGGCGGCTGAGAATGAAAAAATATTTTATATGTAAGAACGTGACAGGTTGCCAAATACTCTGATTTTGAATCAAGAAAAACAAAGACAAAAAAACAAACAAAAACAAACAAACAAAACGAAAACCAAAAAACAAAAAATTAACAAAAAACAAACAAAAAAAACAAAAACAAAAACAAACAAAACAAACAAAAAAAAAAAAAAAATAAAAAAATAATAAAAAAAAAAAAAAAATAAAAAATAAAAAATAAAAAAAACTTTGATGAAATAGAAGGGAATCTGGTTGCATGTCACAAAGCACCATGTATTCCAATTTTGAACCCTAAATAATATTCTATAATATCAATGTCTGTAAGCAATCAACCAATAGCAATGTGTTTTACAAAAGTGTCTTTACATTGTATGTGTTATCATGCATATTTTTCATATGTTAAAATCAACCGACTCTTAAAAAAATAACAAAAATTCATTGAAATGTAGGAAAAAGAGGCCCATGGACTCTGCTGGCACTGTGGCTGTATTGCACCTGTTTTTTTTTTTTTAAAGGTGCGAGTCCTCAATTGACTTTCGAAAATATAAAGCTTATGTAAATTTAGTGTATCAGCTGTCTACAAGGTGGCACTTATCTCCACATGTAATCATAACTTATTTGTGCAATTCCTGTGATTGATATTGTTGCATTTGCCAAAACAACGAGTGAGTCCTTAACTTTATATCCTCAGTGCACCTTGGGACAGCAAAGCAAGGTCACCAAGATTATGTAATATAAGAGGCCCATAGGCTTGGTGTTGTGCTGACATTGTCTTTGATGTCCAAGCTGCACCCTGCCATTACAAAATTACTTCTTTCAACTTGACAGACATGATGACCTCACAAAAATAGATGAAGGTCACTGATATATAAAATTCAAGCTTTGAACATTGTCCATACATCCAATAAATTTGGCAAGTTTTATCCAACTACTTTTCAAGTAACTGAATTTGATATCTTGAAATACATTTTGGGTCCTAATTTCCATTAAATTATAAGTGGCGCCACTAGTATAATTAGTAACCGAGACTTTGATCTCCCTGCTGGGATGTTACAACTTTTTCATATTTTCGCTCCTATATTGCATTATAATATAAATGGGGCCACCAATATGGTAATGAGCCTAGATTGTAACACACTCTATAAGTTCCGAAAGTTATATTGGACAAACTTAAAAACTGTGGAAGGTATTGCGGTCACAAGATTTTTACATTTTGACTTGTATATTACATGATACTATAGATGGCGGCACCAACATTGAGGTTTACAAATATTTTTACACACCTTATAACTCCTAAAGGCTATATGGGCCTATCTCACAAATTGTGGGATGCAGAGCATTCAGGAGATGGACCGTATATTTTAACAGACCATTTATTCGACCTTAACTTTCATCTTGAATTTTTTCAAAAAATGTATTTTAAAAATATGCGCCTCACATCCACCTTACTATATGTAGTCGGTTTGTTCCAATCGGGGAATAACTTTTTGAGTTATTGAAGAAAAACAGTTACCTTGGACAAGCGCACAACTTCATAATTACTGGGTCACAGTGACCTAAATAGTAGAGCATCAAGTACAGTTTTATGCATGATGTAATTTAGTGCAATTTTGATTTGCAGTCTTAATTCTCTCCGCCATTGAGGTTTAAGCTACAGCCTGCCATTATAAAATCACATTTGCAACTTTACAGGCATGATGACCTAACCGAAAAGAAAAGTATTTCAAGGTCACTGATATTAAATAACATTCTACCCTTGACCATGGTCTATATATCCTATACGTTTGGCCTGTCTAATCGAATTACTTTTTCAAATATGGAATATTATATCTTAAAACACATTTGGGCTCATAATTTCTGTCAAATTATACGTGGTGCCACTCGTATCATTAGTAACTTTTACTGCCCCCACCATCCCAACCAATTTGGTGAAGATCTGCCAAAAATTAAAGATGCCAAAGTTTTCACAAGATTTTTACATTTTGACCCTTATATTACATAATAATGTAGATGGCGCACCAATGTCGAAAGGGGCCTAGATTTTCATACCCAATAAGTCATCAAAGTTATATTGGGCTAGCTTGATAGCTGTGGACGGTATCGCGCTAAGGAACAGAAGTTTGCAGACATTTAGATGGACAGACATGAGCGGCTGCATAAGCTCTACCACCTTTGGTCAACAGAGCTAAAAAGAGAACATTGTAATTTGTGCACAGTTCCACTGCATTTAACAAGATTCAGAGTGATTAAGTAAAGTGCCTGCAGAAAATTACAATGTACCTAGATCTGAACACTATACAGAAATTATATTATATTAATGTCTGTAGGCTCACCACCCAAGCAAACTGTAATTGAATTATATGCTACATAGTCTATCTTACACCTCTAAAGAAGTACTGACACCAATTAAAAAAAATCACGCCAAATAAGGAAAAGAGAACATTGTGTTTGAAAAAATGCCTCACACGAACAACATTTTACTTCCCTGTTCTTATACATGCAGTACATGAAGAATTTCCTGTTCAGCAAAGAACTGAAAATTGTGTAATTCGTGCTCATGATCGCCTGACATTCCTGGACTGAAAATTGTGTAAATTAGTGCCCATGACCTCGTCATACTACGTTTGCCGTGTAACTTTGAATGATGACATTTGCACATTGCAATCAGTCTACATAGTTTACTTTAAATATATCCATTCCAATTGGGTTACCTGAATCATTTTCCTTTTGGAACTAAATCGTATTGTGTGTTTTGCAACCAACGTGTAAACACTGTGGCCAATGATAAAAGAACATGAAAGATAGATAGATAGATAGATAGATAGATAGATAGATAGATAGATAGATAGATAGATAGATAGATAGATAGATAGATAGACAGACACGCAGGTTAGTAGATAAAGGAGCGAAAGAAAGAAAGAAAGAAAGAAAGAAAGAAAGAAAGAAAGAAAGAAAGAAAGAAAGAAAAAAAAGAAGAAAGAGAAAAGGAAGAAATATTACGCTCCCTAAAATAACAAATTATCCTTCCTTTATTACTGATTTTTCAAAGATAAATCCATGTAGTTTTGAGCAAAGTTGTTTCAAAACTAAGATTTTCTTATACAAACTTTGATTTGGGAATAGTCCGAGTCAGACATGAAAAAAGGAAATGTTCAACTTTCATTACGCAATGTCATACATGAAAACAGGGACGTGTTCATCTGCAGCAGAAATCAATCAGATTGATAAGCTGAGATTTTGCTCTTCCACCTTAGTCATATTCAGCTCGACAACCCATGTTATTGGTCATCTAGAAGTACTGTTGGACAATCCTGTATAAATACATATGTTTAAACGTATGCGGTGAGTTTTCTTAATTATAGCCGAAAAAACGGGCAAAAGATTCCGTTTTTGACATGTCACTAAAATATTCATTTTAACATTTAAAACTACAGATATTTTTACCATGTGCTCCTCAACTAACAACCCGTGTGTTGTTTCCTGGCGTATTGTTTTCACAAGTAGTTTTTTTAAAGCAACCAGTACTTGTGCTAATCTCATAAACTCTTTCATAGCTTAAGCACCGGGTGATTAATTTTATGCGAACATCGTTAACACAAAGAAAGGCAAAGTACTTAACACGTACTAATGGTTTCAGAAGGTACACTTTGAAGACTCAGGAACCATATAGCTAACACGTTGTTTTCCCATTTTAATTCAGTATTTTTAGGGTAATTGTGTGAAATAAAAAGAATTACTGAAATAATATACATGTACATTGCAAATATGTACAACACGCTTAAATGTACAAAGTTGCAGCGATATCCGCCTAAGAGATGGGCTCGTATAGGCGTTGCCAGCTCCCCAATGGTACATGTATTTCGAGATATAAAATACGTTTAAACCAAGAGAAACACACACACGGACACACACACACACACACACACACACACAAATCTAGAGTGTTTGCAGGAGCAAATTGTGTCTTGCACGTGCGCTTGTTTGTTTGTATATGTCTGTCGAACCTCTTGATTACCAAAGGGATGTCTGAAGGCAAATGTACGTTCCTGATTTGAAGAGAAACTGTTGAAGTATGTGCAAGTAGTCGTTATTATTATTATGCCCTTTATTTGACAATAAACGCACTAAAAATGACATTTTCGCTATGCCCACGACTTTGCCGTTTCCCCTCATTGAAATATCATTGAAACCCGCGCCAAACCAGACGAATGTGGTCTCTCTGTTGCATTCTTATGTTCATTTTGTCCATGGATTATTTCTCACTCAAAGGTAGACCTCCACGTCAAAGACAATCACACTTCTTAAAGGACGATCGAATCGCACCAGTTAACTCGGAAAAAAGGAGAAAAAGAAAAGCAAAATAAAAAATTCAAGGCATTCATGGCCTTGCCTAGGTTAACTTGATGTTTTAAATGCGCGATTCCAGGAAATCCTTAGTTCAGGGGTGCCTTGTCTATTAAAACTATACATGTCTAGTAAGTAGCAACACCAGTTGGCGTATGTCAAATGCTTGCTGAAGACAAGTGAAGGAAACAAAAAATAATGTTATCACTCAACAAATAACTGTGAAAGCAAAATATATTAGTTTGCAGAACCGATGACGCACACTGTAACAATGCCACATGCTGGGGTACATTTACATGTTATTTATTTTATACTTGCATGAAAGACCACATCGAAACATTTATTATGTAACATTAATAAATAAATAAATAAATAAATAAATAAATAAATAAGTAAATATATATATATATATATATATATATATATATATATGTATATATATATATATATATATATATGTGTGTGTGTGTGTGTGTGTGTGGTGTGTGTGTGTGCGTGTGTTTTATTGTGGGGCTAATACAAACTATTTGCCTGAGAATGATGCAGACAGAGACTTAATTAAATCGTAGCACTAATGTGATTAATAAAATTTTACACAGATTCACTTCAGAGCATAATGAAGTCATAGCTCTCCCTTAATGAAGCTACGTACAGTACCTTTTGTTTCGGTTGCACAGGTGTACGGCTAAAGGGCTTTTAGGAAAACTTAGTTCAGATCGTAATGAATATGAACACAGCAAAGGTAAAGACAACCTTATACCCATTTTAGTTTCAGGTTCATATGTAAAGGAACAAGAAAAACTCCCGAAGGCTACAGTCACATCTGATCTCCAGACCAATATGGAGTCTGACTGTGAGGGAGATAATGAAATACCAGCCAAGATAATAAGAATGTAAGCTTTTGTGTGTCAGTCTTATTTTTGGGTATTACTCGGTACATGTATTATCAGTGTCTAGGTAGAAATGAGGAAAACATATTAACTTGTCCACATGGCAAAAATGACACAATATTATAGGGGGATACATTAAGCATGCTCTGTTATTTTATCAAAAACAGGAACGCATTTTGACAAGTTCAGAGCTGAATTGGTCACAGACTGACACAAGCCAACAAGTGTACCTCTAACATTGTTTAAACAGTTGTCATAATTCGTGAAGATTGGTCAATGTAGTAGCCTTTGTTTTTCTTTTTGTGAAATAAAAATGTTTGGGAGAAATCTTTGAAGCCAATACAGTAATCACAATGATTAAATTAAGGCAAACCCCTCCCCCATCTGTCAAAGAGTGCCTCCCTCTGTTTATTTGACAATTTGCAGTTATAGCTTATTGTGCATGTAATGTTTCATAGAAGTGACATGAATAAAAAATAAGTCACGGTTAGCATCATCATCATCATCATCATCATCATCATCATCATCATCATCATCATCATCATCATCATCATCATCATCATCATCATCATCATCATCATCAGTATTATTTCTTCCAGAAACATAATAGACAAGGTAAGGACCTCGTCGTAAGAAAAAAATCGTCGTAGCTTCGCCGCCATTTCATAAAAAAATACTTATGTGATGGCAAAACAGATAAGTAAAATGTAATGAAATTTTAATCATTATCCCTAATTTGATATATGGAAGGCTTCATTTGTAACAACCTGAAATATCTACAAATGTTGTAACGCCTGTGCTAAAACAGAAAAAGGTTATACTGAGGTGTAATCTCGCATATATATATACATATATATATATATATATATATATATAGATAGATAGATAGATAGATAGATAGATAGATAGATAGATAGATAGACAGATATTTACTGCAGCAGAATCCCAAACATAAAACGGGAAGTTGCCACATTGCGTAATAACTGTCGACAAATATGAAAAAAAAAATGGACAACCAGCAGCCTCCTGTGTTTTTCCTTTGGTGTATGCGTCAAGCAAAGCTGAATAAGATTATCTTTTTTACAGTCACATAATACACACGAAGCACAAGTTGGGGAGCTTCTAAATTATCTTCAAACCAGGCCACAGAGAGACTTGGAAAAGTTTGTGAAAGCTCTGAAGCAAGCCGACCAGGGCCATGTAGCGGAAATAATTGAAGGTGGTAAGGACGTCTTGATTTAACTGACATGGGATTGACATAAGAGCAAAATGGCAAATCAGGTTCCCCATTATACCTGCTTCCATCATATGTCGTATGGTGTATAGCCAAGTTTGCCTAATTTTATTTGTTCTCAAGTCTACGGGCACCGCATTATTTCGCCCCCGATAATTCCTCTTAGGCCTAGCTGGCTGAATGAGTCAGCTTAGCGCCCTCGTATTCCGCAAAACAGCATATCATTCCGACATTACTTCACAATTAGTATCAGTACCAGTATGATTACTGTATTTTCTTGCTAAAACATTGCTGGAATTGGTTGAATGCGTGCATGCTCTCATTTTTCTGCAGAAAGTCCAATCACATGAATAGTTCATACAGTCAAACCTGTCCTTAGAACTACCTGTACCATTCCCACCATTAGCCAACCATTCCCAAGGAAATAACGCCACGAAGGAAGATTTCAACTATATTGTTGACCGCTGACAACATATATTGCATTTGGTAAAGCTACTTGTGATCAGTATATGATCGAGCATACTCACAGATATACTGCCAGAAAGAATTTTGATTTTTGGTTTGGTACCTTAAATCTTGCACAGCTACCGTCATAAATATGCAATTACTACACAAATTATCGAATGTGCTGCTGGACTGCTCACAGTTGATGCAAAATTGGAAAATTATAAATGGCAGTCACGGGGTTAACTTCCCTTGGTGATTAGTTCGGGCTAAAACTGCTTTGCTTCCAGTTTATGTTGTCAATCTGACAGTAATGTACCAGTGTGGTACTATGTATGGGATGTTACAGTGTCAGAGTTCTAGAGTAGTTCTACACACGTGATGTCTGTGGGTCTAGGGACGTCTTGACATTGACTCATCAAAATATCAATTCATATCCGTGTACTTTCTTCAATGTTGGCACATAAAACTGCTCATTTTTTTAAGCACAATGTTTAAGATTTAAGGCGCCAAATTACTTTTCAACACTCGAAACAAAATTTTATACAAATTTTTGTTATGCCATCAAATTGAACATATTCTTCATTTCGAATAATATTATAAAACAAATTGAAACCTAGTATACCTCTTTCGCTGGCGTACTGTTACACTGCAATAATTATCAGTGTTGGTCAATATCAGAGTTAATTTCCTGACTTTCTTGACAGTCTTCGTGAGGTATATTATATATATAATATATATATATATATATATATATATATATATATATATATATATATATATATATATATATATATATATATATATATATATATATATATATATATGTGTGTGTGTGTGTGTGTGTGTGTGTGTGTATGTGTTACAGTGAGTACAATAACAGGTTTATCAACGCAAGACAAGAGGAAAATATACATGGGCAAGGGTATGTTACAGGCAGTGGTATGAATAAAATATATATCATGCTCGTTTTCTTTGGTGGTAGTATCATTACATGAACAAACGAAATGAAAAGAAAATATATGTCAACATTGGAGTAGGCCCAGTCAGCTTTCTCTGCTTTTTCCTGCAACACCACTTGTCAAGATTCCATGCATGTAAACGCTCCTTATATCAGGCAGACATGTGCCGTATATATTGCCCATGTGTTTGCAGATTAGAAGATAAACGGACGACTTACACTTCATTCAGCTTCAGAAAAACAAAGAAATAAACGAGCCTCTGTCGAAACTTGTACAAAATGGTAGTAAATGTTTCGATAGAGTGGATCCATTAATTGAAACAAGTTAGAACAGAGATACCTTTCTTTCTTCTGTTTAAAAAAGTAGATCCTTAACAAGTAAATGTAGTCAACCTTCACAAACTGAGAAGCAATTTCCTGTTCATCTGGTACGTTTTCGTGTGGTTGCAAACTGGAAGTAACTTCACAACTAATTACACGGGTCAGCAGGTTGCATGCCTGTGTAATAAGATAAAGATATGATAAAAGATAAACAGCTTTATATATATTATATTGTAATGGCTGGCATAGCATAATTTTTGCAAAACGATAATCTGGGTGTCACATTTGAACCTGGATTTCTTTGTATATTCTTAGTGAGCCATATTTGAGTGGTGACAACCTTTTTTTGTTTTCTTTAAATCTTTGGAGGAATAAATGATCATATATCGTATGATGGTAAAATTGAGCCCTTAAAATATGCAAAAGGTAACGGCATTTAATGGAGCAACAAAACCTATAATTTATCAAATGATCAATGTGTTAGTAACTCTGTGATTTGCGTTAATTGATAATAGCTTCACGGAAGAAACGCTGGGAGAGGGAGAAGAGACATCAACACGAAATGTCACATCTGGTATGTCTCTTTAGCCATACATACAGTTGCTCCTGTCTACAGGGACTCCTTTCATGTAAACGTATGAACCCATTGTTGGGAAATTAAGCAGGCACAATTCCTATGCTATCCAACCATTCTGTAACAGGCAGTTTATATGTATGTGTCATTATGATTCAAGGCTGCTGGCCTTTAAGACTGATTCAATAAATTAATCTCATGCATCACTGTGCGTAAAATGTTTGAATGAGGAATCAAACCTTTTCTTTCATGTGTAAATAGTAAATGATGATAAGTAAAGCGTTGGGGTTGCAAATGTTTGGTTTGTTTTGTTTATCTCATCGCAAAAGTGCCGATTCTATTTTAAAAATGAAACCCCCCCCCAAAAAAAACCAACTCTTTTTCTATTCATTCAAGGTGACACTACACGGAGCCCACATGTAATTAGTGGCTTTCATCAGAATTCTTTCAGAAGGCATCCTGACATTTTCCTGTATAAAATAGTATGTCCTTTAAAAGTAAATGAAATAAACCATCACAAACTTAATAAGGTCCCTGTTCATCTGGTACGTTTTCGTAGGGTTGCAAATTGGAAGTAGCTCCACAACCGATTTTACAGGGCAGCAGGTAACATCCCTGTGTAGTGGCTGCCAGGGCAAAATGTTTGCAACATGATAACCCGGATTCCATATTTGAAACCTGGATTCCTTTGTATATTCTTAGCGGGCCATATGTATGGGGTGACAATCTTGTTTTGCTTTCTTTAAATCTTTGAAGAAATAAGTTGATCATATATCACATGATGATAAAATTGACCCTTTTAGAATATGCAAAGGTAACGCCATTTAATGGAGCAACAAAACCCATAAATTATCAAATATACCAATGTGTTATAAACACTGTTATTTGTGTTATTTGATAATAGCTTCACACAAGAGAATACTGGCAGAGGGAGACGGAAGATCAAATCGAAATGTCATATCTGGTATGTATCTTTAGCTATTTATAAAGTTGATCCTTTCTACAGGGACGCCTTTTATCTCAACGTATGAACCGATTGTTGGAAATTAATCGAGCACAATTCCAGTGATATCCAACCTTTCTTTAACAGGCAGTTTACATATATGTGTGAGTATAATTCGAGGCTTTGGGCCTTTAACGCGTCGGCACTTACCCGAGACCTTCAAATTAGTAAACTTGAGGTTTTCATACTCTGAGATGATGAAGTACTCATCTTTATCTATGACAAAAAGTTTCACTGTAACATGTTTACTTCCATGCAAAACATTTAGATGAAAAAGTGTCCCTGCTTTATAGAGTCAATCAGTTAATAAGCTGTCAGATGTGATCACCACTGGTTATGTTTAGATAACCATTCACAATCAAAGCCTCACTGGATGTGTTTTTATATATGAGAGGATCATTTCACAGGTGACTGAATGATTAGAACCACTATATTGTTTTTAAGTGACTATGTCAAATTTATGACAAAATTTAAGAGATTAGCATTTAGCCATCCTCCTTAACGGTCTGAGCGGATGTCATTTGTGAGTAATAAAAGTCAGCAAAATTCCTTGGTTATCTTTGGTAGTGAATATCTCAGAAACAGTTTTTACAAGATTTGAGACAGCCTCACTCAAACCTGGAAGGATGAATCTTTGTAAAATTAAAGACTATGTTAAGACAAGAGTAAAACTTAGGTAACCGTTTTTTCGTTTGGCAATAATCTAATTTGAAATGCTACTTTTTGAGCTCTAAAGTAGAAAGAATTATCAATGTTAATTGCAGATTCCTCAAAATATCCTGAAAACCATTCCTTTCAACGAAAAGCAAAAAATGGTTACCTCACTTTTAGCACTGTCATTACATGACCATCAATTTCCAGCTATTTTTGTGAAAAGTTTTGTTGTGATCCTTTCTCAAAGTATAAATCAGACCGTTTGAATAAAATGCCTCTCGAACTTGATAAAATAATGTTAGAATATTTATTGTTACATGCAAATAAACTACAAATGCTGCAAACGAAAAATGTATACATTGTTGGGTTTGTATCCAAAAAGAGACACAGTGGCAATTTTTGTGCCGCTCTCTGATATGTACCCTAAGCAAAAGCAGGCACCTTGAGACTGGATTCACCAAAAATCATCTTCCACATACACCTTGTGTACAATGTTTGAATGAGTAATCAAAATTATTCTTTCATATGTTAATAGCAAAAAATGATAAGTAAAGCTTTGGTGTTGCAAATGTTTGGTTTGGTTTGTTTATATCATAGCGAAATTAACAATTCTGTGTTTAAATGGAAAGAATGAATAAAAAAACCCCACCACCTTTTCTATTCATTCATTGTGACACTACACAGAGTCCACAAATATTTAGTTGCTTTTAACAGAATTCCCTCACAAGGAATCCTAACATTTTTCTGTATGAAACAGTTGATCCCTCACAAGTAAATGTTATCAACTGTCAGAAATCTAGAAACAATTCCCTGCTCACCTGGTTTGCTTTCGTGTGGTTGCAAATTGGAAGTACATTCACAACCAATTACTCAGGTCAGCAGGTTTCATACCTGTGTAATGGCGGGTAGCGTATAATTTTTGCAAAATGATATCCTGGATTCCACATTTGAAACTTGGATTTCTTTACATATTCTTAGCAACCCATATTTAAATAAGGACAACCTTATTTTACTTTCTTTAAATATTTGGAGGAATGATTTGATCATATATCGTATGATGATAAAATCGAGCCCTTCAACATATGCTAAGGTAACGGCATTTAATGGAACAAGAAAGCCTATAAATTATCAAACATACCAATGTGTCAGTAACACTGTGATCTCTGTCATTTGGCAATAGCTTCACGCAAGCGACCACTGGGAGAGGGAAAGGGAGCAGGAACTCGAAATGTCACATGTGGTATGTCTCTTTAGTTATATATACAGCTGATCTTGTCTACAGGGATTTTTTATGTCAGTGTATGAACCGATTGTTGGGAAATTAAGCAGGCACAATCCCATGCTATCCAATCATTATTTAGCAGGTACTTTACATAAATGTGTGAGTGTAGTTCATGGCTGTGGACCTTTAAAGTGTCGACACTTACCTGAGACCTTCAAATTAGTGCACCAGCTCTTTTTATACTTTTGAGATGGTGAAGTACTAACCTCTATCTATGCAAAACTTTAAGTTGAAAAAGTGTCCCTGCTTTATAGAGTCAATCAGTGAATTGGCTGTTAGATGTCGTCAATACTGGTTATATTTAGATAACCATTCACATTCAAAGCTTCACTGGATGCCTTTTTACACATGAGCGGATCATTTCACAGGTGACAGATTAGAACCACCATATTGTTATTTATTGAATATGTCAAAGGTATTCGAAATTATAAGAGATTAAAATTCAACCGTCCTTCTTAATGGCCTGTGCAGATGTAATTTGTGAGTAATAAAAGTCAGCAAATGTGCTTGGTTATCTGTACAAGTGAATATCTCAGAAACAATTTTTACAAGATTTGAGACAGCCTCACTCAAAACTGGAAGGATGAATCTTTGTTAAATTAAAGGCTTTGTTAATACAAGAGTTTAACTTAGGTGAACGTGTTTTCTTTTGGCAATATTCCAATTTGAAATGCTACTTACTGAGCTCCTAAGCGGAAAAGAGGCAATTTTAATTGCAGATGCTTCAAAATAGCATAACAAAAACTTTCTTTTAAACGGAAAGCAAAAAAAAAAAAAAAAAAAAAAAAAAGGAATTATGATAATAAAAAATGGTTCCCTAAGTTATAGTCTTGTCTTTACATGACCATTATTTTCCACCTTCTTTGGTGAAAAAAATCGTGATTCTCTTTCAAAGTGTAGATCAGACCCTTCGAATAAAATGCCTCTCAAACTTTACAAATTAATGCTAGAATATATATTGTTACATGTAAATAAACTGGACATCTTGCCAAACAAAAAATGTATATTGATGGGCTTGTATCCAAAAAAGAGACATAGTTGCAATTTTTGTGCCACTCTGTGATATGTACCCTACGTTAGAGCAAGCACCTTAAGAATAGGATTTATTAAAATTAATCTTGCACATACACCTTGCGTACAATGTTTGAATGAGGAATGAGAATTAGTCTTCCATGTGTAAATAGTTAATAACGATAAATAAAACTTTTGTTTTGTAAATGTTTGGTTTGGTTTGTTTATTTCATAGCAAAAATGAATGATTCTGGGTTTAAAATGGAAAAAAGCCACCTTTTCTATATTTATTCAATGTGACACTACACAGAGTCCACATATATTTAGTTGCTTTTAACAGAATTTGCTCACAAGGAATACTGACATTTTTCTTTACAAAAAAAGTAGATAACCATCAAAAACTTATAAAAGATCCTTGTTCATCTTGTACGTTTTTGTGTGGTTGCAAATTGGAAGTAGCTTCACAACCGATTTTACAGGGCAGTAGGTGACATCCTGTGTAGTGGATGGCAGGGCAAAATGTTTGCAAAATGATAACCCGGATTCCATATTTGAAACCTGAATTCCTTTGCATATTCTTAGCGGGCCATATGTATGGGGTGACAACCTTGTTTTGCTTTCTTTAAATCTTTGAAGAAATAAGTTGATCATATATCACATGATGATAAAATTGACCCTTTTAGAATATGCAAAGGTAACGCCATTTAATGGAGCAACAAAACCCATAAACTATCAAATATACCAATATGTTATAGACACTGCTATTTGTGTTATTTGATAATAGCTTCACACAAGAGAATACTGGCGGAGGGAGACGGAAGATCAAATCGAAATGTCATATCTGGTAGGTCTCTTTAGCTATTTATAAAGTTGATCCTTTCTACAGGGACGCCTTTTATCTCAACGTATGAACCGATAGTTGGGAAATTAATCATGCAAAATTCCCGTGATATCCAACCTCTCTTTAACAGGCAGTTTACATATATGTGGTAGTTTAATTCGAGGCTTTGGGCCTTTTAGGCGTCAGCACTTACCCGAGACCTTCAAATTAGTAAACTTGAGGTTTTCATACTCTGAGATGATGAAGTACCCATCTTTATCTATGACAAAAAGTTTCACTGTAACATGTTTACTTCTATGCAAAACTTTTAGATGAAAACGTGTCCCTGCTTTATAGAGTCAATCAGTTAATTGGCTGTTAGATGTGGTCACTACTGGTTATGTGTGGATAACCATGCACATTCAAAGCCTCACTGGATGTGTTTTTAACATATGAGTGGATCATTTCGCAGGTGACTGAATGATTAGAACCACTATATTGTTTTTAAGTGACAATGTCAAATTTGTGACAACATTTAAGAGGTTAGCATTTAGCCATCCTCCTTAATGGTCTGAGCGGATGTCATTTGTGAGTAATAAAAGTCAGCAAAATTCCTTGGTTATCTTTGGTAGTGAATATCTCAGAAACAGTTTTTACAAGATTTGAGACAGCCTCACTCAAACCTGGAAGGATGAATCTTTGTAAAATTAAAGACTATGTTAAGACAAGAGTAAAACTTAGGTAACCGTTTTTTCGTTTGGCAATAATCTAATTTGAAATGCTACTTTTTGAGCTCTAAAGTAGAAAGAATTATCAATGTTAATTGCAGATTCCTCAAAATATCCTGAAAACCATTCCTTTCAACGAAAAGCAAAAAATGGTTACCTCACTTTTAGCACTGTCATTACATGACCATCAATTTCCAGCTATTTTTGTGAAAAGTTTTGTTGTGATCCTTTCTCAAAGTATAAATCAGACCGTTTGAATAAAATGCCTCTCGAACTTGATAAAATAATGTTAGAATATTTATTGTTACATGCAAATAAACTACAAATGCTGCAAACGAAAAATGTATACATTGTTGGGTTTGTATCCAAAAAGAGACACAGTGGCAATTTTTGTGCCGCTCTCTGATATGTACCCTAAGCAAAAGCAGGCACCTTGAGACTGGATTCACCAAAATTCATCTTCCACATACACCTTGTGTACAATGTTTGAATGAGTAATCAAAATTATTCTTTCATATGTTAATAGCAAAAAATGATAAGTAAAGCTTTGGTGTTGCAAATGTTTGGTTTGGTTTGTTTATATCATAGCGAAATTAACAATTCTGTGTTTAAATGGAAAGAATGAATAAAAAAACCCCACCACCTTTTCTATTCATTCATTGTGACACTACACAGAGTCCACAAATATTTAGTTGCTTTTAACAGAATTCCCTCACAAGGAATCCTAACATTTTTCTGTATGAAACAGTTGATCCTTCACAAGTAAATGTTATCAACTGTCAGAAATCTAGAAACAATTCCCTGCTCACCTGGTTTGCTTTCGTGTGGTTGCAAATTGGAAGTACATTCACAACCAATTACTCAGGTCAGCAGGTTTCATACCTGTGTAATGGCGGGTAGCGTATAATTTTTGCAAAATGATATCATGGATTCCACATTTGAAACTTGGATTTCTTTACATATTCTTAGCAACCCATATTTAAATAAGGACAACCTTATTTTACTTTCTTTAAATATTTGGAGGAATGATTTGATCATATATCGTATGATGATAAAATCGAGCCCTTCAACATATGCTAAGGTAACGGCATTTAATGGAACAAGAAAGCCTATAAATTATCAAACATACCAATGTGTCAGTAACACTGTGATCTCTGTCATTTGGCAATAGCTTCACGCAAGCGACCACTGGGAGAGGGAAAGGGAGCAGGAACTCGAAATGTCACATGTGGTATGTCTCTTTAGTTATATATACAGCTGATCTTGTCTACAGGGATTTTTTATGTCAGTGTATGAACCGATTGTTGGGAAATTAAGCAGGCACAATCCCATGCTATCCAATCATTATTTAGCAGGTACTTTACATAAATGTGTGAGTGTAGTTCATGGCTGTGGACCTTTAAAGTGTCGACACTTACCTGAGACCTTCAAATTAGTGCACCAGCTCTTTTTATACTTTTGAGATGGTGAAGTACTAACCTCTATCTATGCAAAACTTTAAGTTGAAAAAGTGTCCCTGCTTTATAGAGTCAATCAGTGAATTGGCTGTTAGATGTCGTCAATACTGGTTATATTTAGATAACCATTCACATTCAAAGCTTCACTGGATGCCTTTTTACACATGAGCGGATCATTTCACAGGTGACAGATTAGAACCACCATATTGTTATTTATTGAATATGTCAAAGGTATTCGAAATTATAAGAGATTAAAATTCAACCGTCCTTCTTAATGGCCTGTGCAGATGTAATTTGTGAGTAATAAAAGTCAGCAAATGTGCTTGGTTATCTGTACAAGTGAATATCTCAGAAACAATTTTTACAAGATTTGAGACAGCCTCACTCAAAACTGGAAGGATGAATCTTTGTTAAATTAAAGGCTTTGTTAATACAAGAGTTTAACTTAGGTGAACGTGTTTTCTTTTGGCAATATTCCAATTTGAAATGCTACTTACTGAGCTCCTAAGCGGAAAAGAGGCAATGTTAATTGCAGATGCTTCAAAATAGCATAACAAAAACTTTCTTTTAAACGGAAAGCAAAAAAAAAAAAAAAAAAAAAAAAAAGGAATTATGATAATAAAAAATGGTTCCCTAAGTTATAGTCTTGTCTTTACATGACCATTATTTTCCACCTTCTTTGGTGAAAAAAATCGTGATTCTCTTTCAAAGTGTAGATCAGACCCTTCGAATAAAATGCCTCTCAAACTTTACAAATTAATGCTAGAATATATATTGTTACATGTAAATAAACTGGACATCTTGCCAAACAAAAAATGTATATTGATGGGCTTGTATCCAAAAAAGAGACATAGTTGCAATTTTTGTGCCACTCTGTGATATGTACCCTACGTTAGAGCAAGCACCTTAAGAATAGGATTTATTAAAATTAATCTTGCACATACACCTTGCGTACAATGTTTGAATGAGGAATGAGAATTAGTCTTCCATGTGTAAATAGTTAATAACGATAAATAAAACTTTTGTTTTGTAAATGTTTGGTTTGGTTTGTTTATTTCATAGCAAAAATGAATGATTCTGGGTTTAAAATGGAAAAAAGCCACCTTTTCTATATTTATTCAATGTGACACTACACAGAGTCCACATATATTTAGTTGCTTTTAACAGAATTTGCTCACAAGGAATACTGACATTTTTCTTTACAAAAAAAGTAGATAACCATCAAAAACTTATAAAAGATCCTTGTTCATCTTGTACGTTTTTGTGTGGTTGCAAATTGGAAGTAGCTTCACAACCGATTTTACAGGGCAGTAGGTGACATCCTGTGTAGTGGATGGCAGGGCAAAATGTTTGCAAAATGATAACCCGGATTCCATATTTGAAACCTGAATTCCTTTGCATATTCTTAGCGGGCCATATGTATGGGGTGACAACCTTGTTTTGCTTTCTTTAAATCTTTGAAGAAATAAGTTGATCATATATCACATGATGATAAAATTGACCCTTTTAGAATATGCAAAGGTAACGCCATTTAATGGAGCAACAAAACCCATAAACTATCAAATATACCAATATGTTATAAACACTGCTATTTGTGTTATTTGATAATAGCTTCACACAAGAGAATACTGGCGGAGGGAGACGGAAGATCAAATCGAAATGTCATATCTGGTAGGTCTCTTTAGCTATTTATAAAGTTGATCCTTTCTACAGGGACGCCTTTTATCTCAACGTATGAACCGATAGTTGGGAAATTAATCATGCAAAATTCCCGTGATATCCAACCTCTCTTTAACAGGCAGTTTACATATATGTGGTAGTTTAATTCGAGGCTTTGGGCCTTTTAGGCGTCAGCACTTACCCGAGACCTTCAAATTAGTAAACTTGAGGTTTTCATACTCTGAGATGATGAAGTACCCATCTTTATCTATGACAAAAAGTTTCACTGTAACATGTTTACTTCTATGCAAAACTTTTAGATGAAAACGTGTCCCTGCTTTATAGAGTCAATCAGTTAATTGGCTGTTAGATGTGGTCACTACTGGTTATGTGTGGATAACCATGCACATTCAAAGCCTCACTGGATGTGTTTTTAACATATGAGTGGATCATTTCGCAGGTGACTGAATGATTAGAACCACTATATTGTTTTTAAGTGACAATGTCAAATTTGTGACAACATTTAAGAGGTTAGCATTTAGCCATCCTCCTTAATGGTCTGAGCGGATGTCATTTGTGAGTAATAAAAGTCAGCAAAATTCCTTGGTTATCTTTGGTAGTGAATATCTCAGAAACAGGTTTTACAAGATTTGAGACAGCCTCACTCAAAACTGGGAGAATGTATCTTTGTTAAATTAAAGACCATGTTAAGACAAGAGTAAAACTAAGGTGACCGTTTTTTGTTTGGCAATAATCCAATTTGAAATGCTACCTTTTGAGCTCTAAAGTAGAAAGAATTATCAATGTTAATTGCAGATGCTTCAAAATATCATAAAAACTAATTCGTTCAGCGGAAAGCAAAAAATGGTCATCAAGTTATAGCACTGTCTTTACATGACCATTAATTTCAAGCTATTTTTGTGAAAAGTTTTGTTGTGATCTTTTCTCAAAGTATAAATCAGACCCTTTGAATAAAATGCCCGTCGAACTTTACAAATTAATATTAGAATATTTATTGTTACATGCAAATAAACTACAACTGCTGCAAACGAAAAATATATACATCAATGGGTTTGTGTTAAAAAAAAGACACACAGTGGCAATTTTTGTGCCGTCTGTGATATGTACCCTAAGTAAAAGCAGGTACCTTCAGACTAGATTCACTAAAATTCATCTTGCACATACACCTTGCATAGAATGTTTGAATGACAAATCAAAATTATTGTTTCATCTGTTAATAGCAAAAATGATGAGTAAAGCTTTGGTGTTGCAAATGTATTATTTGGTTTGTTTATATCATAGCGAAATTAACAATTCTGTATTTAAAATGGAAAAAATTTATTAAAAAATACCCACCACCTTTTCTTTTCATTCATTGTGACACTACACGGAATGCATAAATATTTAGTTGCTTTTAACAGAATTTGCTCACAAGGAATCCTAACATTTTTCTGTATGAAACATTTGATCCTTCACAAGTAAATGTAATCAGCTCTCCAAAAGCTAGAAACAATTCCCTGCTCATCTGGTTTGCTTTCGTGTGGTTGCAAATTGGAAGTAACTTCACAACCAATTGCACGGGTCAGCAGGTTTCGTACCTGTGTAATGGCAGGTAGGGTATAATTTTTGCAAAATAATAACCTGGATTCCACATTCAAAACCTGGATTTCTTAACATGTTCTACAAAGCCTACAAATTATCAAATATACCAATGTGTCAGTAAACCTGTGATCTCTGTTATTTGACAATAGGTGCAGGGAAAAGAACGCTGGGAGAGGGAAAAGGAGCAGGAAATGTCAAGTGTGGTATGTCTCTTTAGCCATACATACCGTTGATCCTCTCTACAGGGAATTCTTTCAGGTCAGCGTATGAAGCCATTGTTGGGAATTTAAGCAGGCACAATTCCCGTGCTATCCAACTATTTTATACCAGGCAGTTTACATATATGTGTAAGCTTGATTCCTGGCTATTGACCTTTTAGACTAGATTCACTAAATTGCCCACACTTACATGTGACTCGAGGTTACAGGATAAACCTTTCTCCATCGTCCGTTTGTCGTCTGTCCTTTAATATTTTTCCTGTGGTCGTCATTCTATCTCTACTTGTGAACTTATATGCACTTTACCATTACAGAAATATCACATAAAAAGAAGTTTATGATGCGTTTAGTCCTGGTGACGCTACTTGTGGTTTTCAATAAAACTAACAACAAAGGCATGAAAGAACACATCAAATAATCATAAATATTGTAACAGTCACTCACTGACTGTTAATTAGGAATCTATTTTAGAAATCAGCTGAGTGAAATCTCGTTTCTACACTGTGCTGCCATCGTTACTGTTCACTTGCTAGCAGTTCAGCTGTGTATTCCATGCAGTACAGCATGTGACAAATTATTGTATGTTATCAATTCATGTACACAAGACCATAAGACAAGCCCCTAAAAGGATTAATCATTTGAGAATTTGTAAACTAATTTAGAATAGAGAGAACTATGATTTACCCGGAAATGTTACATTAAATACAGGAGTATAAATTAAGTACACTTAGAAGCCTGTTATTGGTAGCATTGTTGAAACAAGAAACCATAAAGCAGCATGTGCATTACAGCACAGCCGAGTTTAATCACAATCAAGATTCAGTTAGGAATCTTGCCAATCTGTTATTGTGCTCATGAATTTTTCAGAAATTACCTCAAGAAGTCATGTTATACCATAGGATTGCATGATACTACTGTACAGTACACTACTGGCTGGTTGGGAATCTTTAAGTGAATGTTAAATGAGCAGAAATTAGCTATTATTCAGAGCTTGCGAGGTTATCTGTGTTCAATGTTGACAAACAGCATCCAGCTGATTCAGGGTCAGCCAGTACTTTGACATCGATGCATTGTAACAATGTCAATGTTTGTGGTTTCACGGTAAAACCTTTGAAGTTGTTAGTCAGCAAGAACTGAAATCTACAACATGGACTCCCTGTAAAACTTGACTCTGCACAAGGAACAGTGACTTTTGGGTCATGTTTGATTCATAAGTTGGCATTCATTGCTGGTATGTTTACAACAACTCGACTTTTCTCTTGAGGCGGATGAGCAGAACTTATAGCAGTTAATAATGTACCATGGAGTAGCCTCTAGAGGACATGATTTACCTGTAGAGCACACCTTACCAAATCCAAGGGTATATAAAGGGCTCGTAGGGCAGGGTTAGAGAATTTTTGGCCATCTTCTTGGACAGTGAACTCCTCAGGTATAAGCTTACAACACAGGCACCATAGCAGTGGCTTATAATACAGTGGCTCGGCATGCACCCACACGGTTGATGGTTGAGATCGAGTCCCGGTAGAATACCTGTCATTTGGGTCCCTGTCTCTGCTGTATTAAGTAAGTCATATCATTCTCTGTGTTATTTAATAATATTCTATGATTGTTCAGCACTGTTCCGAACAATTTGGCATGGCCATTATTCCAATTTTGCTGGATATGCTGCGGCTTATCCCCAGACCGATGTCCATCAAAAGTTCGAAGTTCTGTGGTTTATTTCTGTGACACCGGGTATGGCTGGCTGGGCTTCCAGGCCAAGTGTTTGGTAAAACTAGAATTCTAACTTCAGGAATGGAAAAGTTTTAGCTTATTTCAGTTAAACCAAGCACTTTAAATTAATGAAAGGTGGACAAATAGAAAGTGATTTGGTTGGAACTCAAACTGAAATTTGAACAAGCTGTCAATTCAGTAATTACAAGTGTTCAAAAGAGGAAAACTGAGTAAATATTGAAGGTGAAGCCAGGCATTAGTTTCCATAGTAGTCCATGACTTGGGATATATTTAAATGTGTATTCTGGATATAAAAGTGCATGAAATACCGCAGGGGCATCCTGTGTCCAGTTAATAAGTGTGTGCACCACTTGTGGAGAATGAAACAAGTCTTTCGTCCATCAAAAATGCAGGAATGTATTGTAATCAATATAGAGATGCTGTTCTAATTTGAAATGTTGGAGTTATTGCATTTGAATAAAAGTCTTGTTACATTGAACTTTACAACTGGATTTGTCTGCTAATTTGTTTATTTAGGACAATTGAACAGACAATAAATCTGTGCCCTTACATACTACCAATAACAGACACTGGAGCACAGATTAACAAAGTTGTCTTTTCATTTGTACTTTTAAGTGAGGACAATTCTTATAATTAGCCCAAATCTTAAGCTCGGTAAAGTGTACGCCTGCACTGCATATTATCTAACACCTTGGGATCATAAGAATATCAGCAGAGTAATTAGGAGGGTGAATGTTTTATCGGTGGCAGTGGTTTTGGATATCATAGATTTTGATAGTCCTTGAACTTGATCTTTGTGGGCTGAGCACAGTTTTAGGCTCAAGGACACATAAAGTTTCCACAAGGTGGATGATTTGAAAAAAAAGGACAAGTCCAGTTTCCATGAGATGGAAAATTGAACAAATAAAATAAAATGGCTAGAGTTAAAGTTGATGAAGATATCAGTTTTATAATGTAGGACATAAGTGAGTCTGTTGAGCAGATTGGAAATGAAGATCAACACGTGCCAACTGGAAATCCTCATGAGAGCACTCTCGAGGACAGAACAATCATCAGCAAGAATACAGAAGATTTCAATTTTTTTCCTGAGACAGATAATGGTCTGTATATCCAAGCCGAGACAAATGGAATACCCATAAAATTCTTGGTAGATATTGGATCTACAGTCAGTATTATATCTAAGAGTATTTATGAGCGAATAAATGAAAAGAAAAAGTTACTTTTATCCCAAGTTACTGGGGGCATAAAAGGAGTAGATGGGTCACATTTGGATGTGCTGGGTGCATCCCAAATTGATATTATCCTTGGTGATGGGGTTTATGAGCACCAAGTTGTGGTGAATTCAATTCACAGGGATGGCATATTAGGAGCAGACTTTATGATCAAGCATAAATGCCAGGTTAATATGAGTAAGTTACACTCAAGATTAGTCATGAAGAAATATCTGGTTGGCTCGGGGGTAAAGATGCCATATGTTGCACATTAAAGTGAAACAGGAAAATGTTATTCAACCCAATTCAGTGGGTTTTGTGCCACTTAATATACAGAAGGCAGGACATCATAAGAAAATTGGCACTGTCCAGCCCTCAAAAGATTTACAGAGCAGGAAACCTGTTCTGTTAGCAACTGGCATTGTCAATGCACAGGAACAGAATTCAGTAGTACAGCTATTAAGCTATGACTCCCAGCCAGCCAAGCTAAATGATGGGACCACCTTAGGCCAATGTACCTCAGTTGATGACAGTGACATTTTTAAGGATATGGAGGACATTTATATAGCACGAGTTGCTACTCATGAGAGAGAAAATAGTATGCATACAATACCTCCACATCTGGAAGATTTGTATAAGCGCAGTAAAAAGGAGTTGAATGAGAATCAATCTCTGAGACTTGCTCAGGTATTCATCATGTACCAGAATGTTTTCTCTAAAAGTCCAGATGATTTAGGTCGCACAAGTCTTGTGCAGCATAGAATAAACACTGGAAGTGCAGAACCAATATGCATACCCCCTAGGAGATTAACTCCCTATAAGACATGATTAGAAAAGCACGAGGTGGATAGACTCCTAGAAAAGGGAATTATAGAACCATCAAAAAGCCCTTGGAGTTCTCCTCCAGTACTTGTTACTAAAAACGATGGCACCATAAGATTCTGTGTGGATTCCAGAAAGCTTAATGCTGTGACTGTAAGGGATGCATATCCTCTTCCCAGGATCAATGAATGCTTAGAAACATTGGCAGGAAGCCAGTGGTACTGTCTTACTGATCTGAATTCCTCCTTCTCCCAGGTGCCAATTCATCCAGCTGATAAAGAGAAAACAGCATTTGCAACTTGCTACGGATTGTCTCAATTTACTTACCTACCATATGGCTTGACAAATAGTCTGCCAACTTCTTTCCGTTTGATGGAAAAAGTGCTCCACGGCTTGACTTACGATCAATGCTTATGTTCTGTAGATAACGTATGCACCTATGGTAAAACGTTTGATATTTGTCTCGAGAGACTGGACAGAGTTTGACAGAGATTGGCAGCTGCTAATCTAAAAGTTAAGCCTTCAAAGTGTAGCTTATTTCAAAAGGAAGTTATATTCCTAGGTCATAAAATTTCACCTGAAGGAGTACACACAGATCCCTCAAAGATAGAGGCATTAAAGAACTGGCCTCCACCAGCCAGTAAGAAACAAGTCAGGAGTACCCTGGGCTTGTGTTCATATTACACGAGGTTTGTAGCAGGTTTTGCTCAGAAAGCTAAACCATTAAATAAGCTAACAGAGAAAGATGTACGTTTCACCTGGAGTCTTGAATGTCAGATGGCATTTGATAAACTCAAAGGTGCTTTAACCAGCCCTCCTATATTAGCATATCCCCATGAAGAGGGGACTTGCATCTTGGACACTGACTCTTGTGATCAATCACTGGCCATTATTCTGTCACAGATACAAAACCGCCAAGAAAAAGTAATAGCTTATATGAGCAAGGCTTTAACAAAAGAGGAGCAAAATTTCTGCATAACAAGGAAGGAGCTCTTAGCTGTTGTGGCAGCTGTGAAACACTTCAAGCATTATATTTATGGTACAGAAGTGAGGCTAAGAACAGACAATTCAGCTGTAAATTTAAAGAGCCTGAAGGACAAATGGCGCATTGGCTCTAGTTACTTGGACAGTATAACTTAAAACCTGAGTGGTGTAAAGCTTCCAGGCATTCCAATGTTGACGCATTGTCCAGGAAACCATGTAAACCATGCTGTCGAGTGGATGAACTTCAAAATGTTGAGGGTGCCATGGCTCAAGAGACCACTCAACCAATCAGAGTAACAACTCGAAACAGAACACAAAATGACACTAATAATATCCTGGTGAGCCATGCATGGTTGCCCGGATGAGAGTTGAGGACTGCTCAACAAGCAGATCCTAATGTAGGACTCTTGCCATGTGCCATAGAGAGGGGGGGGGGGGAGCTATGGCCAGAATGGTCTGAGATTTCTCATTTGTCTGTACAATACAAAACAAACTCTTTGGTGTCAATGGAAAAGGTTGAAAGTGATAGGATGCCTACTTTTCCGAAAGTGGATTCATGAGGATGGTAAGGGGTATATGTGGCAACTTATTATCCCACAGTCAAAGAAAAATGAAGTCATGTGGCATTTTCATGATGCCAAGACAGCAGGGCATTTGGGGCCTGATTGCACAACTCAGAAGATTAGACAGACCTACTATTGGGTAAATTTGAAAAGAGATGTTCAACGATATTGCCATCAGTGTGATTTATGTGCTGCCAGGAAGCCCTTGCTTAAGAAATATAAGGCACCCCTCAAACAATGTATAGTAGGTGAGCCCATGGAGAGAATGGCGCTCGACATTCTGGGACCACTCCCCCTCACAAGCAATCAAAACAAGGGTTGTTTGGTAATCGCTGATTATTTCACAAAGTGGGCAGAATGCATACCTCTAAGAGATATAACAGCAAAGTCTGTTGCCCAGGCTTTTGTAGAAAATGTAGTTTGCAGGTTTGGTACACTTATATTTTATATTCTGACTGACCTTCCAATTTTGGTAGCAAACTTTTTCAGGAAATGTGCACCTTACTGGGAATTGATAAAACCAAAACAAGTCCGTATCATCCTGAGTCAGATGGAATGGTAGAAAGAATGAATAAAACTCTGAAGACCATGTTGACTATGTATGTTGAGAAGAATCTCGCTTCCTGGGATGAAATGATACCTCATGTGATGATGGCATACAGAGCATCTTGTCATGAGAGTACTAAACGAACACCTAATATGATGATGTTACGTAGGGAAGTGAGCTCTCCAATGCATGTAGTTACAGGAGTGCCTGTTCATGATGACGAGAGTCCCGGGTTGCACGAAGTGGAACCTGAGGACTGGGTATTAAGGAATTTGGAGAGGGCCCACGAGTTTGCAAGGACACAACTTAGGAGGAGTGCAAAATACCAGAAAAAGCAATATCACCATAAAGCAGAAAAGAGAGTGCTTAATATTGGTCAGCCTGTTTGGTTGTATGATCCTTCCAGGAAAGTTGGTGCGTATGCTGGGTTCACTTCTCCAAGGAAAGGGCCTTATATTGTAGTAGACAGGTAGAGCTACTGAGGGGCCAATCCAAGTAGCCATCATATGGATTTGAGAAAGGCCAGAGTACCTAAAGACGAGGACTTCAGGTGGTATAGAGCGGCACTGGGTGACAGCTACGGCTGGCAGCTGCACAATAATATCATTGCAATAATGTAAAGGTTCCCAGAGCCAAAAGCTAGTGAGTCTTCTGAGGCTGAGGAAGCCATCGACACTTTAGATGACTCTGAGGATTGTATCATTACAGATTATATACCAGCTCCAGTTGAGCCAAAACATCCTAAAGAAGTACCCTCCTTGCTGTTTTTTAGAGGGTGCAATGCCCTATTTCAGGCCTGTAGCACAGAACTGGACTGCTCCAGGGCAAGTAATGATCCCCTGCAATTGAACTGAATCTTGTGTCCCCCTGCAAATTTCGAAAGCAAGTCACCAGATGAAAAGCTTTGGGCACATGAGGCTCTCTCGGCGTTCTTGTAACTGGCGCAAAACAACCAGAGCAACTTCCCCACTGATCGCCATGCTACGGTGGACAAATACCATTTTCTTTGCCTTGCCACTGGTGGCGAATTGCAGCCTGGAAGCCTACAAACAGTTTAACCAGGCTATCATGTTAGAACTATGTGAGAAGTTCTCATGCTGGGTCAGGATATAAAAAATTCTGAGGGAAGCATAGCAAGCTTGCAATAAAATTCCTCTCCTAAAGCTCAGAACTCACGAGCCTGAAGAGTAAACGGGAGGAGACACAGTGTAAATATTGTAAATATAGTTGTGTTGTGTTGTGTTGATTGTTAACATGTTTGTCTAACAATCAACAATAAACAACCAACGGAAAGGACTGTGACAATTTACCTGCTCAACAACAAACGTGGGGCCTCATTATGATTGTTGACATGTTTAGTCGGATAATCAGAAATGGATAATGAGATATGGAATATTTTCAATAAACTGACTGTTGACATGTTTGCTAACATTCAATTTAACGTCAATTTTATCCAAGTCTCTTGGTGGAGCTGTTGAGGGGCCCATCCCAACAGCCAACCCTTTTTGTTGCCCATGGTGGAGCAACTGAGGGGCCCATCCCAGTAGCCATAATCTGGAGTTGTTACTGATGTTACCCCAGTAACCGACGACTGTAGCATTCCATTATGAACTGTTACCTGTATTGAGGGCTCTTCAGAAACATCACAACATGTTTTCTGTCTTTCGCGCATCAGAAGCCCAGTATAGTGCTCAGAGACCTTTCGCACAGCCGAACATGGAGGGGTCTCACTTCATGTTTTATTGAAGATATTGGTCCTGGAAGAAGGCATGGTTGGACATTTTAGTTTGTCTTGAGATTTCTAAGATGATATTAGATTATCCATGAATTATGGAAGAACAAAGGTTAAAGCGAAATAAAGCTGAGATCTTAGATCTGTAAAATAGATGGTTTGGACAATGCATTGCTGTAGGATAATGTATTAAGCAGTCTAATAACTTAAAGAATGGTAAAGGTCCTGTAAATACCAGGTCCATAACTCAATATTTTCAATATTTTTGGGGTTTACTTAAGATAAAAATTGGACTATGTACACCGTAATGCTGTTTGGCTGGGTTAAACCCCATGTTACTGTGGTGAAATGAATGTGGCATCATTGATAGTAAACTTCAGGGAAGTGTTCAGCAAGGAACAAACGTCTGTAATGAGAAAATAACATATGTAAGATGATGTAACAATAAGTTGTCATGTTGAAGCAGACTTAAACTTGGAAATAATGTAGCTTAGCATAAGTGTCAAAAGTAAACTTAAGCTTTTTGCACAAAAGTAAGTTTATAACTTAATACAAGGCTATGCTTTTAATTCCTGTCAGATACAAATGCAAAATACGAAGTGTCAGTTTAATGTAATGTGATGGCTTCAGGCCATGATTTCCTTCAGGTTTAGCAAAGATGGTGGTGTAAATAATGAGCTTATTGCTAAAACTTTTTCTGGTAATGTACTTTGTCCAGGTCCTTTGAGCAAGTTCAAAATAAGTGAATATATGCATATTACTTGATCTATTTGAGAAGTGGAATGCCTTCATGGAAGTTATGGTATGCTAAAGTGCTTGAAACTTACATTAACAAGGTCACTAAAATGATGCATATGGTATAAAATTGAAGAGATATAGGTGTGCTCTGAATGTACATTTGAAAGAGGAAAAACAAATGTTTAAGAATGTGAGTGCTATCAAAAATCAAACGAATTGTACATACGTGGTATGTAAGCTACTGAGCAGACAGGTACCTAGTAGTTGAAGTGTTAATTGAGTAAATAATGCTCAATATTTATAGCCATTTTATTTGATGGATAAGTAAGACACTAAAGTCACATAATGTATATATATATGTATATATATACATATATATATATATATATATATATATATATATATATCATCAGTATTATTATTTAGAATGGAAATAACTTTTTCGTTTAGTATAACAGAAGTGTGATGAAACACGTGGAGTTCATAATCTCAAGGAATGAGTCAAATTTTACCAAATTTACGACAAACAGGTATTGTTTGTAGAAGTGAGTCAGAGAAATTGCGAAATTTAGGTAACTTTCACATAATTGTTCATTGACAAAATACATTTCATGTAGTCATGTTTTTTTCCTGTGGTCAATCGATTGCTACATGAATGAGTACAGATGTCTATTTACCGTTACACAAATATTATACAAACAAAACTTTGTGAGATGTGGAACACTGGTCGAGGTGATGGATGTTTTCTTCCAATAACACCATACAAGTCAAAGGCCAACTACCTAAATGACCTTCGCATTTTCATATGGTTAAAAGCCATTGGGGGACTCTTAGCTTTAATATGAAGATATAGGTGCAATATAGCTATGCTGGCACAGAATTAGAACCATGGGCCTCTTGTTGTAACTTAAACATCTTCTCTTAAATGAAAACGTATGTTTCATTCAAACTTGGCAGGAATATAGCTTGACCGGTTTTCCATGAAAGTGTTTCTTACGTGAAAAGACTTTTACTGTGTTTTTTTTTGGGGGGGGGGGTGTTGTTGTCATTTGTCATTGAACAGTAAGAGTAGATCCACCAATAGTTACTCCAGGAAGACTAATGTGCATGCAGAGAATTAGGTTACTCAAAAAAACTATGGGCTAGATCCACTTAAACTACACGGGGTTGCACCTGAAGGAAGTCTTTGTCGAAAATATGTGCATTTGATCACCCTCAGGATTTTTAGAGGGTTTTTTTTAGTTCATCTATGAGATTAATAAAACCCTAAAATCCCTGTAAACCCACTTGGTCAATTGCTTAGAAATCGCAGACAAGTGGGTCTGGTGGCCATTCCAATACCAGAGTAGAATGGGACATTTTTTTGATTGAGTGTCATGGTCAGCTTAAAACTGTCTGTTCACACAGCCACCTTGTTTATGATCTTTGTACACCACTCCCTTTTTCGGGGGGGAGGGGGGGGAGCTAAAGATATTTGGTTTTCTTCACCACTTGGTTTGCGGCTTCCAATCATCCAACAATTGTGAGTACCACTTCTTCTGTGACTTATTTTGTGTTGAATGCCAAGGATAGTGAGAGATGGGCTGTTCATACATCCCAGTTGCTTTGAATCTGTGCAGAAAATCTGAAAAAGAGTCTTCATAATAGCTAAACCAATGGCTTTCAAATTAAACAAGGGTACCAATGGACACCTCTGGAACTTTTTTTTGTTTAGCAGGAGTTGTTTTTTTTCAAAATACAAGCTAGACTTTAACCAAACCTGGTAGAAAAGTAACTTGACTTGATGTCCAACTAGCTTCTAACCACATCGATGCAATGTAAGCTGTAAGTTTTAAAGAATTTTTGAAATTATGTCATCAATATGCCTTAATATAGCATGATTACAATATAAATTTTAATGTCTTTTTCCCTTAAATATGGGAACAAAGACAGCCACATCACATACACATATCATTTCCTTTGGACAATATGTACACACAGAGTGTTGCAATGGATATGCATGGACGCTTTTGTAGATATGTAGGACAACACATACCCATACACATATTCTACCAATACAAAAGCATGTATACACTAACTGTTGCATCACATAAACCCAAATTGAATTTATTTGTAAATATGTGCATATACACGCTGTGCATTAGATACTGGCATTAGGGTTGTTTTCCATCCTCTGCAGTCCTAATGAATCCCCATACATTGGTGTGGACTTGTCACTGACGCTAAAAAACTAGTTTCGGCATTTAGTTTTCTCACTTCAGCGTTTCAAGGCGTTTATCAGCATGTATATGGTGATGAACCCTTGACAATACATCTTTATACATAAATATTAAGTACTTTTTGTATTTAACATAAAACTTTGTCTTATTATGATTAACTTTAAACGAAGGCTCTCATGGACCTAAAATTTTACTTTATTAACATAGCTAGCCTAATTACTGCATATGTGTTGGCGTATTCAGACATTTTTCGTATTTTTTTTTTTTTTTTTTACGAAGTCAAAATTTACATTCTTTAAACAAGGTCTCCACCATAAGATGAAACCATGCAAAGATTTCAACCAATAGGAATGTTGTGCAGAGAACATCCATGGTAACTGCCACTGAATGGTGAACAGTATTGATGGTGCAACTCTGCAGAAACACGCAACATAAACATGCAGCACACCAGACAGGGTCACAACTACCCCAGCCTCTCATATAGCAATTAATTGACCCTCTGGGTTTCCTGGAATTATTGTGTAAAAATTGCAGAGCTTAGTCTTTGATAAGAGTTCTGATTTTTCCCCACGGTCCTTGAAGATTTATCCTTGATCCCTGAATATTCCTTTGAAGTTCCATTCATCCTGTACTTTTTGTGATTGAGATAAATTAATGAATCCCCCCCCCCCCCCAACAAATTAGGCAAACAGACTGAAACATCATTCTTGAATTTTCCCACATGGTAAGTCATTGTTATAGTGGAATAGTTACACTAAATATGATAATTCATGAAAGCCTTCCTTTGATATACTTTCATTTTTTTAAAGACTATCGACTCATGGACATTAATTGTGTGTAATTGCAGTTCAGGAGCTGCTCTTTTGAAGACCACCCATACAGGGAAGATCTAACATGTGGTCTTTAAATGAGGGAAGAACGATATCATGGTTGAAAGTTTTTATTCTCTAGAAGGAAATCATTCAAACTGTTATATAGTTCCCATTGTGTCATAGGTGGCACACTGTTCCTTTCATCTTTCAACCCTGGTATTTGACAATAAACCACCCAATTCAAGGGGTGTGTCCAAAATAACGAGGCGCAATAGAAGTGAGCCATGGTGTATGAGAACTGGGCCCTGGTGTGTGAGGAATGGGTCATGACATAGGTTAGGCATGTGCATGAGCCATTGCATTTTAGGGAGGATGGGGGGAGCTTCCTTCATCCTCAGTTGGTTCATGCACAGGTCAAAACATTACCAAATGCAATATTAGTGAATGAGCGGTGCCTCCCATCAGGTACAAATTTAACTAGATATCCTTTAACTCAAAGCTGATACCACTGTCTGCTTGTGTAACATTACCAGCGGCAGGGTCATTTGTCCCAAGGACCAGTGCGGACAGCAATTCAGCATGTACAGTCTCAGACCTAACGTTATTTTCTTCAAAAACTTCCATAGCCTGCCTGAGTATTGAGTCCATATCAGCATCTAGGTTGTTGAATTCTCCATGTACACCTACAGCATCCCTTTAAGCTTCTTTTTCTACTCTTTTTCTTTCACCATTGAAAATCATGCCTCCACTTTGGACGACAGACAAATTTTGCTCTGATTGGCAAGAGTGCTGAGTGGCTGGCATATGCAGAACTGTTGTCTCTATTCAGACCACTCCATATATGGCATAGGCCCATTGTTACGATGCCCACCTTCAGAATATTATAGATCGCAGTGGAACTTAACAACGAATGACAAAGGTAAGGCAATTTTAAAGTACTATAACAATATCTTATCAAAGAATCAATACAAAATAGGTGGATGAAATTGTACATGTAGCTTTGCTAGTACTCCAATAATGAACAGACTGCAGGTAAATCCTAATCCCTGCTGAGAGATTCTCCACAGGTACTGTCCCACAGTTTCAAGCCCTCTGGCAGGTGCCAAATAGTCTGGTCCAAATATCACAGAGGCACAGTTTTATCCAATTTGGTACACAAAGGCATGGTGCTGGTCAAAATCTCACAGAGGTACAGTTTGGTTCTAGTGAGGTACAATTAAACACCGAGTAAACTAGTCCACTCAAAGGCACTGTCCCCAGTATCTTAGATATAGCGATGGCTCACAGTCCCACTGGCATGACAACACACAGCTCCTGTCAGATATCAGAATTCTCCCCTCTCAGTTGTGAAGGAAGCTGCTTTATATACCCATGTTAAGAACTCTCACCAGTATCCTACATTTTTCTAATTAATCACACATCATAATTCTCATCTTTCTCGACCACAGCAGAACTTTCCCCTTGACCACAACTGTGTATGTTGGTCACAACTTCAGACCACTCCATTGGTCACTGATCAGCGGCATGTGACTCAGTGGCAAAGCAAGCCAACTCAGTGACCTAGGACACACTCTATGAATTCAGTGACCTTTCCAAATCAAACACCCATAACACCCCCCCCCCCCCTTTGTGGGGAAAGAAAAATTGGACATACAAGGGGAATTTTGTTGCAAATTGTAAACTTTTTTGGTATTTTATAATATAAAGTGGCGTCTAACCAGACGTAGCTGCATCTTTTTACAAAGTTATATTAATATTAAAAAAGATTAAATAAACAATATCTCAAACTGTTTGTACATGAACAGTATTTCCACCAATACAGGTATAATATGAACACCTTCATGGGAGTAATATTTATACAATTAGTACCTTATTTAGTGCATCGGCAACCACAGTGTGCCTGTCAGACATGGTCAATTTTCAAATTGTATGCTTGCAGACACAAATTCCATCTCAACAGTCCCTGATTTTTTCTTTGAATTAATCCAAAAACGTTAGAGGATTGTGATCATAGTAGACCAGTTCTGGATACAGACATGCGGTAACGTATACTTCAAAATGTTGAAGTGCTAACAATAAAGCAAGAGCTTCCTTCTCAATGGTGGAATATTTCTTTTGATGGGTGTAAAATTAAAGAAATAGCTCACAGGGCGTTCCAAACCATCGATGCCATCATGTATTAATAGACCACATAATGCCACATCACTTGGATCTACTGCAATCTTCAGTGGCTTTTTAAAATCTGGGGTCAAAAGAACTGGTGCACTGGTGAGTTTAGGTCTTTATCTCTTGGAAGGCATACTGACACTAATCATTGCAACTATACAAAGGTTCTGTGATTTCTGAAAATGTCTTACAGAATTTTCTGTAATAGCCTGCCATGCCTAAATAACGTAGTTGTTCTTTTTTTGTTGTTGGCTGAGGGAAGTCTAAAATTGCTTGAATTCTTGCTGTTTTTGGCAACACCTTTCCTTTACCCACTTTATAACCGAGGTATGTCACTTCAGATTGACCAACTTCACTTTTATTTAAATTCACAGTAAGACCAGATGAGGTCAATTTTTCAAAGAATGCTCTAGTTCTTTCAAGCTGTTCAGACCTGGTTCTTGAGAAAATACAGTTATCATGCATGTAGGTTTCAACATCCTTCTAAACCAGTTGTCACTGTGCTCATTAACCATGTGGATGTGGCGGGTGAGTTTTTCGTTCCAAATGGCATTGTTTCACAATGAAAAAGGCCATTAGGTGTTACACAAGCTGATGTTTCATTGGCTTATTCTGTCAGTATCACCTGCCCAAAACCTTTAATCAACTCGTATTTGCTTACAAAACACACATTTCCTATCTTATCAATACAATCATCCCCCCTAAGGATTGGATAAAAGTCTAATTAGTCACAGAATTCACCTATCTATAACCAATGCAATATTGCATTGAACCATCAGGTTTTGGAACCAATACACAGTGATACAGTAGGGCTACTCCAGCTACTCTCGCTTGGTACCATAACGTCATTTTCTAGCATGTACCTTATTTCTTATCGAACTGCAGCCAATCTCAGAGGATGCATCCTGCAAGGTTGCTGCTTTATTGGACCATCATCACCTACATCCACATCATGACTTAATGTTGAGGTCAGACTAGGCTCTTCTTAGAATAAAGGTTCAAATTCATGAATAAGTTTTGCCATATCAGCTTGCTGTGCTGGCTCCAAATAACTACTAACTACTTAAGTAACTATTACACTGTGATGGAAGCAGCTGACATACTTTCTTTACCAGATGGAGTGTTAATTAGAGGAAGAAGCTAACTCAAGATTAAATACAAGCTGCAGAATGGACAATTCTAGTGATGTTAGACACACTCCAGAGGATGGACGAAATTCGCCATCAAAATACAAATATAAAAAGCCTGCTTCAGACAACAACCATACTAATTTCCAACCAAACGACTAGCCGAAAAAATGGCATTATTAACAGAAATGGACAACAAAGTCACTATAACAGACCCTAAAACTCCAAACCACACAGGAAGAAAGAAAAGAGGACTATTCAATATTTTTGGAGAAATAGTACATACTTTGTTTGGACTAGCAATGTACAAATATACCACACAGATCAAACAGATTATCACGTCAACAAGAAAAGGACAAAAGAAAATAGTTTATTGCCTTAATCAAATGGTAACTGTATCAAACCATACTTACCAAGAAGTTGATGCGGACAAACAACGGATACAGACCATTGAACAACATCTTTCTACTATCTTATGGACACAGCATGAAGACATGAGAAATTATACAGGAGCCACTAGACAGTTTCTGCAAACATTATGGTGTTCTCGCTTCTAGAGCTGTTAGACAACACCCAACAATGGTATTACAAACATGAGAGAGTAACTCCTATACCGGATGGCCACATGCTAACTAACCGCTTTAAGCTACCCTTAATTAAGGAAACCTGTTATTGGTTGTGTAACACGCACAGCTGGCCTTTACCCTATAATACCACTGGATTAGCTATTAAAGTGTTAGTTAAGCATACTGATGTAGGATTGTAGCCCCAACTGGAGAAATATTTCGTCCAAAAACCTGTACTGGATGGAGTCCTATAGTGTGTAGCACCGGCCCTGTATATCAACTTGAGGTTTGGTCCTGTACATGGGCAATTCTGTCAAGAAAGAAAAAAACTAAAACATACATGTGAGGTAGCACTTATGAAGAGTAATGGTTTAACCCAGAATGGGGAAATCGCTTTAGGTGAATACATTTTGATAACTTGGCGAGAAATGGTCACTACAAGATGTATTTATAGACCAAAATAACCCATTACATTAGATAGTGGAAGTAAGACCACAATGTAATATTAGTGGAGTAGGATGGACGTTACTCGGTATAACCGAACAGATTGGCCAACTTTCAATCCGAGCTCTACAAATTCAAAATAAACCACCCATTAAAATTCAAGAACTAATTCCCAAAGGGGACACATTTAAGGAATTACAAAAGACCAAATTGAATGCTTTTAAGTCAGTATCTAGAGTTCATTTTGCTACAGTAATTGAACCAGACGTAGAATCCATTTTAAACGATTCAAGGAACCACTTATGCTGGGGAATGATTATGATCTTGGCATTACTTACTCTGACAGTATGTGTAATCTTGGTATATGTGTGTATAAAATGGGGACCCTGAATTAAAGCAAGTGTTAAAGAGATAACGGTAAAACCACTGAGTACCATGGGAGAGTATTTCCAGTCAAAAGGTGAGGTGAAAGAGGAAAAGGAGAACTCTATTTCATTCTTCTCCATAAGACCATCTGCAATGGCACAAGAAGAACAAATAAATAGAGTTGAAACTTAACGTGCATATACAGTTTCACCATAGGATTCTATGGAAGGACCATCTTTTATACATAGCTCCTATTGAAGGATGATGGCCATTCATACAGGTATTTAATCATATATTTATTTACATATATTGTATTTATACATATATATTGTATTAATCAACATACATTAGTTAAAAAACCTCTCCATATTTAATGGTGAAAAATATGGTGGCAAGCTCACTGCTCATAACATTAATTTAACACAAATGCTACAGGGCCTGAGCAGTAATTATATGTATATATCGATGTTATTATTATGGGATGTTGTATGATTGTATACAGTTAAAGGTATATCGTTAATATACCATTAAACTTGAAGAAATGGGCTATTTTAAAGATTAGCATCTTTAAGGGAACGTTAAAATCTACAGAGTTAAAATCTGCAGAGTTGGAAGTGCATTAATAATGTATACCAAACTGAACTAGGAAACTGTTATCAAGACTTGACAACCCAACATGGTAAGAAATGACTGATACAGCCGTGCTGTTATCAATGACCATAGTCCAACTTCGGTTCACTTATGCAATCATTTTATTTAGTATATTTTGATATTGATGAATGAAAACAGAGACTGATGAAGATTAATGAATAATACTTACTATGAGTTGTAACAAATTCTACTATATTTACTACAATTAACCAGTTTGTGTGGGGAGAGTGCAATATTTAGATTACAGGTATAATAAGGATCAATTTTGTATGAAAATCATAGCAAAACATATTAAATCATAATTGAACTTATTGTACTTGGGAGCTGACCCTTATGGGTCTTTTCCTGTGGAATAGAATTAGTTAACAGGAAATAGAATAGAGGGCACTAAACACAATCTCTGGAAATGTATACTCTTACACACATTAGAAATAATGGCAGGAAATTGAGAATAATTACAGGAAAGTGCTTTCATAAACAAATTTAATGAAAAGATGATGAAAGTGCACATTGCGGAGGGTATAAATATTGCACCCTCAGTTTAGGTAGAGAAAGAGATCGGAGGAGAACCAGAAGAGAGAACAGAACAGAAAGCAGAGGCGATATGATGAGAACCAAGGAGAGAGAAAAACAAGTAACTCATAACCGGGAGAGGAGAACCATCCCCAATAGGACTCGGAGAGCTGAACTGGCTGCCTATTTAGATGTACCACCCACCGTTCTGTATGGAACCGATGTTTAAAGCAGAATAAACCATTCATCTTGGAGCCACACCTTCAGTTATATGTTCTACAAGGAGATACCAAATGCTCACCCTAACCTGGAGACAAGTTCAAACTCATGTTTAAAGCAGCCACACTCTTCTGAAATAATAAAGGCCACAAGTCAGAACACATTACAAGCGATAAAAAGTATTTCTAAAAGGTGGCACTTTACAACCTGTTATGGTTTGATAAGTTTGAGGACTTCAAATTTTCCCGGTTATGTAGTACACCCTCTTCCAAATCAATGTCTTTCTCTAGGACTTTCTCTCAGGTGTATCAAGCATAGGGTTATCCTTTTGTAGATGTGGATACCGCCCTTCATTCACAGTTTGAACATCACAGTTTTAACTTTAGCTTCAGATGCATGTTTACCCCTCTCACAACCAAAGTTTACCATGTCCTTGCGCGAAGAGGGTTGACCACTGATGTAAGCAGGCCAATGAAAGAATCTTCATACTGCTTTGCCCAGTCCGTCTTTGTGATGGCGATTGATTCATTACAAAGCACAGTTCTTTTGATATCTCCGTGAGCAAGTCAGGAACTTCCCGACCAAGTTGAATAAAGATTGTTTGGTAGTGAGGATTTCAATTATTCATCAAATCATAGCAATTCTAGATGCAGGATCATTCCTTGGAACTGTGCATGAATATATCTATTCCGCAGATGGCTGTACTGTCTGCCTTGTAAGCTGTCACCAAGCAATTCTCAGACTGTCGTTCAACTCAACCTGGTGGATTGCCAGTCACTTCGACCACGTGACCACGGTAATTACCCTGCAGATCCTACCCTTATAAAATCAGGAGGTATTATACGACAGCGGTCACACCAATCCCTCCTTTTTTTGCTTTGTGTTTTTGTTTTTGTTTTTTTTTTTTCTTTTTTGTTTTTGTTTTTGTTTTTTTGTTTTTTTTTTGTGTTTTGTACGTTTTTTGGTTTTGTTTTTAGGTTTTGTCGCTGTAGGGATCCCTTTTCAGCTTAGCACCATCAACTGAGAATGGGTGTCAGGATTACCAAAACGACATTTGTTTCATATTTCTCAACTCTCAAAAACAGTAGCAACCGTTATGTTCCTCTTCGTCAGCTCGGGATATGTTTTACAATGTATTCTGTGGCAGAAATACTACTTACTGGTTTTGTCCGGTCCTTGCCATAGCCTCTGCCTCGTTCCAACTTTGGTTCACCATGGTGGATGATTTCATCCTGGACAAGTGGAAACAGTTTCTTGTTTTCATATCCATTTCATTCCAGTAAGCCATGAGCACAGACATGCACTGCTGCGAGTAAATGTTCAGAATCAGAGTTAGTGTGGAAGCTCCCTTCCTTGACATCAGAGATCCAGGTGGTCAAACCACGACGGAGAGTAGCAATGCTTGACCAGTGTGGCCACCAAATGAGATCCAATTCCACATGATAAAATTGTGAATAAAGTGTATATTGCGTCATCGCAAATGCAAATTTTCTTCACAAAGTACTATAGCAATGTTCAAATACAGTACTTGGCGAGGGAGTATTTTGAGTAATTGCAGCAGACAAATGTTGACTTCACAGGAACCAGGCATGCATTTCCATATTGTACCTCATGTCACTTAACAGAGCACAGAAAAATTATCAGTTTACTCTTTGAGAATTCCTGTTTCTTGTTTCAAAATTGCAAATTTAAGACCTTATAAACTTTTCAAAAATGAAGCCAAAATGTACAGATGTTAAAGTAAAGTGTTTTACAATTGACATCATGTGTGTGTTTCAGATGTACCCCCAGTTTCGTCACCAGAAGATGCCCACTGCTCCTTGTGACCCAGATTTGCCACCTGCCTATGAGGAGCACCCAGCTCTGTGGCAGAGCACCAGTAGACCAGCATGGGACAGGCAGCCAGCACCATATAGACAGGACCTGAGCGAGTCCCATGGGGCATGGTGTACCAGCTTTCAAGAACAGTCTAGTATTACTCAATTTTTGTGTCTTTAAAAACAGTTCTTTTGGGGGGGGATGGGTGGGTGTTAAGAAAAGCAAAAGATTATCCTCGGAAATCCATTCGGTAATTTTTTTTTTACTCGATATATGAAACTGAAATCCTTCTCTCTCTCTCTCTCTCTCTCTCTCTCTCTCTCTCTCTCTCTCTCTCTCTCTCTCTCTCTGTCTGTCTCTCCAGAATTTGACCTATCTTTAAATAATTCACAATAAAATAAATTAGCAATTTGCAAATGTCTTTAGTTAAATGAATTAAACATTGGTAGTTGGCTAAGGGCACCAACGGCCCCTGACAGTAAAGTAAAATATTGGTATGAGAATGATATTTTGGATCAAATTATGTGGTCAAAATTAATCAAGTGATGCTTTGCCAGCTTCAATGAAAGCTTAATGACGAATCATAAAAGATCATTTGACACAAGTTGTTTCACTACTCTGTCGTCTACACAAACCAACAAAGCAAACAACAAGAGGATTGAAAGGCACTGATGTCAGTGTTTGGTGATACATTTCTGTCTTGCCGAGGTTTATCGGTTGTAGTGTTTCAAACATCACTGTCCATTGTCCATGTTGTACAGATGTCTGCCTTAAACATTTGAGAAGTGTGCACCTTGGGCAGGTGTTCATTAGCTCAAGCGTAAATGTACAGGTTTCCTTAAAATGTATGTTGTAAACCTATTAATGATGAAATTCTGATAATTCCTGCATACAGGCTCAGATACAGCGGTTTATGCCAAGTCTCCTGTGATTGGTCATTTATACCATTTTGAAAGCCTATGAGGTCTGGCTTTTGTAGATGATAAATTTTTGTGTCACTCAAAACCTTTTTTTTTATTTGTTTGTATATATATATATGTATGTATGTATATATATATATATATATATATATATATATATATATATATATATATATATATATATATATATATATATATATATATATATACATATATAACTAGAGAACTGTGACAGTCCTGTGTTATTTGCCTTACCTTGGACACACAGACTGAATTGGTCCTATGAACACGTGCCTTAGAATGTCCACATAATCAGGCAGAGAAGTATCAGTTGACAAGGGGCTAACTGTGAGGTTGCCTGTGTTGCAGACCTGCAGGCTGGTGAGGCAACTTGGGAGGTGGAGCACCGCTTCTACCCACAGACTGACACCACATCCAAACACAAACGGTAGGCAGTTGTTTTTAATTAATTGCTGCCTGACCTTATAAGGGCAGTAGTTTTAAAAGGCTTTATGGTATATTTTGCCTATGTAAGTGAAATTTTTAGTATCCAGAGAAGAATATTTCTGTGTTTTTGGGTATATTTTAACATTCAGAGAAGGATATTTCTGTGTTTTTGTTATATTTTAACATTCAAAGAAGGATATTTCTGTGTTTGTGTTTATATTATAACATTCAGAGAAGGATATTTGTGTTTTTGTGTTTACATCTTAACATTCAGAGAAGGATATTTGTGTAATTCTGTTTATGTTTCAACATTCAGAGGATGATATTTGTGTGTTTTTGCTTATATTTAAACATTCATAGAAGGATATATGTGTGTTTGTGTGTATATTTTAACATTCAGAGCAGGATATTACTCTGTATGTGCTTATATTTTAACATTCATAGAAGGATATTTCTGTGTTTGTGTTTTATTGTTGATGAACATATCAGTGACAGCCAGATTATCATGTTCCCCGACATATGGATCAGGACTTCTTCGTTGATAACAAAACTATACATTCAGAGGTACATGGACCACAAATTCTGTATTTAGTACAGAGGAATCAAGCAAAAATCGTGCTTCTGGGTTGGCCTATATACAAGTATAATAAAACCACCCTGGGGATCCCCAAGTTGTGGTCTTTCAAAACATGTGGTCTTTAAAGGAGATATAAAGAAAATAAAGAGTACCAGGCAAAGTATTCCTAAAAGGTGTTCTCTGACTGGAGTGGTTTGTAAAGACGTTCGTTACTTTATCCTGAAGAGTGTTAATACCTTTACTCGTATGGCTGACACTGTATTCTGCAAAGTGTCATTACCTCTGCTAAAATGACTGGCACTGTATCCTGCAGAGTGTCAATACATCTACTAATACGACCGACACTATATCCTGCAGAAATATTCATTTGTTGGTGTTTTCTTGGAGAGGATACACATTTGTGGACAGAGTACTTACTTTTGGTTTATATTCGGCGGCCTTATGTTGTCAGTGTACAATAAACATTGTGACTTTTCTTCATTGCGAGGCAGGTTTCTTATTGCTCAATTACTTGGACGATTTTGCTGCAGTTGAGGCAACGATTTTAGCATTTCATGCCTTTCTCAGTTGGAGCATACGGTGTGGTCTTTGGGTTTACAGGAATCAGAGAACACATCCTGTCCGCCTTCAATGAGAATGATTTTCTATGGGGTTTTATTGGATTATTGGGATGTGTCAATGTCGATCCCTGCAGGGAAATTATTAGAAATAAAACAAGCGTTGAAATTCTGGGGGAGGAAGGCTCCTGCTCCAAAGAGAGAAATACAGTCACTTATCTGGAAGTTACAATTTGTTGGTAAGTGTGTGAAGTCTGGCAGGGTTTTCATTTCAAGGATCATTTAAGAACCCTTTCAGATATTCCTTTAGATCAACAGTTCCCAGTCCCAGTTCCTTTTCGATGGGATTTTCAGTGGTGGCAGCGTTTCATGGTGACAAATAATGGGGTATCGCTGCTGTCTCAGCACAATTGGTCTGAGCCATATAGAGTGTGCGAACAGACGCCAGTCTCGTTGGTTGTGGTTGTCTCACGGCAGATATATTTTTTCATTCACAGTTTCCACTATTTATTAAAGAGATGGATTTGCATATCAATGCCTTGGAATTACTCACAGAAGTAGTTTTAAAACTATGGGGAAAGTTTTTCAGTGGCAGAGAGATTCGTATTTTTAGACAATCACCTCTCTAGGTGGGAATCAGATCCAAAATATCCAATGTCTTTCTTTCATGAATCTGGTTTATCTGCAGATAACATGATGCAAGTTTCAACAGAATTATTTTTTGTTTCACAAACGCATGGTAATGTGCATATTTGATCTCTTTTAATGTAGACGAGCAGCTTATGTCCCTGTGGAGGGAGGTTAGGTTTTCACAGAGAAACGCATATGCTGCAGGTACTTGTCAGAATATACATGTTCAATGGAATGCTTACTTTTTTTTTTTGTTCATTTTTGGGGTTGAATGCTGTTCCCACTTCAGTAAATACTGTTTGTTTCTATACTCAGTTTTTGAGCAGATCATTCAAACTTGTAAATTCCATTTAAAATATATTAATGAGGTGAAGTTTTTGCATTTGTTTCTAGATTTTGAATTTCTATTTCTGTCAGACTTTCAATATAATTTACAAATTAAACGTTTTTCTAGGCTCAAGCCATATTGTACAAAAAAGGCCAAGGCAATTAGCCTAGAGTTGCAATTATAGAGATATTCTTTTTTTAGATTTTTCTAACAATTTACATGGTTTCATATTGGGCCTTGTTTCTGACAGCCTTTTATCTTATGACGAGAAAGTCAAATCTAGTTCCAGTTACTTTCAAACGTTTTGACCCTTTTAAAATTTCAAGTAGAAAAGACATTATAATTGGTGAGGTGGGTTTACTTAATACTTAATCATATAAAATGGTCCAAGGCAAATCAATTTGCGCAGATGAAACTAGTTGTTCCTATCTTGGTGATTCCTGGGTGAGTATTATGTCCCGTTTCTGCCTACAGAGAACTTGTATCTAGAGTTAAGGCTGGGTCAGACGCCCCAGCCTTTGTGTTTTGTACTAAGCCCAACGTAAAGTCTGGTATACAGCATATGTTTGGGAAAATTTTGAGGGAGACCATTCTTAAAGATGGTCTACCTGGACATTTGTATTCGGGGCACATCTTCAGATAGTTATGCTACAACAGCCTTTTTAGTGCATGTGCCTGGAGAATTAATTCAGTTACAAGGTGATTGGCTCTCCGATGCTTACTTGAGAAATTTTGATTTGGACTTACAATCTAAATTGCTGGTGGGCACAAGGTTGAGACAGATGTGTAATATTGAAAACATCTGTGTTCCTCAAGTTTGATAAATGGTATATGTTTTGTGTTCAGCTCACCTAAAGTAAGATGTGTTACACAGTTTTTTGTGAAAAGTTAAAGGTATTTATATTGAATTGATGGGCTCAAGGTTGTTGTCGTAAATTGAAAGGATCAGTTATGCTCTCGTTTATTGAGTGGCAGATGCTTCTGCGGGTGTCTGTCATATCAGATGCTTTGACAGGTGTTTCTCACTATAAGTGTATCATTCGTTTATTTGTTTATATGTAATTTATATTTCATATATAATTTTTTTCATACTGGTATATTTATGTAGTTTTGTTTTTCTTATTGGGGGGTATTGGTTTTGGTAGTTTGTTTGGTAGTTGATTGCTTTTGTTTGGTTTCATGTTGTATGCAATTTTCTGTATACGATCAACTATTTACTTCTGCCAAATCTTCAATAAACTTATGTATTGTTTGTCTGTCTGTGTTGTTTCTTGTGTTTTCTTAATTGAGCTTGGTGTTAAACATATCTTCCTGACAAGTTACGCATTTTGCCATCAAAATATATCACTGGCTGAAATGAGTGGTAATTGGGGGTGTCAAGGGGGAGTGCGGATTCATTCCATACTCCAGTTTGCTGTTAACGCTTCTCTTTGTTTCTTCATTCCTGATGCTAGTTTCCTCAGGGTGAAGACGTGTCTAGCTGCAAAGTTCAATTCAATTTTTCCACCCACCCTCCCAGTTTTGGTTTATGTACTTGTATGGTTATGTTTTCATATCACCATGTGGGTAGTTGATTTCTTTTCCTTGGTTTATTTACTTCTGTCAAATCTTCAATAAACTTATGTATTTTTTGTCTGTTTGTTTTTTTTTTTTTTTTTTTTTTGTGTTCCCTTAATTAACCTTGATGTTCAATATTTGTTCCTGACAATTTAATACCATCAGCCCTGTATCATGCAGAGTGCCAATACGTCAACTAATACGAACGATACTGTATCCTGCAGAGTGTCAATACCTCTGCTAATACCACCTGCACTGCCCACCTGCTAACTGTCCCACCCCCTTGTATTCTCCATTGGGGTCTGTTCTGTTCATTGACTTTGACATTGTGTGTTCAGAGTAACAATGATATACTTTGCATTGTGTACAATGATACACTGTCTATTGTGCAGTGATACACTGTCTATTGTGCAGTAATACACTGTCTATTGTGCACAGTGATACACTGTCTATTGAGCACAGTGATACCCTGTATTGTGCACAGTGGTACAATGTCTGTGGTGCACAGTGATATGCTGTCTATTGTGCACAGTGATACACACTCTTGTGCACAGTGATAGGCCACTTGTGTACAGTGATACACTGTCTACTGTGCACAGTGATATGCTCTTTTGTGCACAGTGTTACTCAGACTCAGACTGAGACAACCTTTATTTGACCATTGCTCTGTGCAGAGTACACATTGTAACATATCGTGACAGACAGTCTTTTTAACAGTGATACACTGTCTAATGTGCACACCATCAATTTTTTCTTTTACAAACTTCCAGTGCCAAAGATGATAGGGCAGTGACATATCAGTCGAGGCAACCAAAGAAAAACACATGCATAAAGTTCAAAAGAGGTAAGATCATCATCTACCTATTCCAGCATTCATCCACCAGACATGGCTGTCAGTTTCATGACAAATGGCTAGAAGAGTCAGTTTGCTGTATTTTGGGCAGTGGTGCTATGTCAAGATCAGTGTCTTTGAACATGTTGCATTTTCTCATTATGGGATCAACTTATAAAGAAGTAGAAGCTGTCATATATAGAGGGTTTTAAAAAATTACAGAAATTCCATACATACAGATGTACAAAGCAAGAAAAAACATAGAAAAATCCAGGAAGTCAGTTGACAACTCAGGAGAAGCTGTCATATATAAAGGGTTTTAAAAAATTACAGAAATTCCATACATACACATGTACAAAGCAAGAAAAAAATAGAAAAATCCAGGAAGTCAGTTGACAACTCAGTGTGCGCAGGTCATCAGCATCACAAATACACATTGGCTGTCAACCACATGAAAGCATTGAAGAAGATGATATTTCATACCCAGGCACTTTGGCAAAGAATGGATCACCATCTGTTCTGGAGGTCACAAGCAAGGTCAACACGGCCCTGCCATGTCTGAAGGTCAGCTCATTACTGGCCCACTCACTGTTACTGAAGTGTAAATGATCAGTCACCATGGCAACCCAAAATGTTCATTACAAACTTGAAATGAATGGAAATGGCCAACAGGACACTTAACCATGCTCATTTGTGAGCTTTAGCAGCTTCATATATTTTGGTGTTGTAGCATTTATCCACTTCTGTCTCATTTGTATTGGTTTATTTTGACTTGCATTAACCATGACTGCAACATGGCTCCAAATAAGGTAAGTAGGCAAAACAGTTTTGGTCAATCCCGGTGAACATGCCTGCCATATAGCACAAGTCACAGTTAAGGAGTACCAACACATGTAAACAAAATACCACCCAAACTCTGGACTTCTACTTTATTGCAGAAATGTATTGAATTTCATAGTTTTTCCAGAACTCATTTGTTGCAGCTCTGAACAGAAATACTGTGAGCCATTATTATATATATGAAACTGATATGTACTGAAGTGACTGTATCAGAGTACCATTTAAAGTCCCCTGGAGGTAACCAGTTAGTGAAAATATGTTGAAAGTACTTGTGTGTTGTTTGTGTTTCAGCATTATGGTGTATAGGCTGGGTGCTGCTCTGTCCACTTCTGTGTCTGGGATCACTTGCGCGGAGGTATCCTGAGGAAGAGGAGGATTGGAATGAGGAGACTTGCCTTTACCCTTGCCTGCTGGCACATCACCTCTGCCACGGAAACTACAACTAAGACTTCTAGTCTCTCATCATGACCAGCAGGTACAGTACCGCCAGAAAGTTTTGCACCATCTCCTCCTGTGGCCCCTTCGCGTGGTCCTCCTCAGGAACAACTTGTACAAGGGACTCTTGCAGGGAACACTGCTAGGAAGTTTAATGTTAGTCACTCAGTGTGCCTCTTGTACCTACCTGTGGCCCTCATTGGCCCTAAACTGGTTATGGTGGCAGAATTATACTGTTTATTACAGTTTGAAAAGTAGTACCTGCAAGTGGCTCCACTGGTGACCCTTCAGAGTTTGGAGCAAGACTTTCTGTCGGCACTGTACACTGCAACTCCAACTACAACAGAGACACCTAGTCTCCCATCCTGACCAGACTCCTAGTCTCCCATCATGACCAGCTGGTACATCACCACTCCCCCCACAACACAGACTCCCGAGCCCCCCTCTGCCCAGTCAGAACCCCAACACACAAACTACAACACAAGCTCCTAGTTCCTTATCCTGCAGCCAGCACAACACCAATTGAACTACACTAGGTCCTATTCTCTCACACTTGCTTTCTGGCATGATGCCATCCCAACTGCAACTTTGTAATAACAATTAGCCACCTCACAGTGTTTTTACAGCTCATGCAACCTTGATTCCTTGTCTTTGTGCTTTTGCATAAAAAAGCATCTACTGGACCACATATTGAACCACTGTGCAAATACATCCTCTAACTATAGGTCAAGGTAACAAGCCAGGGTCAGCAATCTACAGAAGAACAGAAACAAATTCCCTTTTTCGGGACACAAAAGTAGCATCTAAGTAAATGTGTTCGCCAGCATCATCAATCTTATGTTGATGTTGGTGAAACTGCCACCTTCATCATGGTCTCATTCTATTGTATGCTGGGACTGCCACCATTATACCGGCTTATTTGAGCCTCCAGAACAAAATTGCACTTGGTTACTTTGTACATAAAACTGTACATGGTGACCTACTTTTGGGTCACGATGACCAAGTTATTGTGGAGTTCTGCGCTTGTTCAAATTTCTTATTTTTCTTCAATTACTCGAAAATTTACTCCCCGATTTGAACAAACAGACCAAGTATGAAAAGCTGGGTGTGGGGCGCATATTTTGAACATGAACAATTTTTTAATCCGAGTTGATGGTCAAGGTCAAATGGCAAGTTTAAGTGTAGAAGTCATCTCGTGAATGCTCTGCACTCCACATTTTTTTTTCTTGGGACCATTAAGAGTTTAGAAATTATAAAGTGTATGCAAATCTTCGTCCATATCAATGTTTGGGGCGTGACTTATAGTATAATGTAATATATAGGATAAAATATGAAAATCTTGTTACTGCAATACCATCCACAGTTTTTAAGTCAGCCCAATATAACTTTCAGGAATTTAAGGGTGTATAGAAATCTTTGTCCTTTTTTATATTGGTGGTGCTACTCACAATATTATGCAATAAAGGGGTCAAAATGGTAAAATGTTGTGACCACTCTAGCATCTTTAATTTTACCAATCTTCACCACATTAAATAGGATTTGTGGGGACGTCAAATCTAAGTTGCCAATGATACTAGTGACGCCACCTATAGTTTGACCGAAAGTATAAGCCAAAATGTGTTCTAAGATATAAGATTCCACATGTGGAAAAGTAATTGGATTAGACTTGCCATTTTATAGGATAGATAGATCATGGCTAATGCTGAAATGTTAGGTAATATCAGTGACCTTGCCCTATTTTTAAGGTCACCATGCCTGTAAAGTTGAAAGAGGTGATTTTGTAATGACAGAGTGACAGGAATTCCCATCAAAGTGGCTTCTCATCAATAAAAAAAACAATAACATCCAAATTTATTTATAAACCAAAATACCTTTAATGGGAAAACAGAATTGTTTTATACTTGTCACTGTTAAATTCAGTGTTCATTTAAGGTCCTCCAGGAAGGAAGTCACTCACAAGTGTGAGCTACATTGTTCAATGTATATATAGTTGTTGTCTTTTGTCCAAGTTAGGCAGACTCGCTGGACTGAAGTAGTAGTAATTAGGTTCAAGGGGGTCAACCATGCAGTAAGTAGCAGAAGCCCCGGATTCTTTACCCGGGTGTAGTTTACGAGAGTGTAACTTTCACAACGTTGTAGCTTTAGATGTTGCATTGCTTTGTGTTTCACTAAATTTTCATAATGGGCTTGAATATTTTCCAAGCTGTCATCTACAGGACAATGTTGTCTCCAACAACACGTTTCTTTGCAATTTTTACTGAAAGTCAACCTTGTATGCGCAATGACTATATTATATTTATGCCCAGATCAGGGGTGCGGGATATCTATACATTTTTATAGATTTACATGTAGGTCATATTCACTTTATTAACATCATATTTAATTAATGTTTTGTGTTTTTCGCTCTCTCTTAAATATTAATTGATGTCTTGCCATGTTTATTTAGCTTTCATGGTATTTCCCTTAGTGCTTTTGGAGTCTGATATCTACATTTTTACTGATTATGCAATGGAAGGTAGTTGCTTGTTAAACATGCGTACCCAGAAGTCCATCCAAACATGATGGCTCATCGGCTAATCTATTCTTTTTCAAAGTAGGTGAAAGACACGGTCCATATGCATGAAGAGTGGAGTTTCTAACTCATTTAAAGAAATGTTCATGGGCTAAAAAAGCTATACTAATCTGGCAAAAAGACTACCAGCAATATCTCTCTGACAGTGTGGCTAGACTGATAGATGTATGAGGCATGCTGTGCATGGTATTAAATCACCAATATGCCCATCTTCCATTTCAGGTTTGTATTTCTTCGTCATCAATAAATAGTGTTATTTCCATTGTCCAGTCTCTAAATTTTAAAACTAGGACAGCCTTGTTGTTACTTTAAGGGCACAGCCCCTCATGTACCATCCACTGCAGAGAGCAAGGCAGCTGAATGATCTGCCATTGTAGTATACAATCATGAATTGCTGTTGCTGGATAGGACACTGCAGCAGGCAAAATGTGAGGCATTGCAACCAGTGTGTGCTTTATGTTGTACGTTTTTAAGAAATAATTTTTTGACAGAATGTAGCTTTGGACAAGGGATTTGTGGAAGCAACGAACACTGCTCAACTGTATCTCCCACTATGTATGCAGAAAGACTGACAAAATATTGATTGGAAAAGATGCACATTGTGCCAAATTGCCGGACACATTTCAGTCTTTGCTGGACCCCTCAGAGGCCAGTGTGTTCTACTTAGCCCCAGAGTAAACAAATATTTATAAGTTCCTGTTTACAGACAGTTGAATGATCTCATTTTCAACTCTCCTCTCTGTGATTCAAAAGGAACCGAATGTTGTGTTAGATTGGCCTGTCAAAAACCAGAGTGATATTGCTACAGGTTTAGACTATATAATTCAGTTCTTATGTAACTTATACCTTGGCGTCATTCACATATTGGCTCAACGTCTACTTTACAGTAGGGCTGAATTCAATTTTGATATCAGTTGTCACATGCAGGTGAACTCCTTGTTTGAGAGGCTATGTCTGCAAGATAGGGTCAAAGAAGAATGTTTCTTTCTAAAACCTTAAGGGAAAGGGGATTCTGCCTGCTAAAATATCAGCCATGTTTGTATCATAAACAATTTTGAAGACCTATTATTTGTGGCAATATTGCCATTTTAATGGACAGCTAAAATGAGTTAGCAGCATTCTAAATGCTGACCATAAGGTTTATCTGCAAGGGTTGGTTGTCAAAAGATGGATCTGGGGACCCAAACAAATAAAGATAGGGTCACCAGCGACCCTCCCCAAAGAGAAGCTGATAGCTAAGATTACAGAAACTGCCTGCTGCTTTGGCAGTAAGACACTCTGATTTCTGGGACACCTTTTCTTTTTGTGATGCTGAAATAAAGTACTATCAAAGAAAACTGTGTGGAGTATTCTACATGCCATAATAAACAGTGAAAACTCGTTATGATGAGACCATCTCTTACCTTAGAAATGTGCCAGACAACAGAATACTAACTGACTATTGTCAGATAAATGAATCAAACAACAAAGTAAATGAACTTTTGCCATTCAATGCGTGTCCTTATAATGAAGTTCGGGTATCTGAGTATGGTTGTAATGAAGTTTCACTGCAAATATATGCATATATATATATATATATATATATATATATATATATATATATATATATATATATATATATATATATATATATATATATATATATATATATATATATATATATATATATATATATATATATTAATGTGAACAATGTCCTCATTATCCTGGAAAATCTGATGTCTTGTTAAACAGTGAGCCCAATATTGGACAATATATATATATATATAACTTTTTGTCAGGTGGTTTGCGGGCAATACGGTGCCCACAATATGTATACATATATTAATTATTGTTAACAACTCCCCAGACGACCCTGTAAGTATACTTTACCATGTGATGTCCTGATCAACATTAAACCAAATTATTGGATATATACATGTTTATATATATATGTATATATGTAATATTCTATACGTTTAGATACTGATTATAGTTTCTGAAGTAAAATTCTCAATATCTATAACCGAACTCGAAATATCTTAGAATCTTAATATCTTATTGCCTAGAACATGGATACATAAGCACTATCAAAGGTTCATTCTGAGCCTAGACTTGATTGACTTTTAACCATAAGTACATTTTATTTTAGATGTTTAATTTTTGTGTCATTTTATCTAATAACTTAATTACGGTTATGGTCAAATCCAACAGTGTCCATATTGAAGGAACTTGCTGTTATCAGTGGTACTGTGCGAGGCTATACCTATATCTTTCTCTCTAGGGGTAAAGAAAAATATGCAAATTTAGATGGCCTTGACCGATACATAACTGGTTAACAGCATTACTGTTCCTCACACAGCAACAAGAATAGTGTGACAGGCAAAGCGACCAATAAAGTTTTTCCTTAATTTGAATCAGCCCTATCCATTATTTTGACCCACAGAAGTACCACAAAATATTTCTTTCATTTGTGTTAAAAAAAATAACTGAGTTTTTATGATATATTGTTTCCCGTTTCATTTATCCAGTATACAATCACTCGTGGACAGAGTTGAGTTGACTCCAAAATAAGTAACTTTACTATAAAAGGAAAACAAGAGTTCACAAATATCTGATGAACTACTTTATAAAAATGGTATAAAAATAAATAACACAGTATATCACATTTCTGTTTATTCTTCATTTATTACATGACGCATATCTATGTCCTGCACATCAATATACTTTTTTGTTGTTGTATGATTTCTGTACATCAATATACTTTTATGGTGTATAATTTCTGTTCCTTTCTCTATTTTTGTGATTGTTATGACAAAAAGAAAAAAATTAATGAATACGAATTAACAAAAAAGTAGAAAGAGAGAAAAAGAGACAGAGAGAGAGAGAGAGAGAGACTCACAAAGCTGAACGAGGACAGAAAGTACACATGCCTCTTGGTATATAGCCACTTGGTCACTGCAATCAGGAAACCCGTTTGGTACTCCACGCGGCATAATACTAGTGGAATGTGTAAACAACGACCCCTTTCTTCATGTCAAAATCTGTACCAACAACACTTGTGAAATTAAAAGGATCCCATGGCCCACCAAAACAGCCAACACTGTATTTGTCTCGAAAAGAAGTAGTTGGCTGGACAGTAGTTTGTGTGCCTAAACAATATGGCTTTAAAATCGTTTGTGGAGGTTGTACAGGCAAATTGCTCAGAAAGAGGATCGGTCAGCTCTTTTTGTGAAGAGGTTGAACATGTGGAATCGACAGATGGATGGATGATAAATGATAATATAAAGTCAGCTATGTGACTGGCAAGTCAGTTGAGTAAACTACTTGAATGAAGAAATGTTGGCAGCAGCACGGAAGATTTACATTACGTTGTGTCAGTACGTCTACGATACATGTATATGTAATTTTGCAATTTACCACTACCCTAAATGATGTTGTACAATGTCTGCGCAGCTAACAATGCCATAAATTGTCTTGAATTGGTTCAAAAACTCCTACACATGGACGTGGATAGTTTTCTTTATCATTCATTTACATCCGAGACAGATCTACCCATGCACGTGGATAGTTTTCTTTATCATTCATTGATATCCAAGACAGATCTACCCACCAACTGAATACACTTATGTGCAAAGTACTGTAGGCACTAAATGGGAAAGAAGCGGGAACTAAATTAAAGTGATAAAACCTTTTTTAACGGGTCCGGAAGTGTGCCATTTCTTTCTTTCTTTCTTTCTTTCTTTCTTTCTTTCTTTCTTTCTTTCTTTCTTTCTTTCTTTCTTTCTTTCTTTCTTTCTTTCTTACTTAAGAAATATGTGACTAAAAAATCCCTGCAATAATTGTAAAATTTAATATTCTTTAAATTATGTTCCTAGGTCGGGAAGCTCCCATACAGGCCACAGACAGCCACTATTTGTTTCTGCTATTCCTGACTTCTCACTGAGATTGTGATGAAATGTACGTCGAAGAAGGGTTAGGCAAACATGTTCACAAGAGGGTGATGCTCTGGATCCTGAATGTTCACAGATATTTCAGTTTCGGACTTTTTCGGCTAATGTGTACAGTCATATTGATTAACTTTTAAGTTCATGAGTTTCCAATGGTATTTTTTTTTCATTTTTATTCAAAAATAGGCTGCAATGTTCATTTGAAACTTGATGGGGCTATATGGTTAGACCTGATGTGTTCCCATCTCCACTGAACACGTATCGTGCGTTTGTAATATGATAAATTATAAATGTATACCTATGTAAAAGTATTTTACTACAGACACCATTCAAAAAGGAGCTCATGGTCATTTTGGTATTATTGTGCATTTTCTGTACCTTATTGAAGGTTCAGATCATGAACGTCTATTATATTGGACCTGCTCTTCTGTTTTGCTTTTTATTTTCAGACCCATAAAACTAAATAAATGCTTGTTGCTTGGGATCTTTACATCATATATACACAAAGAAAAAAAAATATTTTTTGGGAGGCGAAAATGGATATTTTACAAAAGGGTTAAATTTGGAGAATTTTTCTCGGGATTCTTGAAAATTATGTGACTTGAAACTTGAAAATTTGCAAAATTAAACTTCGTAGTCATGTCCAGATTCGGTGGCTTCACTTTTTCCATAAACGCAATAAATAAATTGTAATCGAACATTAATTATGAACACTTCTTCATGTTTAGGGGGCTTAAAGCTGCCTAGCAAAAACATATTCCAAAACGCAAGAAACCATTCCTGGGCATGTCTACGAAGTTTCATTTTGCAAAATTCTGAGTTTTTAAGTACTACATTTTTCGAGAATCCCGAGAAAAATCTCTAAATCGGACCCTTTCGTAAAATGTCCGTTTTTCGCCCCAAAAATGATATTAAATATTTTTATCGGTGTATATGTAATCTAGAGATTCTAAGTAAGAAGAATATATATAGTTTTATTATCTGATGAACTACTTTATAAAAATGGTATAAAAATAAATAACACAGTATATCACATTTCTGTTTATTCTTCATTTATTACATGACGCATATCTATGTCCTGCACATCAATATACTTTTTTGTTGTTGTATGATTTCTGTACATCAATGTACTTTTATGGTGTATAATTTCTGTTCGTTTCTCTATTTTTGTGATTGTTATGACAAAAAGAAAAAATTAATGAATACGAATTAACAAAAAAGTAGAGAGAGAGAGAGAGAGAGACAGAGAGAGAGAGAGAGAGAGAGAGAGAGACTCACAAAGCTGAACGAGGACAGAAAGTACACATGCCTCTTGGTATATAGCCACTTGGTCACTGCAATCAGGAAACCCGTTTGGTACTCCACGCGGCATTATACTAGTGGAATGTGTAAAAATCGATTTTTTGCTGAAATGTGTCGCTTGCATGTACAGGTCATAATCTATGCAATTTAACGTCAATTTCCGTGAAGTAGCGCATCCCCCCCCGCCTTTGTTTTTGCTACCGCTCAGAGAAGCGTATGAAAAAGCTTAATTCTGGTAGTAGTAGTAGTAGTAGTAGTAGTAGTAGTAGTAGTAGTAGTAGTAGTAGTAGTAGTAGTAGTTTTATTGACCTTGGTCCAAAGCAAAATATATGTTTACGGCGAAAAATGATAATAATAAAGCAATACAACCGCAGCTCAACTTACGATATAGATTACTACAGAAATCTTTACATAAATCATAACACTTATCAGTCAAAATACATTCGAATTTCATGAAGCACTTTAAAGTCTGCTAAATCCTTGGCTTCAATGACAGCCATAGGGTATGGAAGTGTCGGTTTATTGTATGAGTCTCGAATGCCTTGAACTAAATTACAATGCTGTATAAAATGCACCTCGTCTTGCATCTGCACACCCTCTGGTCCCGCGGTACATAGTCAGGGACAACATGGAAGATGTCAAAACAGTTCTTTCAATTTATTTATTTTCACGGTATGGTAGACATTTATAAATCATATGCAAATATGATGATAACTCATAATTTTTATATTTCATATGTTCTTATTCCAGTACGAGGTACAAGATATAAGTTTGAGCATATGTCCGTTTTCTTGAATTCACATATTTACAAAAAAGTCTAAATTGAAATAATTTGCATGTTCAAACTTTAAGCAAACCAAATATCAGAGTGTGTAATCACGTATTATGTTATACGCTTAATCTCACGTTATCAAACACTACTGTATCTTTTACATACGTTTCAAAACCTGTTGTTGACACTGTAATACCAAGCTTTGTTCAAAATATTAACATTTTTAACGATTTTATAACTTGTGTTCTTTCTTTGCTATGTCACATTGCATTGTCATGATACCTTTTACTCTATTTCTAAAATGTTAAAAATATGACAGACGTTTTTCGTGACATCAGTATAAATAATACTTGGTAAGAACGAAGCAAACGACGAAATAGTAAAACTGCATACCTTCCAATCCAATTTGTATTCAATGCTTTCGAAAAACTGCTTTGGAAATCTATAATACAGTCTTTTTCCCTGTGCCTAAAATCCTGTATCACTAACAGTCAAAATATTAATGCACCCTTGCTTCTTCCTCTTCATTACATGATAAACAAATTATTATCCTTTATTCCACATTTATGTAATGTATATTTAGTATGTGTAATTTCAAGAAGGAATTTATACTGGAATGCTGTCAGTTGAGAAGAAATAGTCCATTCATATAACAATAAGCAATGGGTAAAACATACAAAATTTGTACAAAATTGAAAAAGGGCAGCACCATTGGTTAAACTTGTCAAAATTGGATGTTCCCCATGAAATTTCAAACGGAACGGTTTCTCAGTAGAAATTTGATAATAAAGCACAACAATTCATTAAAAAATTCAAAAAAGACTGAAGCATGCCATTTGAACAAATATGATAGAGACCCTCCAAAGGTACTTCCCCACCAAGTTTCAAATGAAGCTGCCTTACGGTTTTGGAGAAGTTGAAAATGAGGATTTCAATTGCAATCCCCATTTACTTGCATAGTAGTCAATATAAATCCATCCGTTTACTGAGTGGAATCCAAATTGAATTATTCGTTAAAATTCAGAAAACAGCTTGGAGAAGTAGTAAATAGAAAAAACAAAAACAAAACATACATATATTCGTACAAAATAGAAAAAAATCGCAGCGCCACCTGTTGAACAAACAAAGGTCTGGGAGCCCCAGGAAGTGTCTTCATGCAATTCTAAAGAAACTGGCTCAGCGGTTTAAGAGAAAAAGATTTTTTTCAGATTTGGTTAAGGAAAAATCGAACAAAAATTCATAAACAAATCCAAAAATCAATGAAGCGTGACTATTTGAACCAACTTGGTAGACACCCACCAAAGATACATTTCCACCAAGTTTCAACTGAATTTGGTGAAGGGTTTTACAAAAGTTGAAGATGTGAATATCCATTGCAATCTACATTGACAAATGGAATCCATGCATTAGCCGACAAGTACCCAAATTTAAAAAATTCTTATAAAATCAGGAATGCACAGTATCACCACTTAGGGAACAGATTTGTTAACACCTTCTATAAGCTACATATCCAGTACGTTTTAGAACAATCTCATTAGCGGTTCTGGAGAAGAAGTCGAAAATAATCTTCACACACAGAAACACGTGAAACAAAATAGGAAAAAAAATCACAGCGCCACCTTTTCAACAAATTAAGTTCTAGGGATTCCCAGACGTTTCCCTAAGCAAATTCAAGCTAAGCGATTTTGGAGAAAATTTTCACATATTTTGCCAAAAAAGTGAACAAAAACAAAACAAAATAGAAAGTAAAACCAGAGAATCATTGTACCATGCCCACTTGAACAAACATATTGGACACCGAACCAAGGTATATCCCCACCAAGTTTCAAATGAATCTAGATTAAGTCAAAAATATAAATTGGGGACCAAGGAACGCATGATCGACCATACTATAACCTCAATGTTCTCTTAAGCTGAACTACAACACACTGTCAAGCCCTTTTGTGTGCATCATGTTATCAAAAAAAAAATAGTATGGTTCCAAGCTCTCTATCTCCAGTCCTTGTGAATTATTATTCAAAGTCCCGGGATTGCTGAAATAAGACCCTTTATCAGGTTTAAGCTCACATCTGGAAATTTAATTCAAAATGCTTCATGTGAAACGAATGTATTATTTTCATCATTTATATCTAATACTCTATACCTTCTTTGCTACAATTAGCTGTGAAAATTGTTTTATTTTCAGGTTCTTTTATATGAATTATATATGCTATATGTTTTATAATACATTTCTTCTTACGTAAAGGCTCAAAAATCATAGCACATCGTATTTTTTATACATTCCTTCCAGAACATATTGGCTACATTCAATATATATATATATATCTGATATCGATATTAAATTTCCATATATCACTATACTGTAGTAAAGGTTAGTCTTCAAAAACTTCCCATCATCCAGCAGCATTTTCAAACAACATTTAATTCCGCTTATATAAAAGAAGGCTTGTTTTTTTGACCTGATGTGGACCATATTTTAACTATCTTTCCACAATAAACTATAATGGTATTGCGTATAATTTTATTTTACTAGTTCAACACAATCAAGAGTTATGTAATAAAATTTTATGTCTTCTTAAAAGACGTCATATCGATTTGTTTAGACTAGACTAGAAACCACTGTCATGAAATGAATAAGTTGTGGTAAGGCAAAGGTTTTCAGTACCGCAATCTTACAGTATAATGCAAAATGACGCTGTGACCATATGTGTTACTGATTTTTATTTTCTGTGGTAATGGATTACAACTATATAAACCAAGATACCTTATCTAACAGGACTTTTTGTCCACTTAAATACATGCGCGGCATTCAACTTAAAATTTGTGTCTTTTAAACTAAACTATAAGCATAATATCAATTTTCACGTTTTTAACGTTTAGACCCGAAATATGTTTTCTAAATTTCCAAGCACTCTGATTTTTTATTCGAAACGGTTCTGATTAGCTCTAACCACCAGACACGTTGTAGTGATTACCAGCTGGAAGACCCAAGCAAGAATACGCCCATGGCTCAGGCTGAGACCGAATAGCAGCAGTATACATCTCAGCCGAGCACACCAAGTGAAGCCGAGCCTCTATCAGGGCCACGTCATAAGGGATAACTTTCGCTCGTTGAACAGAGAAATGACTGGAATTAATGGAAATTACGGAAAGAACTGCTGTGGATAGAAGTTTGGCTTATTTGGTGGTTTCATTAGGTTGTTATTATCGATAGGCAAAGCTGTTTGTTTTCAGCGAAATTAGCCCATAAAGGTGGTCAAATAACAGGGTGACTTATCAAGTTGAGTAGGAAAAGGTCACATCCTGTCTGTAATAACTTCCCTTCCAAATAGAGGCGAAGGTCCACTTGGCATGCCCAGCTGATATGTCAACTTGGTTAATAATGTCATTGTCATTAGAGATTGTCAAGAGGGGTTGAGGAGTATAAATACTCCGGTATTATCACTTCATTTATCCACAAAAGTCCGCTTATTATGACAAGCAGGTTCATTTTTTTACAAGAGATGGGAACAAAAGAAACCCAGAAAAGGTGACGAATCTGTCACGTGTATCACTATACATGCCAGCGTTTATCGCAGCACCCAAAGAAAGCCAAGTGCCAGCTTTTAAATAAACAATGGCCGATCGTGTCATTAGGGAGGTACCTTCAATGGATCCATATGTTCCATATTGTGTAAGGGCAATTGTTCTCTTCCAATTGATCATGAGAATTACATGGGCACTTTTACGGTTGACTGCAGCTCCTGTTGTTATGGCAACATAATAGTAACCAGTTGTTGGAATAAGAAACACATGTTCTTCCCTGTCCCAACTACCACTGCTATCAACTAGAATGTCTTCAAAGGGCACAGGATAAAGAAAATCAGAACCCTCCCATGACAGAACCCTTGCTACAGACCAAGCAACTTTTTTCCCATGAGTTGGCTCATACAAAAACCCTGAAAATGAAGTTCCATGGTCTTGCCTAGCCGATAGGGTAGTGCTGGAAGAACTTATGTAGACTCTATCACCTTTACGTAATAAATAAAGGCCAGGCCTGGAAAACACTGTTTCATCATCGGAGCTGTGGTGGAATTGGGGAATCGAAATAGTACTTAAAATTGCATCATCTCTCTTAAGTGCATACCAAAACCTCTTGCGATAGGTTTTTTGTGTCACGGTAAACGAAAAGAAGTATATGCCATCTTTTGGAGCCACAAAATACCGTGAAAATACAAAAGCATTGCCTTCGTTGACAATTTCTTTGTCAAATGACATGACTGCATCTCCAGGTTTTGGAGAGTAAGACGTTTCCCGTACAGCACTGAAATAAACACAAGTACTCGAGTTCATCAAATCTGTCATTCGAAAAATTGAAAGTGACGTTTGGCAGCCTAAGTCACTATATGTGCCATCAGTTAAATTTGAAGCCACATAAATGGTCTGCAATCTTTTCAAGGGAACTATAAGGTCTCTACTCAGAGTCGTCCTGTAGCTTCGGTAAGGTTTCATGTAGGTAGAGCCAACTATTTCTTCATCACGACGCACATCCAACTTTGCCGCCTTATTTGCATTCGATCCAATACTAGCAGAAACCCAATAGTCACCATCTTGGGAGGCATAGAATTTACCAGCTTTGGCATCATAAGATTCCTTTACATTCACCTCAACCTTCTCAAATTTAATAGGTTTATCCGCAGCAGTTGTTATTTTTGTATTGGCAACGAATATTGCATCTGCATAATCTGAAAGAAATCAAATCGAAAATGATATTGTTACACAACAAAAGAGCATTTGAATGTAGTTGGGATGTCTAAAAGTGATTTGAAAAAGGGATACATATTCAAAGATGCATGGAAAGCTGCTTGTGTATAGAGAAATACTCAAATTACATAAATAGCAGTGTAGTAGTTGCTTATGAGAAATTAAGCATATCAATCTGTCTCAAGACAGCTTTACTCGAGCCTCCTAAATATTTGAATTTATTTATTAATCATTTCAAACTCTCAGGCAGAATATATGTACGATGTCTACATTGATATAAACCTGCTGGATGATAATGTATCCATGTTTTTATCGTACTTAGTATCCATGTCCTAAAATTGCACTGCAATAGGGACTACTTAGGTCCAACTGCTCCCATTGTCTCATGAACAGACCAAGGATCTGGCAACTCCTGGTAGGGACCTGAACACACAGTACATGCAAGGTTTCCGTTTATCATTTGTTTGCATGGATACCTTTTCGTTTATTCTATAGCTTTCATCTTGTGTCTGCAATGATATATTGCTGTTGAAAAAATGATGCCACTCCCATTGGTTTAACATGGGTGGCTATAAATACGCCTTAATATGGAAAATATGGGTATCACATGGAATATTATATGATTTCAGCAGGATAGCTTAGGGTATGCCTGTGCAGTCACACACACACACGAAATTTGTCCTGAAAACACTACGTCAGGCAGAGAAGTGCAAAAAGTGTGTCTGGTATTGTGGTGCCTATGGGTTTTAAAAGGGAGGGGGGCATGACACTACTGGGATCAATGTGAATCTACAATGCCACAGTGTATGGACACTCACAACGGTCTGAATTTGATAGGGGTTGGGATGTTGGAGGAGGCTGGCTGTTCCCAGCGGGAGGTGCCAAGATACTGGGGTGCTCCAGGCCATAGATAAAAATGTGGTGGGAGCATGTCCAGGAAATTAGAGGATGCAAGGGGTAGACTGGATCTGGGCGACCAAGACTACAAGATGGGATGGACGACCGTTACCTGATCCAGTATGTGAAGAGGCATCGGTTTCTTTGCACCAAAAGGTATAAATAGCAGTAGCGCCAGGCCTGCCACATTTGATCAACACCATATATTATTAACAAGAGACTAGTGTCGGCCAAAAAAAGGGCATACCATCCTGCCATCCCCACCCCTCTCAGTCTTGTACACAAGATGGGTGCACAATGGGTGCAGTGGTGAATCTCGACTCTGTCGATTTCTGTGATGGAAGGATAAGGGTTTGATCAATGCCAGCCTGGAGGTTCATAGAAGGATGTATGGTTGGCCATGACTGCTACAAAGTAGGCAGTGTCATGATGTGTGTGTGTGTGGGGGGGGGGGGGGGTTACCGCAACAAAGAGAGGAGCTCTCATCAGGGTAAATGGGACACTAACAGGCCAGCACTACGTGTATGATATCCTGCCACAGTTGATGAATGGATCCAACAATATCCAGGAGTACTATTTCAACAGATAAACACACAATCACAAACTGCCCAAGTCTGGATGCAGTATCTACAGCAACACAATACCCAACTGTTGCCATGGCCAGCCCGTTCTGCTGACCTGTCCCCCATTGAGCATTTGTGGTATGTACTTGGCCGTTGAATCAGGGATGAGTATGAAAAACCCACAGCCACCTTTGACTTACTGTCTCAGAGGGTCATAGACTAGTGAAATCAAAATTCCACAGGTTGACGTCACCAAAGTGACAAGCAGTATGCCAAGGCAGATCCAAACTTGTTTACAGAACCATAGTGGTCGCACCCACTATTGATGCAGGCAGCCTCCAAACAACAACAAACAAAACAGTCCTTTTAGGAATCACCATTTCCTCCCAAAAAAGATGTGAAAAGCACTGATATAATAAAGTAAATAAACTTCCCACACAGACCCTCATAACACGTGTATAGTGTTGAACAAGTCAGTGACACATTTTTCCCCAGCAGTATAATATATCCTTTATCATTAAAACCACCCAAGTTCCCATATTTCAAAATTGCATATGCTGGAATGTTTTCACGTAATTTAACCATAAATGGAAAATATTTAAACTATTGTGGTGAAAATTGTAGAGCTGACTTGACAAGTCAGCATACGGCTAGTCGCAGCTTGCATCGACGTAAGTCTTGCTTAAACAAGCTGCTGACTTAGTTATACTCTAAGTAGGAAACTGATGATATGTCTAGATATCACACTGGTAAATTCAAAGTATAGAGCGTACTTCAAGACCATGTATAGCTAATTTGCTGAACACTGTTGCTACAATGTTTTGCTGAAGTTGGCAGTCCAGCGGAACTAATCTGGTTATATTGACCTTCCGGTACCGTTGTTGTAATTGTTTCAGAAAACATACCTGTGGCCCTTATGGTTACAAATAAAAGTTTAAAAGGAAAAATAGACAAACGTATTAATTTCGGTACATATCAAGGATACCAGGTGCCAATATTCAACAGTAACTTTTCTTACGAAAAATAGAGTTTTGCTTACCATGTGATTGCACCAGTCTTGTACATAACCATAGTACACCTGGAAAATAACATGCTTAGTAACCACACATACATACACACATTCATTACATACATATAAAACATACATACATTTTATATGCGCACATTCAAGATATGTATACATGACGCAGATAAATCGTATATTTCTTGCTTATACTAGCATGTGTAAAGTAGTTTATAAACATTATGTGCAGAAAGCTTCCATACCATTTGCATGTGGGTTTTTAATTTTGTTTTCATATCTGATACTGATATAAACTATGTGCCTTCCATGTGAGACCTTCAATTGTCTGAAAATTCATAAGATGCTGATGTCTATGGCTCGGCACCTCTTGAATAAAGCCCAATTAATGCACTAAGTATCTGACTTGTACCTCAGTGAATATATACATATGAGTACCAAAGGAAGGATTCTGCAACTGCATTGCCTAGATTTAGTCTATTAATTCTCTCATTTGTCATACATGTATCACCTTGATCTTTTAACACATCTTGAATTTGTTTGAACTATGCATATGTTTCGAAGAGCGTCATACCCAGAACAGCGTTCCAAAGCATGATGCCCAGGTATATATCTTGTGATGTTCTTTTGTGGTCCAAATGCAGTGCTTGTCTGCAATCAGCTGTGTGGCCTTTACCTAACCGATATCGCCGCTTGGTATTATATACTTGGAATTCGTGGGAATCAGCACGAACAATGCAGGTGATATGGAAACGGAACATGTGGGGGACAGCAGATAACACATGATAGTTTTTCTGTTTTTTTTTTTTCAAATTAACCACCTCGTCATACAATACACGTATTACTCCATAACTTGTGAAATAAAAATGTTCTACTTTCTGAGGTCTGAGTAAATGGGTGAAACCCACTTATCTGACTATTTTGACAATTCTAATTTAGAAGCAATCGAGACTTTGACTTCCTCGACAATGTAAGTTTTATGGATGCCCATGAAAATTTAGGATGACAGTGTTCACAATATTTAAAGTTTTGACCCTAAATAGTACCTATTACTGTAAGCAGCGCCACCATAACGGACTGAGAGGCCTGCCTTGAAAACTGTGGCCTGTTTTGCAAGTCAAAACCTTGACATAAGATTAGAGGAACAGATATCAATGATTGCAAAAGTCTGCAAACTACTTTCTTTAATTGGATTTCATTTTGATAAACTAAGTGGCATCCGATACTTTCTAAACTTTCTTTCATTCATTAGCCAGTAAAATATAACCATTATTCGGCACTGGGTTTTCCCCCATTTAAAAAGGGATGCAACACCCATTGTCCAAACAGGAAGGGAATCATAGACTGGAGATAACAGTGTTTGCTTATATCACCGTGACCAAGATACTAGATACATTTAAATTTATGGACTTTAGTCTTGATATGTGCTTGTATGAGTTTTTTTTTTTTTTGGACAACTTCGATTACCATCTGTTCATGCTTACAGTTTGTTTATTTTACTGCGACAGCACTTTTTCTACCCCATGGGGGGGGGGGGGTAATGGAGGATGCAATGCTTCACCAGACTGATTTGTAAAAAGCTGGCTCAGGTTAATTGACCATCATTATGCTCATTGGTTGATATATTGGGTGTCAGGACCCCTGATGGACAGGTCAGATTACAAGGCCCTATGAACCAAATAGAATAAAACCCAAGGGTAGCATGCCCTGGGTCTCACATAGGTACATGTAAATGCCAACTCGGGGATCATAGGTTATGGTACAGCTGACCTGGCGATAAGGTCATTCAACGATACAAGGATGACGAGAGTAGAATCGGTAATAAGATGGCACAAGTTGAGGTGACTAGCCATGTGGCAATGGGGACAAAAAGTGTCAGGGATAAAACTACAAAATGGCATTCAATCCCCCATAATGTTAGCTCCCGCAAGGAGCTTGGTGAGAGTGGAACCACAGACCAGAGCTCTAAGAGCATGTGTCAAGCATGTAAGGCAGCACACAGAGTGAAGAATCTAGATATTCAATGCCGGTACCCTGTGGGCTGGTACCATGCAAGATTGAAAAAGCTGCTACTATACCAAGTATTTTATTCACATACCACACAGAGCCCATTCACATGTCAACAGTGCACAACAGTGCGTCCATATATAGCACACGTATATCTGATGGTCCCTAACTACTGTGAGCTAGATCTGAGCATGGATAAAACCCCAATACGGACAGAAATGGAGACTGTAATACATATGTTGACACAGACTGAGACAGTCATAACACAGCCAGGCATATCAACAGCCAAACCCACCCTTCCACCTCAGAACGTAACACATGATGGCATGTATGTAAACTGTGAATATCCTCAGGGATAAGAGGATACCAAGACAAGGTCAAGCAAAAACTGACAAAAAGAGACCCACAGGAACAAATGTTAAACCAATTGTGAAAAGAGGTGGCAGAGCTAAAGAAACTTCACAAAAGCCAGTCATCTACTGGTAACACAAATCTTGAATGTGCTACCACCATTGATGGTCTTAAAGTTGACTTAGCTACGAAGAGAACAGATCCAGTTTGATCATGCTCATGCACAACAAACAAAAAAATAATTCAAAAACAAATTCACAATCTATTAAAGAAGAGGAGCAAAAGTACAAGCTCAACCAGAAAGAAGCAGAACTGCTAATATTAATGGATAAGAATAATAACTTACGTGAGCAAATCAGGATCCAGATAGACAAAGTACATGAAGTACAAATGCAACTAAATGTGAAGTACGAGACTACTTCCAGCCCATATTTAACAGTATTGCCCTGTGCCAGAAAAAACACCAACACCCCTGTTCACAGAGGTTTTGGAAAGAAGGGTGCGATTAGGTACCGGGCAGTGATAACACAACAGCTCCAGTGAAGACAGATAACAAACGATATGAAGAAATCACCAACAAAATCTAATCAAATGATAACATGGAAGCAGTGAAGAATTGTGTAGGACACACAGACAAGCAAGGCCAAGCCAGCAACAACCCTAGTCGCCAAAATACCAGCCAGCAAGTCCAAACATGAGAATAGACATGACAAGCAGAAGGCTTTAATACTAAAGTGCTCTACGCTGAAGCACTTCAATGCCATAGCCATTGCAAATACATGAAAAACCAAAGTGGAAATGGCATACACAATTGCAGTTAGCAAATACATATCTACTTGTGATCAGGAGAGTGCCGATAGTGCTGTTTTCCAACTAGTAGCAAATGACTTAAAGCATGTTACGTCCAACTCAGAAAGTGTAAATGAAAAAATGAATAATCAGATGAAAGTGACTAAAAAGGAACTACCAAATGCCACAGTGGTGGTGTCTCTTGCCCCTGCTAGGATACACGAGGAATGAGAAAGACCCTCATATCACAGATGCAAAGATACAGAAAGCTGGAATGGTAAAAAGGGCATATTTGTGGTGAACAATGGTAACTTCAGCAAGAATGGTCTACCAAATAATAATTTTTTGACGACAAAACACACCCTAACATCACTTGCGCCAAACTGCAAACCTCAAGTATCAAGTACAAGATCAGAGATGTGTTGGGGATTCCTCACCTGCCAAAACGTGCATCTTGATCTTTCCTGGTTGAATTGACTGGAAGTGTAATATTGGACTATGACAGGTCGAGAGCACTTAACTAACATTAAAAGGTGACAGTCTGCCAGTAAATAATGTTGAAGACAGATTCAGACAATAATCCCATGCTGTTACCCAGCCGGATGTCACTTGTATATATCCCTTAATGACACTTCCTTGAGCACTTATGGATACCTAGATAATACATTATTGAACACTTATACTTTAATGTTTCAATATATAAAATATTACATCACAGTCACAGTGCATAACACTACTTAGTTATTTTGTGATATACATGGTGCATCATTGATAAGGTGCTGAACAATAGTTAGAACTATAGTAACATACTGCATGTTGCAAGGTAATGAACACTATTTAGGACAACTATTTATAAGTGGTACATAGTGCTGAACACCCCTTCTTAATATGAAAACTTGCATCCAAACATTTGATTCCGTGGAAACGAACACTTGCGTATTGACAGTAGAACATGTTATATAAATACTCCCCAAATTTCTGAAATGTGGGTGAACAATATACAGATTTGGCTGTAGTTGTAACAAAGTGAAATCCGATACTCTATGAATATTTTTGGCATATTTATTCTGAGAAAGGGTTATCAAATAATCAATTTAATGGAACTGTAATCATTTTATTGCTTCACTGTTCACTTAATACTCCTACTAAGGTATTTTCCATTATACCATGCCTCCTTTGTTTTCTCAAGGGATATATATGTCACCTGCTTACACATATATCCCTGCTTAAATTTCCGTGGCTAAATTTCAACTCAGGACTGATTTGCTTTGGTGAATACATTTTAAAATGCATTTATATTCATGAAAACCAAGAAGGCATGGTATAAAAAGGATATATCCCTGGTTCTCGTGATTTATCTGGAATCCTGCATTTTTACATCCCTATGCTTCACTCCGGGATTTAAAAAAGCAGGCTTCCAGATAAATCCCTTGAACTTGGGATGTATCCTCTTCAGAAAGCCATTTTACAGTACTTCAGCAAAGGTTAATATGAAAATGGTCAGAAATTCAAGTTAAATTAAGCATCTTACACCGGAACATTCAAGGGATACAAGGTGGCACATCAGACACTTTGAAAACAGATAAAACAGAGGTCACACTAGGGACAGTGCCAGGGCTGCAGCTGTTGTTAGCGGGGAGGTCTAGAATAGGGTGGAACAGGCTGGGGAAGAACATGATGGGGGAGAGGTCAGGAGGGATATTAGGATGAGGAGAGGCAGAGAGTGGCAGTGCTTAGTCAGAGGGAAAAAAAGCAGGGTCCTAGAGAGCCAGTGGTGATATGGATCAGCATAGTCAGGAAGATAGATAGGGAGCATAGGGTCAGGGTATGCCTATCAGGTGCCAAGATTAGGAATGTTCAGGAGAGGCTCAACAGGGGTAGGGGGAGTAGCGGGGAGCATCTGAGAGTCGTAGTGCAGGTCGGCACCAGTGATTTCTTGGACAGGAAAGAGCAGGGGGAGAGAATAGGGATGGATACGATGCTAGGCAGGTATGGGAAGCTTGTGGGTAGGTAAGCACAGTTAGACTACGATGCTTTGGTAATGGGGATATTACCAAGGCTTAGGTTGAGTGCGTCGGATTTGCGGGATATATAGCAGGTCAGAGAGGTTATGTAAGATGGGTTGGACAGTATTTAGAGATGTGTGAGACTATTTTGCAGGGAGGAAGGAGATTTTTGCTGGGGATGGGCTGGACTCATTTCACAAGGGAGGTGATTTTATAGGCCAGGTCTAAAGTGAGTGGGTATAGTAGCGGGAAAATTAGAAAACCCAGTAACTACCGGGTCACTTAGGGAACATGATGACCATCATAGGCAAACAGGCAATAGTAGCAGAACAAGAAGGGAACAAGAAGGAAGAGGAAGGGACAAAAAGAAAAGCAACATGAAAATAGGATATGACTATTGTGGAGGTTTCAAAAGGAAGCCAGCAGAAACAGGAGATGTAGCTGAGAGTGAAAAGAGGGATATTATAGCACTAGAAGAGACACATGTTAGAAAAGAACAGATAGGGATAGTTACAGGCCCTGCAGAATATGATATGACATTTAAAGGGAGAGAAATGGGAATGGGCAAAAGAAAGGGGGAGAAGAAGGGTTTCTGATAAAGATAAGGACAGTGTGGCATGACGTCTGGAAGCACAGATGGAAAGATGATTGTCCCAGAAAGAATTACAAGATATGCTGAACATTGCAGGGGAGTGTGAGAATAAATGGAGGTTGGAATTCAGTCGAGATAACAGCAAAGTTATGACCCTTGGGAAGAAACCAGATGGGAGTAAATAATGGGGAATTTGGCAGTTCCAATTTCTAGAAGGTTGCAAACAGTTGATCGAATGTAACCTGGGCATTAAGATGAGCGCAAAGATTAAGACATGTTCAGGGAGTAGGTGGGGAAAAATAAACACAAAGTGAATCATACAAAGGGATTGATAAAAGCTATGGCACTGAACAGATTCAACAGAACATACACAGCAAGGGTATTATGCGATAGAGTTGCAATACCAGGAATAATATTTGGCTTTAATGTGATTTCAACAAGTGAGGGGGATATCCAGGGAATGGAGAAGGCACAAAATGAGATAGCAAGTGTATTATAGGATAGAGTTGCAATACCAGGAATGATATTTGGCTTAACTGTGATTTCAATAAGTGAAGGAGATATTCAGGGAATGGAAAAGGCACAAAATGAGATGTGCGAAATGGACACTAGGAGCAGCACCATGTACAGCAACAGCAGCAGTACTAGAAGAGTTAGGATGGAATAAAGTCAGACAGGATTGCCAAAGCAAAGCAAAATTACGGGGGGGGGGGGGTATCCACAGTTAGTAAGTGCAGCTTACAATAAGGTCGTCAAGGAACAAACAAGATGGGTCAAAACATAGATAAGTCAGGGGACAGATATGAATTGAAAGGATAATGATGAGGTCAATGGTGGGAAACTGTATGTAGGTAAAACTGTTACAGAGGGCAGGAAAGAAGACTGCAAAGAAGAGTTAGGAAAAAGAGGACAGTAAAATCATACAAGGAATTAGAAAAGCCAAAAAATGTGTGTGTTGGGATGGAGGCGAAGGGTCCAGGCTTCTTTTTCAAAGGAGGGCAGCAGTGACCTATCTAGAGAAAATAGAAGTTGACAACAGGTAGAAATGGAAAATGCAAGGTATATAGACAAGAGGCCAATGAGACAGTGGATCACTGGCTGTTGTGGTGTGATGTATATGGAGAGATACATGAAGATTTTTTTTCAGAAAGTGGCAGAGGCAAGACTATAATAACAAGGGTTTAGAATAATAAGTGGCATGAAGTTTGGAAAAACAGATGGGAATATGATAGTGAGATCAGAAGTGAGATACAGGGTATATGAATAGAATCAAATGGAAATAAAGGAGCAGTTAGTGTAGTGTATGTGGGTCTCGAGGGGTTATCCAATGAATGGAATCACCACATATATGCTAGACTGACAGTGATGATTAGTGATATTAAGCAGCAGGGCTACCATATTATGATAGCTGGGGATTTTAATGCACACATGGGAAATGGAATGAGTGGAATTGAGAAAGGGGATAGTAGAATCAATGGAAATAGAACCAGGCTACTGAATTTCACAAGGAAATTTGGTCTGAGGATAGTTAATAGAGATGTGCAATACAAAGGAAAGTGGACATGGGCATCTGGAGAAAGACGGACAATAATAAGTTATATTCAATAGATAGTGAAGTATTTCAAATGACACAAGGATGCCACATATATAAGTAAGGTAGATTGGATATAGGGAGTGACCAAAACTATATGATAGTCTCGATTAACATGCAGTATCAAAGAGCAAACACGGGGGGGGGGGGGTAAATGGGTGTGGAATATAATGGTGGAAACAGGCTGGACAGAGTATCGAGAAAGTATAAAATTGGAATTGCAAGAATGGAAAAATAGATGGAAGAATGAGGAGGAAGTGCATGAAATGAATGGGGAAGGCTTTTAAGGTAAAACAGGAAAAGATAGGTAGAAAGAAAGTCTCGGCTGACAGTCTAGGGTGTATAATAGACCCAGAGATGAAACGAGCCATAAAAATAAAGAGGGTTAAATATAGATCATGGAAATTAGCCAGGAAAAGCAAATACCCCGAAGGTGATACAGAAGAAGCTAAGAGACAGTATATGGAATGTAGAAGGAATGTAGCAGAGAAGAAAGCAGAAAGGAGAGCCAGTAATAGTAATCAAATGGCCAGCAAAATAAAGGGGAGTGGGGCGAAGGGTCAACCATCTCTTGGAAACAGTTAAATCGGCGTAAGCAGAATAAAGCAGAGGAAATCACACATAGAGAGAAATATACAGATAACAAGGAAGAAATACAGGAAGTCTGAAGGGGGCATTGACAAGAACTTAATAATCAGCGGTGGGGTCAGAGAACATTACCAGGGAGTCAAGTAGAATACACACAGGATCAATGGGATCCAGAGATGTGTGACAGAGTCAGAAGTACAGACGTTTAAAATAGCAGTTCAGCAGATGCAACTATGCAAAGCTACAGGGCCAGATGATATCTTGATGGAATTCACCAAGAGAGGGCCAAAGGGAATTGAGAAAAGTTTACAGTTGCTTTTTAATAGGGTTATTGAGAAAAGACAAGTACCAAAGGAATGGAATAAGCTAAGGATTGCATATCTTCGAAAAGAAGTGCCCAGGAGGCCAAGTGAACCAGTGTAGGGGGATTGCCATTGCATCAAATATGGGCAAAATATTCAGTAGGATAATGTACCAGAGACTAAGTAGAATAGGTGAAAGGCTTGGTATTCTGGGGGAAATTCATAATGGATTCAGACCAAGCAGAAGGGTAGGTGATCACATCTTCATACTGACCCAAGTGTTAGAATTGGCAAGACAGAAGCGGAAGACAGTCTTTCAGGATTTCTGAGATGTGAGGTAAGCTTATGACAGGGTATGGAGAGATGCCCTGTGGAAAAAAACTAAGTAAACCAGGATTTGGTGGGAACTTTCTAGAAATTCTGAAAGCAATGTCTAAAGATGTATACTCTACGCTCTCATTAGGAAAGGTAGAAGTACAGCAATGCACGCCTGGATATATGCCAAAAGCAATTGATGTGTTCTGTCTGCGATTTTGTTTGCCCTGTATATAAAGGAGTTGGAGGACCAGTTAATGGAGTGTAATAAGGGAATAAAGGTAGGTGACCAAAAATCCCAGGCTTATTTTATGACATTGTACTCATGGCAGAGTCCCAGAAAGGAATACAAGGGAAGCTGAAGGTTGCAGGGGAATACGAGAATTAATAAGGTTAACAGTAAAGTGATGACTCTTGAAAAGGAATAGTTGGGAATGAATAAATAGAGAATTGGCCGTTTAAAAATCTAAAAGATAGGGAATAATTAATTGAAATTGGGCAGGTTGACGAGTACGAATACCTAGGTGTTAAGATAAAAGCAACAGGTAAAGGCATGTTCATGTATCAGGTGGAAAAGCTTAAACAAAAAGTGAATCATACAAAAGGATTGAATAAAACTACTGCACTGAACAGTTTCAACACAGCATACACAGCAAGGGTATTATGGGACAGAGTTGCAATACCAGGGATGATATATGGCTTAAATGTGATTTCATTAAGTGAGGGAGATATCCAGGTAATGGAGAAAGCACAGAATGAGATGAGGAAATGAACACTGGGATTACCGCCATGTACAGCAACATTAGCAGTCCTAGGAGAGTTAGGATGGAATCAAATCACAGACAGGATTGCCAGAGCAAAACTAGAGTACTGGGGGTATCTACAAGAAAGTAAAGGAAGAGAGATGGTGCAGATAAGTGCACAATGCAGTAGTAAAAGAACAAACAAGATGGGTCAAAGAAATAAATAAGTTAGCAGAGAGATATAAATTGAAAGGATATGATGAGATTCATGAATGGAAAGTGTATATAGGAAACACTGTCAAAGAGGACTGGGAGGAAGACTGGAAAACAGGAAGCAGGGAAAAAGAGTACATTAAAAGCAAACAAGGTACAAGAAAAGCCAAGGAAAAGTGTGTGTTGGGATGGAGGAAAGGGATCCAGGCGCTTTTTTTCAAAGTAGGGCAGGGGTGATCAATCTAGAAAAGAGAAAACAGAAGTGGACAACAGGTAGTAATGGTAAATTTAAAGTATGTAGACAAGAGGCAGATGAGACAGTGAATCATTGGCAATTGTGGTGCGATGCATATAGAGAGATAAGAGAAGAATTTTTCAAAAAGTGGCACAGGGAAGACTATAATAATAACGGTCTAGGAGAGGTTCAGTATTTAGAGGAAGAGGAACGTGTAGCATGGGTTTTAGGTTTGAATAGTGGCTTTCATAGAGGCAGGAAAGGTACTAAAAGTGTACAAGACTACCTGGTAGGGTGCTGGGAGAAAAGAAATGATTTGATAGGTTTAGACAGCAACAGGGTAAATTAGAATTTCAGGGTGCAGAGTGGAGAGCAAATGGTGGTAGTCCTTATAATGGCTCCAATGGGGTCCCCCATGAGAACTGCCTGAGCCTTAGAGGCCATGGTAGTGCGGATGGGGGAAAGTTTTTAGCTCAGGTGACTTGTCAGTCAGGTGAGCTTTTGTAGGGCGTTGGCGTCCGTCCAAAATTCACATTTTCGACTTCTTCTCCAAAATTGTTATCAAGATTCACTTCAAACTTGGTGGGGATGTGCCTTGGGTGAGTCTCTACCAAGTTTGTTCAAATGGTCATGCTCCATTGATTTTTCGATCTTTTATGATTTTCTTGTTCTTTTTGGGGCAATCTTAAAAAATCTTCCCTGAAACTGCTCACCTAATTGCTTTTATAACACACAGGGACACTCCCGGGGATTTCTAGTTCTGAATTTGTTCACCAGGTGGCCCTGCAATTTTATCTATTTTTGTGATTTTCTAATTGATTTTGCTATTTTTGACTTTTTCTCCAGCACTGTCTCTCAGATTAAGGTGAAACTTGGTGGATATGTTACTTGTGGAACGGTCATCAAAGTTGTTCATTAGGTGGTACTGCTGTGGGTTCTTGATTTTCAACTATTTGTTCAATTTTGGTACTTATTGGTCAATGCAGCTTTCCCTATTGATTATTATGCAAGTCAATGGGCATTCTATTGCTAATTCACATTTTCGACTTCTCAAAAACTGTCATCCAGATTGACTTCATACTTGCTGACAATGTACCTTGGGTGGGTTTCTACCAGGTTTTTTAAATGGTCACGCTCCAGTGATTTATTCGATCTGTAATGAATTTTTTTTTGACAAATCTTAAAAAAATATTCTTTTGCACTACCGCTCACCCAATTATTTTGATATTACATAAGAACACTCCTAAGGACTCCTAGTTCTTAATTTGTTCACCAGCTGGTGCTGCGACTTTAAACTTGTTGGCAATGTACCTTGGGTGGGTCTTGACCATGTTTGTTCAAATGGTCACAATCAAGTGTTTTTTTTAGTTATATTTTTTTTTCGAAAATCTTTTAAAAAGTTTTAATAAGAAAGTTTAACGTGGGATTGTTGTAATGGTTATAACCTAAATAATTTTGGCCAGATTTGTGCCAAACCTCGCAGGCATGTACCTTTCAGATGTGTCTACCTATTTTATGCAAATGATCATGCTCCAGTTATGTTTGGACCTTGACCTCATTCCCAAAGGTCACAGGACAGCTGACCCGAAGTTTACTGTTCACTTGATAACTTTGGATCTGTTTTGAGTTAGGACCTTGATGTTGCACATGTTAATGTTTTTCTATTAAGGCAGTACATGAGTGACCTTGACCCCATTTCTGGGGTCACAGTGCAACATACATGAATTTTACTCTTCACTATAACTTGAGAACTACTCGAACTGGAAGCTTAATGTTGCACCTGTTCCATAAAGGTCAGACCTACTGAGAGCATGGGTAACCTTGATCCTATCCGAAGTTCACCGAGCTGCAAGTGTGATGAATGTCCAGGTCAACTGAGTGTGGCCTGTTCATGCAGCCCTCGGGTTTTTTTTTGTGTGTGTGTGTTTTTTTTGTTTGTTTGTTTGTTTGTTTTTTTTTGTGGGGGGGGGCCTACAAGTGATGAGTGTAGGGGGAATATCCAGGACCAGGGGCAACCCCAGCTGTGAGAGAGTGTGTGGTGGCCCCTTTGCCTCGGATCTCATCCTGGAAATCATGGCATTGGGAGCTGATTCGGATAACCATGGTTTCCTCTGCCTCATCTGCTACTCTTTTTTTTTTCCTTTTATTTTCTGGGCCACCTGTGTCACAGAGGACTGTGGCACAGAAGCGGAGAGCCACATTATTATTATTGTCATCATCATCATCATCATCATCATCATCATGATTATTATTATTATTATTATTATTATTATTATTATTATTATTATTATTATTATTATTATTATTATTATTATTATTATTGATCAATGGAAAGAAAGTTATGATACTGACAAAGTTGGTAAAGAAGTTCATGAAGAAGTTCAATCTTTCCAGTTACAGAATTTTCAAAAAAAAAAAAATCTTGACAGAAGCAAATTTAGATGGTCACAGACAAAGAAAAGCTGGTTCAACAAAGCATGCCCAAATTTAAATAGAGGTCAAATCATTAGGCATTGTGGTACAGAGTAACCCTCGGAACCTGTACATTAGGGAATAATTCTTCACCATGAAGAGACAGTATAAAAAATCTTACGTAAGGGAAAGAGGGATAACAAAAGTAATTTGACACAGAAGATAAATAACTTTCACAACTGGGACCCAAAATTAGTGGAAAGGGTAGACGAATTACGAAAGTTGGACCAGGGGAATTCTTATGATGCAGAGAAAATTGAATTAAGTGTTTGGCTACATTATTGTAAAACTACTATACATCAATGGGGTAAATGATGAGGCAAGGTAAGATTCATCTATTAGAGTCAGAGGGATATTTCTCAGAAATTGACTTTAATATCTCAAAGGCAGAAATTATCTCGCCTGTAAAAATCTAAAAATAAGCGTTCTTATCCTTATTACTACCTGTTTATCATTAACATTATATTTACAGCTGGAGTACACCCCAAGTCCTGTTAAGGGAGATATATTACTTCAATTTGTAAGAAAGGTGATGATATTTCTCAAGAGAATTATAGAGGATTAATCAGTAATATTTTCCTGAGTAAAGGTTTCAACAGTATTCTAAGTCATAGGTTAGAAACCTTTACTGATAGCCACAAACTAATTACTTGTAAGCACACAGGTTTCTGAAAGCACGCACGGCAACCTGATTCAGCTTTTCGTATTAAGAGTCCTTAATAAATACCTCAGGACTGAAAATAGCAAGCTGTACATGTGCTTCGTAAATTTTGAAAAGGCATATGAATGGGTAGGGCGGACTGGCTTTCTTTAAAACCTAACATATCTAGGAACCCAATGTTTATTTTACAAAATGATCAAACAATGTATAGTGATACAAAATTATGAAATAAACACGGTGGTATGAGCAGTGTCAGTTTTTAACTACAATGTTGGGTGAAGCAGGGCAATGTACTCAGCCCACACTTATTCAACATATTTATAAATGATCTACCAGAATTCACTGGTCATGACAAATATACACTAGTTCTACCGGGTACAAAAATCAATCGCCTCATTTAGGCTGATGACCTGGTTTTGATATCTAAATCTCCTTATCGGCTACAAATATAAACAAACTTCAGGTATTTTGTGACACATGGCATCTTACTCTGAACAAAACGAAATCTAAAATCAGGCAGCTGAGAAAAAAGTGGCTGCATGTGTGGTCAGAAAGTTGAATTCAAATATGATTAACTGGAAATGGATGATGTAAGCTCATTCAGATATATGACCTTGTCACTGAATGGCACTCTTGTAGTGTCCGTTGAGGACCTGGATAACAAAGCCATGGAAGCGCTTGTCTATTTAACCAATTCTACCCTAATGAAGCTTTTTGCTGCTAATATCTAAATGTGGTCTGGTAGTAATATTTTATTAATTTAGGGATTATTTTTCAAAATTTTATGAACAAAAACAAAGATAATTTAATTATGGGAAATAAATTAAGATTGTACAGAAGTTTTAAGAATAACACAAGACATGGAGACGATTTATTAAGTGTCAAGAAACAAGCTTTTTAGAGCAGCACTTACAAAACTGCGTGTGCGTGCACACCCTTTGACAATATAAAAAGGCAGATACTTGAAATCATTGTTGGAAGAAAGAATATGCACATATTATGACGGAAAAGTTGGCCAAGACGAGTACTATTTCCTACTACATTGCAAGTTATATAGAAGCAAGCTATTTAAGATATGTACGGATCAGACCAAATTCTTTGAGGATATGGGTGACCAACAAATATTTGTATACATAAATGATGTCCTCCGACATCAATAACTTGTTTGCAATGGGTGAATTTTGCCAAAGAGCCCTGAAAAAATGAAGAGTGTATGCCAATTGACATTTTGTTTTTTGTTTTTTGTGTGTTTGTTGGTTTGCTTGTTTTTTTATTTTAGTATACTTATCCCATAGATTCAAACATGACTGTGTAAGTCAACCAACTGTGAAACTATGTGGAATAGATGTAATTACAGTTTATATATTATTCCATTTGTTTTTGAGCAGTGTTATACTTAGAAATATTGTAGTGTCTATTTCAAAGCTTATTCTTTGTAAATAGCAGAAACCACTTCAATGTAGTTGCGGGCTTGTACTAGGCATGTATAGCTAATAAATACTTTTACTTTGATTTTGGCTTTGTGCAGAGCATCATACTTAAGCTAGAGCAACAGTTGCTGATTTCTCTGTGTGCTTTAAGACAAAGTTATTGTCACGGTAATTAGAGAGTTCTTCGTTTGCTCAATCTGACTGTGGTTGTACAAGTGTCTTAGAATGCCGGGGAGCAGATAGTCTTGTGGTTAATAGAGTTTTCTAATAGCAGAATATAGTCAGTCTAACTACCAGCAAATAATATGCTGCCGAGGATATGCAAATCGACAGCAAAAGCAGTTGCATTGAGGATAGAGACTCGGAAGAAGAGAGGGCGTCCATGAAGGAATGACCCACAGGCCCAGCATAATGAGGGAATGTATCAGCAAGCTCCACCATCAGTTGCTACATACGACCAGGACAGAGGTTTCATGCCACGGGGGTGGTCCAGTGCCAATGTGAGTGCCCTTGGCAAGCCAATATTAGTATAGTTGACTCAATCGATCAGCATGACAGGTCAGTTTGAGAATTCCCCAATACGTTGTTTCTCGGGGAGCATTGGAGGCCCCCTTGTGCAAAGCTATGGTACAGTTGGAACAAAAATATTGCAGAGTAGAGCAGAACAGGAATGCGCAATTGCCCACAGTTATTGTTCAGTCTGACCAGTTGATGTTTGTCCAGTCCAAGTCTTCTAAATCAAAGGTTGTTTCATCTCAGATTGCAGATAACGCATCCATGGGTGATCATGCTTATCTTGGTACTGCCACCTTGGGGGGGGGGGGGGAGGCAGATCTGAGAGCAATGAGTTCATGTGAACAGTAAAGTGCCCTGTTTGGTCAGTTGCAGCCTGGTCTTGTAACTCGAGAGCCTAATTGATAGCTTTTCATCCCCCTTATGTGCCACAGGTCATAAAAGATCACACCTACACAGAAGATTTTGAAGGTTTGCGGACTTACTCTTAATCGCCCAGCAGTTGAGGCAGAGGAGTGGCTGTCTGTTAACATGAACACAGACCCTTTAGGGTAATTTCTTTCCACCAGCTGTGACGTCACAGTTTCTTCGGGGCAATTCAAGTCATTCCAACCTATGATAGGCAGAGCAGGGCTCTCAGCAAGACGTGAAAAATACGATAAATTTATGTCGACCTGTATGGGATTCGAACCCACTACCTTCGGCACACTCGCCTAGCCAAATGTAAAGTCCAACACTCTGACCTCTAGGCCATCGGGACAACCCCAAAAAAGGTTGACCAAGGACCCAGGGTGATGTTATAGCAGGTGTGGCTTGTACATTGACACGGTAGGGCACTTCCACAGACCGACAATTTATGAAATAAACGTTTGCAATGTCAGACGCCCCTAATGAAGCTTTTTGCTGCTAATATCTAAATGTGGTCTGGTAGTAATATTTTATTAATTTAGGGATTATTTTTCAAAATTTTATGAACAAAAACAAAGATAATTTAATTATGGGAAATAAATTAAGATTGTACAGAAGTTTTAAGAATAACACAAAACATGGAGACGATTTATTAAGTGTCAAGAAACAAGCTTTTTAGAGCAGCACTTACAAAACTGCGTGTGCGTGCACACCCTTTGACAATATAAAAAGGCAGATACTTGAAATCATTGTTGGAAGAAAGAATATGCACATATTATGACGGAAAAGTTGGCCAAGACTAGTACTATTTCCTACTACATTGCAAGTTATATAGAAGCAAGCTATTTAAGATATGTAAGGATCAGACCAAATTCTTTGAGGATATGGGTGACCAACAAATATTTGTATACATAAATGATGTCCTCCGACATCAATAACTTGTTTGCAATGGGTGAATTTTGCCAAAGAGCCCTGAAAAAATGAAGAGTGTATGCCAATTGACATTTTGTTTTTTGTTTTTTGTGTGTTTGTTGGTTTGCTTGTTTTTTTATTTTAGTATACTTATCCCATAGATTCAAACATGACTGTGTAAGTCAACCAACTGTGAAACTATGTGGAATAGATGTAATCACAGTTTATATATTATTCCATTTGTTTTTGAGCAGTGTTATACTTAGAAATATTGTAGTGTCTATTTCAAAGCTTATTCTTTGTAAATAGCAGAAACCACTTCAATGTAGTTGCGGGCTTGTACTAGGCATGTATAGCTAATAAATACTTTTACTTTGATTTTGGCTTTGTGCAGAGCATCATACTTAAGCTAGAGCAACAGTTGCTGATTTCTCTGTGTGCTTTAAGACAAAGTTATTGTCACGGTAATTAGAAAGTTCTTCGTTTGCTCAATCTGACTGTGGTTGTACAAGTGTCTTAGAATGCCGGGGAGCAGATAATCTTGTGGTTAATAGAGTTTTCTAATAGCAGAATATAGTCAGTCTAACTACCAGCAAATAATATGCTGCCGAGGATATGCAAATCGACAGCAAAAGCAGATGCATTGAGGATAGAGACTCGGAAGAAGAGAGGGCGGCCATGAAGGAATCATCCACAGGCCCAGCATAATGAGGCATTGTATCAGCAAGTTCCACCATCAGTTGCTACACACGACCAAGACAGAGGTTTCATGCCACGGGGGTGGTCCAGTGCCAGTGTGAGTGCCCTTGGCAAGCCAATATTAGTATAGTTGACTCAATCGATCAGCATGACAGGTCAGTTTGAGAATTCCCCAATACGTTGTTTCTCGGGGAGCATTGGAGGCCCCCTTGTGCAAAGCTATGGTACAGTTGGAACAAAAATATTGCAGAGTAGAGCAGAACAGGAATGCGCAATTGCCCACAGTTATTGTTCAGTCTGACCAGTTGATGTTTGTCCAGTCCAAGTCTTCTAAATCAAAGGTTGTTTCATCTCAGATTGCAGATAACGCATCCATGGGTGATCATGCTTATCTTGGTACTGCCACCTTGGGGGGGGGGGGGGGGGGGAGGCAGATCTGAGAGCAATGAGTTCATGTGAAAAACAAAGTGCCCTGTTTGGTCAGTTGCAGCCTGGTCTTGTAACTCGAGAGCCTAATTGATAGCTTTTCATCCCCCTTATGTGCCACAGGTCATAAAAGATCACACCTACACAGAAGATTTTGAGGGTTTGCAGACTTACTCTTAATCGCCCAGCAGTTGAGGCAGAGGAGTGGCTGTCTGTTTACATGAACACAGATCCTTTAAGGTAATATCCTACCACCAGCTGTGACGTCACAGTTTTTCCGGGCAATTCAAGTCATTCCAACCTATGATAGGCAGAGCAGGGCTCTCAGCAAGAAGTAAACCTTTGCAATGTCAGATTGAATAGATGCCTGGTTGATTTATATGAGCATTTATGCTAGAAAATAGAGAAGGTGCTGTCCCTTGGAAAGTATTGTACCATTATAAGGGAGACTTCAGCTAAGTTTGGGGCAAAAGGTACATTAGAATATGATTGTGTCTTTGACATAAAAGTGGCGATGGACCCAACTTGCTGCTTGGACATGGTGGATGGAGAATGTTACTACTTTTTGCTTGTCCTCCAAGCCATGGGCACACGTAACGTGTATCCAAATACATTTTACAGGAGCAATCTAAGTTCAAAACTCACAAACTGGGCAACCCTTTATAGAGGAGTGGCAAATAATGGTAACAAAATGCCAAATGGGGTGTGTTAGGCCCACAATCGCAACGACTGCTCCGAAACGGACTGGAGAACACAGCCACAAATGTGCATTATACGGAGAGGAACATTCCCACACAGAGTGTCGAGCCAAGACCCCCAGTGGCACTGACAAAGCAGCGGAAAGGGAAAAGTCCAATCAATCTTGATGAATTAGTTAGGCAGCTTAAATTATATTCCAATTGAGGTTTGGCTACACTGCTTGAACACGGGATCTCAGAGGGCTTCACATTTGCTTGCCCAGAACTGAGACAAATGTATGCATGTGACGATTTGAAATGAGTTATTGATAATTTGGAGATAGTAAAATAGAAATTTAATGAGGAAATCGTAAGTGGGTATATTTCAGGACCCGTTGATGCATTCCCTCATTACATTGAGGAGTTCACGCTTGAGTCTTTGTCATTCTTCAACAGATACCCCGTGAATTACGATGTTAGTGACAGTGACGCCCATGTTAGCTATTTGAAATGTGATAAACCTATTGATATGATAGAGGCTTTAGGGCCACATGCACTTCTTGCAAATAGGAGCATGCATTTAGATTGTTACCTGTGCATTCGTCTTATTTTGATCTTTTGGGTTTTACCCTGGACGGAAAACATTATCATGACATGAATGTTCCAATGGGTTGCAAATTTTTTTTCCAAAATATTTCGAAATGTTCAATACTTTTGTCAATTGGATGTTCAATGAAATCACAAGGGTGGCACTGACATTATATTATCCAGATGACAGGCTGTTTGTTTCGCCATCTAGGGACACTTTGTGTTCATGGTTACAGCAAAAACTTCTTGCAGTATGTAGGCTGAAGTCAAACCAATAGCCAATGAAAAAACTGTGTTACCTTGTACTGTCTTATTTTCCTTCATCTCACAATTGAAACTGTGCAACGACAGGTTAACGTCCATTCTGACAAAAAGGCAGACCACAGAAAGTGACTCAAACAGCTAGTGTGAAACAATTACAAAGCCTAATAGGCCACTTGAACTTTTTATATCTTGCAGTCGGTCCAGGCAGACCCTTTTTCGGCGGAGACTAGTATGGCTGACTCGTGGGAAAACAAGGCCCAAAGAGCTGATGTTTGTGACCAAGGGTAAAATTTGATATCAGCACATTGCTACACTACCTTCAAAACTTCAATGGGACTACTATGATCTTGCAGTTGACTGGCAAAGTGCTGATGTCACACGATTTCACACTGATAGCTCTAGGATAGGGTTAAAGGCCTTTTACAATAACCACTGGTTCAATACTAGATGTTTGAATCTATAATATAAGTCAACCCAAGCCATCCCATGGCACATTTTGAGTAATACTCAATTGTGTTAGCAGTGTCAGTGTGGGGGGAACAACTTGTAGATTGGAAGCCGGTATCCAATTGTGACGACCTTGCAGTTGTTCATATTGTGAATGGACAGTCTTCAAAGTGTCCATACATTGTGGGGCTAATAAGGAAATTTATCATGAAAAAAATCAGTAAAATCAAATGATGCACCTGGAGTGTTTTTTCTGTATCTTGTGTTGATATCATCAGGTCAAACATATTTAAATGGCTTGACAAGTGGGTGTGTGTTTTGCACCTTGCACTGACACATTTAGCAGCAGGTATTCCGAAAATAAAAGTTGTAACCTTATTTGAAACATAGAAACTCTCATAGGGCATGTTACACGTTCACTACTACTGGTATAAAGTTATGTTTGCAGGTGTGTTTTCTGCGTCATGCACTGATACAATTAAAAATATTGTGCATACGGATCTCGTATATACTTCCTCTAGTTTAAAAAGGGATTTTACTGCCGCTGTTATGTTTCTTATGGCATGTAGCAAGTTCACAGCTACTGGTTAAAGCCATGTTTGCAGGTGTGTCCTCTGCATTTTGTGCTGACACACTTAAAAATGTGCAGAGGGATCTTGCCTAACTTCCTGTACTTTAATATAAGCTTTTTACTGCCACTGCTCTATTGATATTTGCAGATCCAACAGTCTGGTTTATTGGGTCTACTATTGTGAAACACTTGCACAACTTGGTGGTCCATATCAAATTTCAGCCTGTGTCATGCATGGCAGGGTGTAAGTGGTGCCACAGTATCGGGGATAAGGACTGAATTCAGGCAAAGGATCTAGGCCGAACCAGCACCAGGCATGCTGGTGCTTCATGATGGGGCAATGATCTCGTGGGCATGACCCCAGGCATTTGTGAGGCAGCCTTGTGGCCTCTCTGATCAAAATTAAAGGGTACTTTCCACAGTCAGTAATCATCTGGTCTTTTGTGCTATAGCCATAGAGGCGCCACACATAAAAAGATGCCCACGACCAGTCTGACTGTGAATCTCTCTGTGACAAGATTCCCAACCAACAATGGCATGCGCGCCAGTAGTCATGCAAGAGCAATGACAAACGACTCCCTATACTACTAGATTGTGGCAACAAAATATTCTACTCTTAATTGGCTACCCTGTCCATGTCACATAACAGATAATGTGACACTCATATTTTCTATACAAACTATACTAGAGCAGCCCATGTTACACCAATTTGTGTACCTGGTTTTAGCTTGGAGTATATGTTTTTTTTTTTTTCATTTTGTAATCACAACGTGTCACTTTCTCATCCTCCTAAAGTTAACAGTTGATGAGGATAGTTCAATAATCTATGATTGTTTGTGTCATTCTGGTGACACTCAGTGCATTTTCTAGTGGGCTGAGGACAATGTTGGACCTACTCCTGGCATCAACCCATGCTGTTGCCAACTGCGTCATACAACCACTATCTGCAGCTGTTGCGCTGTGGCTATATTCACAAGAGACCTAACCCACTGTTCAGATAGGTGAATAGCAGAGAAAAAAAATAAACACTGACCAACGATTTTCCCATGTTTGAGGCAGATAACACATAGTGGCATTTTCGTCATGGAGCACAATTAATTACATGAAACATACTTTTCTACGTTCTTCGAAGGGTTAGTTCAGTAATAACTGCAGCAAAAAATAACACAACTAAAAACAAGTAAACAACGTGACAGAAGTAATGTCTGTAATTTTAGTGCAGCTCTAATATATAGGTGGCATCGAACTTTTGACACTGTAAATAATTTGCACTAACGTGGCACTATGTAAAAGTAAAACCGTCTGGATGCATACATGTAATACTATGCTGAGCGTTTTAAGGGAAATACAACAACAAAATAAGAGAAATTAACAAACTTTAAGCTTTTCCTAAAGGAGAGTTGCCTGGATGGACAACTTTCCTGGACAGGGTGCTAGTTAAAAGCCAGACTTAATGGCCTAATGGCCCTGAGGCCTAATACTGAAAAACCAAGTTGCAGAGCCTTGAGATATATATATATATATATATATATATATATATATGGTATGCTTTATAATTTCAATTATCAGCTCAGAAAGGTTTTTACTGGGTGACTGAATATCTTTGGTGAACAACCTCCTGTTGCAACATCAGTGTGGATATTTTATGTCCTGAATTTAGCCTTAACGCAATAAACTGGAAAGCAACATGCATGATGTAAAGGAGAAACACAAACCGACAAAAACTGTCCTTTGTACCGAAACTGACCAATCAGCCAAATGAGGAAATAGGAAAGGTGGTGATTTGTCGTACATTGGACACCTGCTCACATTACACATTTCGACTTCTCCAAAGCTGTCAGTCAGATTCATTTCAAACCTAGTAGGGATCTACCTCGGGTGCATGTCTACCATATTTATCGAATCGGTTACAGTTCAATAGTTTGGAGACTTTCTATGAATTTTGGGGTAATTTTTTTTTTTTTTTTTTTTTTTTTTTGCAAACTCTTGAAAACTGTTCTTGGAAACTGTCAGGCAAACTGCTCAGAAACTGCATTGGGGCACTGTTAGAAACCCGTAGTGCTTAAATTGCTGGCAGGCGGCGCTGTGATTTTATACGTTTTTTGAAGAAATTCTGTGTGCTTTCACTTTTCTTGACCTATTCTCCCGGACAGTAAGTTCTTTGGACTTATTGAGAATGTACGTGGACTTTATCTTCTGCACATTTTGGTCACCACATGGTGTTGCTGTCATTTCCTGACCTTAAAAAAAATTAACAAAATTCGGGAAAAACGGAAGAAGGGATGTTCATGTTAGTAACAGTGATTATGGTCTTAAGCAAATGAGACCTTGATAATATTCTGAATTCAACAGGACCACGTCAGTCTATGCATGTAAGGTCAGGTCAGCCCAAGACTGTCACGATCCTTTTATTCTTGTTTGCATTTTCTTGTCCGACAACACTGTTGCTGTGTGTGAGACCAAGGAGCCAAAAATAGAAAAGAATAGCATTCATATATATATATATATACATATATATATATATATATATATATATATATATATATATATATATATATATACATATATATATATATATATATATATATATATATATATATATATATATATATATATATATATATATATATCGAGCACACAAAATTTACAGGTATCAGAACAAAAACATACATCTGTACATGGCAGGCCATATCACAGACAAATGCACTGGCAAGTGACACTCTGGCCAGCACACACACAATGATCTCTAATAGAGATTTTGGGACAGCCGGTAATGACATCCAGCCAATCAAAATGTCCCTCCTACAACAATGCAGCCATTAATGCATTCCATACTATGGTGACGTGCATTGGTCAGTGGTTCTCGCACTGCCTTAAGAGTATAGGCTTGTTGGTACTGGAATGAAAGCTTGTTTCTTGAAGAATTTAAATATGCAATTCTCTTCAATCCAGGTAAATATTCGGAAAATTCAGGGACTGGAATGGAATTAGTCATCATCTGAACTTGGGACTAAAAGCAGTGGATCTGGAGCACGGTGCTTTATGGCAGCTTGATACTTTGTACCCTAGACACACTTCCCTGGTGCCTCTTGGCATGGTGGCAAAGAGTGCCTCTTGCTGTTAGTGGTACAGAACAGAGCGTAGTGGTACTCCTTTATGTTACTGACATTGCTTTGCACATATATCGAGCACACAAAATTTTCACATCCACCAAGGAAGCTTGCTGGTACATCAAAAGCATCAGCAAACATCAGAATTGGTTTACTTAAACGCACCTTCATTGTGACAATGTTCAATACTACCTCTCTACCTTTGCCAGTAAATGCAATGGTGGAGTCGCAGCTAGTGAAAGCAAGCAAAACTTGCAGTGCCATACACACTTATGGTCCAGCTTGATTGACAACTGCCTTTGAATCTAGTTATGTGGCAAGGGTCTTGTCTCGCACAAAACAGGAGGCTTGCAGGTAGTTCTTGATGGAAACAGAAGGCCAACAAAGTGATGTCAGTATCGGGGGACCTTATAACAACTGTATAATCCCCATTCTGATGTATATGATTTGCATATAATAATCCTTTTATCAGTCTTCCCATGGTTGAAGTGAAGATGAAACTGCTCATCTTGATTGTTACCAGATTTCCCTGCCTGCATTTCTCAGTGTGTTTAATGGAGACAGCAAGGTATTAGCCTATGATACAGTCGACCCTGGTTGCCAAGCTCCCTGGACCTACAATAACATCAACTAAAAATTCTGCAAAAACGACAAATGCAGGTCGTATATCTGACAATGTTTGTAGGACAGTATTTGCATCGACAGTACAGCAGACAGCAAGTGATACCCCCTCTGCAGGTGTCCTTGCTTAGTAGGACACATATGGCAGTTTTTCCATTGGTGCAGCAGATGCCCACAGTAATGGGCACATGGAATGCTTTCAAACCTGGAGGTTCATATTTTATGCTGAGCCACCCCCTATAGTCGACCAAATAAGTCTTATTACATCTATACCCGATATCTTAACAGACGATGCGGCAACAGTACTGCTGAAAGTTTTCAATTTGAGCTTGGGAGAACATCAAGGAATGGCCACCCTGTTGGAACTAACCTCTTCTGCACAAATGCTTCCAAAGCTTGCTTCCCTTCACTTTAAGCGGGAAGTAAATCATCTGCCACATCTAGAGGCACAGCTTTTCCTGCTGCTAAGGGATTTCATTTCTCCTTTCAAAAGAAGGGACTGACCCAGCTAGACAGAATGTCATATACATTTGTGATGTTTGCCCCATCATGTGCCCGCCTCGTCTTATCCCAACTGTGTGTATTTCAGGAATGTGACATTCCAGGTATAAAACCACCATTAATTTGCTGTATTTTCTTATACAAGCATAAAGGCGTATAACTTTCGTTGCGCCACTTTTTAAAATAAAGGATGCAGTTGGTGTTGTACAGACACCCTTCATTGAAAACATGTAAGATAAAACGAACGAGTCCATAGATAAAATCAAAAGTTATTCCAGTGTTTACCTGTCATAGCCAGGAAACACGTGCTCCGAGCACAGCGTGTCACCATTACATCACTGTGTATAATATGTTAATATGCGATTCACCCTTTGTTTATAAAATTCATCATGGAAAAAATATCTGTCAAACCAAATAACATGAAGAGGCCGATAACTTCATGCAATAGTCTGGCTCATTGCCACCATCAAGTTGTTATAAGACCATCCTGATCACTATGTAATCTTTCCTAGTTTTCATCTTCAAATGTCATGTAGTTGGGGCTTTTCAGTTGGTTTTAAATTGCAAGGATCAAAGTCAAATATCAACATGTTTTCCTTTTAAAATCATTCATGACCCCATTCAACCTTCTTTTAAAATGGAGACTTTAAACTGAATGTCAATTTAAAAGTAGGTCTTTTTCATCTCCCCCCCCTCCGAGGCAAATCTCACTGCTGTTTTGGCTAATAAATGAAAATCCAGCAATATACCCTATTGTAAACCATTGACACAATTTGTTTTATTTTACATAAACAAATAAGTATAGTCTTATGAACTGGCTTGATATGACAAATATGAGTGATAAATTAACATTTAGAGTCCAAAATTTGACACAAAGTTTAAATTTTCTAATTTCATCTGTTAGCATCTTTTTAAGGCATGAAACCACCATTATATTTACTGTATATTTTTATTTAAGCATAAAGGCGTATTACTTTTGTTGCATCAATTTTTAAAATAAAGGATGCAGTTGGTGTCATGCGGACACCCTTTATCAAAAACATGCAGGATAAAAAGTGTGAGTCAATAGATATAATCAAAAGTTATTCCAGTGTTTACCTGTCATAGCCAGGTAACACGTGCTCGAAGAATGGCTTGCCAGCATTACGTCACTGTGTATGAATATGTGATTCGCCTTCTGTTTGAAAAATTCTTCATGGAAAAAATATCTGTCAAACCAAACAACACAAACAGGCTGATAACCTCATGCAATAGACTAGCTGAAACAATGGGCTTATTGCAGGTAAATGGCTCCCAAAGGTGTGAGCATAAGACAACCAAGAACTATTTAGTGCAGTAACCTGCACCTGATTGGCCGCAATAGTGTATTCATACCTTGAGCAATATTTCTTCACGCTTGGGTCATAGCTGGTCATATATGAAATGTTAGGAGTTACTGCTGAGGCACTCTCTTCTGAATGCTAAACCCTACTGCTCTACCATTTGATAGTATGTCTCAGTTGATATCTTGTTCTCGGACATGATCAACAGCAACGTAGCAAAAGACATGCCAAGAGCTCCTTTGCACTGCAAATTCCCACTCTGTGTGTCAAGGTGTGTCACCTCTTGGCTTGTCATGTCACACCAACAGCCAGGTAAGTAGCAGCAGCAACTGGTGTGATCATACCCAAACATCCATGGCAGCATGTCACAGACACAAGGAAGATGCAGATCCGATATAACCTTGTCTGCGACATGGATAAATCTGAAGAGGCCCTTTTTTATGTAGGCCTGCCAGAGTGTGAACATTTTCTCCTGTATTGGCTTTCTGGAAGTCCACATACTTGCTGTGGAGTGTGATGAAATCTGGCATACTGCATGCAGGTTGAACTGTTTCATATGACAAGTGCTCCACGACATTCTAGGGAAAATCCTTGACAACTTTGAGGCCAAAGTCAGCTTTGGAGTGTTCTGAAGCCAATCAATAAATGCATTCTACTGAAGCCTGAGAAATGCCTCCAAGACTTCTTTCCTTCTAAGACTATATTTACAGAACCACTGCTAGTTAACTATTCCTCCCTGAATAACCAAATCACTTCAAAAGGTTTGCGAATATCACCTACAACTCACTTTTCACATGGAATTTGTTATGTGTGTTTCTCGTTAAACTCGTTTCATGTGATTTATTTACTGATTATTTGGTATTACATTTGAAGAACAACTGGTTGGAATTCATCACCCTAAACAAACAGTCAGCCATGGCAAGAAATCGTGTCAGGACTGTATAGACAGTTGACAGTTCAGTTGGAGCAGCATCAGCTATTTAAGTTATTCCATACTATGGTCACAGGCCTTGGTCAGTGATTCTGGCACTACCTGGCAAGTCATGCTGCAGCTGCCCTTGCGGTAACTGCAGCATGACTTGTCAGGCAGTGCCAGAACCACTGACATAAGACTATAGGCAGGTTGGTAAGGCCTGTCACCATAGTATGCAATGAGTTAAACTGAGAAATACGGATCACCTACTCCTCCGTTATCTGGCTTATTTTCTTTTGATCCCCCTCTTGTAGGTCATTCTTATGGTAGTTTAACTTCTTTACGGGGGTCTGACAGAATGCCTAATTCACGACCAGGCTGCCTATACTGTCAATAAGCTGATAATTTTTTCCCTCCCAAAGGAACGGGGTTAAAATGGGGGGAGGGGGCGGAAATAAGTGTTTTTGGGGTTTTTCGACCATGTGGTAGTCTGACATAATTTGTTTTGTGTCTAAGTCAGGTTGAATAAAGGATTTGAGAGTTAGTACGTGTGAAGTGTTGTATATATGAAGTTTTTTTTTTTGGGGTGGGGGATAAACATAGCGTAAGAAGAGGATTCATTCATTCTTTTTTATCGAGACCCACGCACTTTCCACGATAAAGTTTGGCAATATTTAGCTGCAGTTTGCAGAAATAGGATTCAGCTAAAAAAAATGCATTTCTCAATAATAAAATGCATAAACCAGATGTAATTGCTGAGGACCCGGGTGAAAGTTTGGTGAGGTTATTTAAATGAAACATTAATCAAATAACGAGATAAGTTTATGCCGAAAAGGTTAAATTTTGTGGCGTAAAAATTGTCACAAGATTAGGTTGAAGATCTGTATAATGGGAAAATTATGGTTCTGGAGGTTTTTTTTATATATAAAGGTTGATTAAGAGAATTTTTGGGTTGCGAACTGAATGGATTTGTAATCTTAAGGTCCGGTGATCTGTAAAAGTTGTTTGTATACCCAACATGACAACTCAACTTGGATTAAATATTTCAGATGTTCAGCACTGAGAGTGATGCTCACAACAATTAAACACAATGCACATTTGTACATTTTTGTTTCTTTCTTCTTTTATTATTACTACTTTACTTTAGTACAGTGGGATCACTGCCTGTGAATGTTGAAATAGCACACTGCTTGCATACCATGTTTACTGGTGTCAGTGATCGTTATGAAATACTGTAGTTCTAGAAATTTTCGCGCTCGATTTAATTTCGCGCTTTTCGCACTACCACCTAAAGCGCGAAATTAAAATGCGCGAAAATAAGGTGCTTTGTATTTCACTACATTGTTTGGCATTGGATTGCGCGAAACTAAAATGCGCGAAAATTCTGTAATTTCAGAAAAAATGAGTTTGCGCGAAATTAAACACGCGCGAAAATTTCTAGAACTACAGTACTGAACTTCACATGTCATATTTGCAAAACTACATAAAACATTGACAGCACTGTATTATATTTGGTTGGAAACTATTCAGTGACTTTTTTATTTTATAATATCGGTTTTGAAATATCTATATGTTCACTGTGTTCTGAAAGAGTTATTATCCACTCTCCTTAGCGTTTTGTTTATGAGGACTGGTCTTTAGCTCCCATTATTACACGGATCCATACAGGACTTTTCGTTTTGTTTCTTTTTCCCTTTTTTGGTTTTCGGTTTTGATATTAAGTTATATATTCATATTCTCTACGTTACTTGACCAGTCTTGTTACATGATTATATCTGAAGTGGGAGTGGTACGCACGATTACTTGTTTTCTGTCATATGTTTTTGCTCTTGCCTAAGGCATCTGCTGAGAGAATTTTGCATACATACATATATTGAACATTTTTTCACTAATGTGGTTCAATATACATGTGTATATTGTTCTCATTAATCAAATTATATTTGTTGTTTCTTGTTTAGCGTTGCATACATTGCCTGTTGCATCTTTATCATTAAGAAGAGGATCAAGTTATATTTCATTTTGCAAAATATTGTGTATGTGTTTTTGAGACAATCATACCGCAAAGTGATATTTTTAGAGTTTGTTCATATATTTCAACTGAATCCTTGGGTAAAACTTACTGATCATTACCTGTGCTTTGTTAAGTACAGACTGGAAACTATTTCAGTTGCCCCTGGCCGAGCCCGCTTCCTGTGCCACTATTGTCACCTAGGCTGGGGAGGGGGGCACAGTGTTGTTGGTCTCGTTGGGGGAAAATTGAAACATACATGAACTGAAATTTCTTTAATGGCTCTTAATTTTAGACTTTTTTCCTTAAATATAAAAGGTTTGGCTGACACTTTTAAACGCAGGTCGGTCTCCCACTGGATTAGGAAATTTTATCGATGTATTTGTTTCCTTCAGGAAACTGACAGAACAACAGATGTTGAACAGGTTTGGAGAAACGAATGGGGAACAAATATATACTTTTCGCATGAGGCTAATGATAGCAGGGGAGTATCCATTTTAATGCTAGGGAATATAGATTATAAAGTTCCAAAAGAGATTAGTGATCCTGAATGCAGCTATTTGATATTAGATATTGTAATCGAGGATGCAAAATTTATCCTGGTTAATGTGCATGCGCCCACTAAAAATAATATGAAAGAGCAGATTGCATTCTTAGAAAAAATATAACAGTTATTATCTGATTATGATGGTGAAAGCATAATCATCGCAGGTGACTTTAATGCAGTTTTAGATCCAAACCTTGGTAAAAAGGGAGGAACTTCTACACTAATCTCAAAATATGGACAAGGTATGAAGGAGTTCTTGATGGAAGAGTTGTACTTGGTAGATATTTGGCGTCTCAGAAATCCTGAATCAAAAATATATACTTGGCAGCAGAAAAATCCTTTCATTCAATGTAGACTAGACTTCTGGTTGATCTCTTCTTTTTTCATCTTATCATATTCTGGATGATAAAATTAAATATTCAATTAAGACTGATCATAGTCTCATATCTTTACACGGTCAAGGTATTTTTTTTTAAACCGGAGGACCAAGGTTTTGGAAATTTAATACAAATTTATTAAATGAACTAGAGTATGTACTGAAAGTTAAAGATTTAATTCAAGATTATAAGATAAGGTACACAGATTTGGAAGACAAAGGATTACTTTGGGATTCTGTCAAATGTGAAATTAGAGGCATGACATTTAAATACTCTATGCGCAAGACTTTTCTGCAATGCACAAAAGAAAAAGAATTACATTCAGAACTAGAACAGGCTGATTTTCCGACAGAAAATCAAATGTCTCCCCGTGCGCCCTAACTATTGTCACCCTTGTTTTCATAAATAGGCATACCGATTCCAATGGTCTACAGATATGGTGTATATTGGTACATAATCATAGAAAACTTCAACCTCTTGAGTCACTCTTCTGACATTACATCTAGGACTATTTTCAAGGAAATGCCCATGTGAACTTGAAAAATAGGCCAAGGTCACACATCTACATATATATAATAACACAATTTGAAGGTGCTACCTGTTTAAAAGACATTCTTGACGCAGCTTCAGGGAAGTGCGTGTGACCTTGACAATAGGTCAAGGTCACCCATCTATACTCCAAACCTAGTTCGTATTATGGTACATAATCATGCAGAATTTCAGCCCCCTAAGTCAAATCCTTGTGGAGTTATCATGTCTGCATGGATTTAAGATGAAATGCCCATGAAACCTGGAAAAAATAGGCCAAGGTCAAACATCTGCAGTCACAAGCAAGGTCTTACAAGTTTTTCATAGAAACATAGTTCACCAAAAGTTCAATCTCTATAAGTCTTATACAGGAACATCCTCACATAAAATTTGAACTTCCCAAATCTTTCTTGAGTTATCCATTTTACATGGCATGCCTGTGTGACCTTGAAAAATAGGTCAAGGTCACCCATCTGCAATCCCAAGCAAGGTCTTGTATAAATTTAAACTTCCTAAGTTTATTCTTTCTTGAGTTATCACCTCCACATTAATTTTAGACGAATTGCCCATGTGACCCTGAAGAATAGGTCAAGGTCATACATCCTCTTTAAGACAAATCGTTCTCGAGGGCATCTGCAATTATTTTGAAAAGTGGCCATGTGACCTTGAAAATAGGTCAAGGTCACTCATCTAAAATCCCAACTTAGTTCATATTATGGTACATAATCATGCAAAATTTCAACTTCCTAAGTCAAATCCTTGCAGAGTTATTGCGTCTGCGTTGATTTTAGATGACATGCCCATGTGACCTTGAAAAATAACTCAAGGTCACCCATCTGCAATGCCAAGCAAGGAACATCTTCACAAAAAATTTTAACTCCCCAAGTCAAGTCTTTCTTGAGTTATCGCGTCAGCAACGCACGTCAAAATGTGTTGAAGCAGAAGAAGAAGAAGAAGAAGAAGAAGAAGAAGAAGAAGTAGAAGAAGAAGAACAAGAAGAAGCGAAGAAACGGATACAAAAACAATATGTCACCCGTTGAACGGGGAGACATAATTAAATAATATACTTTGAAGTGAGACATTAAAAGAGGATCAGATTATGATATCAGAAATTCAGAATGAATTAACTCGTATTCATGACCAACAGAAAAAGGTGTGATGATACGTTCACGTGCACGTTGGACAGAACTTGGTGAAAAACAATACTCAATACTTTTTAGGAATAGAGAAGAGAAATTATAAAAACAAGTGCATCACTAAATTGATTAAGAATAATTTTGAAACCAGAGGTGCCAAAGAGATATTACAGGAAGAGATACATTTTTATCAGAAATTGTATTCCTCCAGAGAATTTGATTGGGATCCACTTTTGCATGGAGATACGGCAAAAGAATTGTTAGAAATCACAGACATGCCCAAACTTAAAGAAATAGATAAAATAGCTTGCGATAATATTTTAAAATATCAGGAATGTTAAAACACCCTGAAACTGTTCGAAAATGGAAAAATCCCTGGGTCTGATGGTTTCACAGCAGAGTTTTGCATTTTCTTTTTTTTTTGGAATGATATTCATGAAATAGTTGTAAGTAGTTTAAATCATAGTTTTAAAATACACAAACTATCCATTGATCAATGTAAAGGCATTTTTTCATTCATGCCCAAAAAAGATTATTCACGCCCCATGTTGAAAAACTGGAGACCTTTTTCTCTTTTCAACATTGACTATGAAATCTTAACAAAAGTTTTAGATTTGAGACTACAAAAATGTCTACCATATCTCGTCCATAAAGAAAAAGTTGCTTATATTAGGGGAGGATTCATTGGCGAAAATATAAGAAATCTTTCTGAAATTTTACAATATTAGAACAATAATTTATCAGCCTTGTTGCTTCTAATTGATTTTGAAAAGGCCTTTGACACTATTGAGTTGAATTATATAGACAAAGTGCTTCATGCATTTAACTTTGGGCCTGTTTTTTTTTAAGACAATGGATACAAATACTATTTTAAGGGGCTGCAAACTGTGGCATCAATAATGGCTATTTCTCCGAATTCTTTACAATATCACTAGGTGTAAGAAAGGGTTGTCCCCTTGCACCTTTTCTAGTTATTCTTTCTGTAGAACCACTAGCTATCATGATACGGTGTGTCCGATATATTTAAGAGTTAGACTTTGGTGATTAAGAGATTAAGATCAGGCAATAAGCTGATGATACCGCCTGCTATGTTTCAGACCAAAAATCAGCAATATTACTATTTAAGTTGTTAGATAACTTCAGACTTTTCTCAGGATTGTTTTGCAATATGGAAAAAACAGTTGTTTATTGGCTTGGAGTGCAAAAGTTTGATGAAGTTGGGATTCACCTGTGTTCTTGAGTGAAAGAGAATTTTCTACTGCAGGCATATTTTTTATGAATATGAAAACCACATGTGTGCTCTGAACTGTACCACAAAATTGCAGTCATTTAAAAATATTTAAAAATTTGAAAAACAATAAAATTATCTTTAATTGGAAAAAATATAGTTTTGAAAAGCCTTCTTGCTTCCAAACTTGTATACCCTGTATCTTTAACACATACTTATATAAATATTATCAGAACTGTACAATCTAATATTTATCTGTTCTTATGGGATGTTTCTACCCACAAGGTTAAAAGTACAGTTTTGCATTAGGGTATTGTCACTGGAGGTCTTAAAATTATACACTTTGGTACAAAGTTGACTGCCTTGCAGCTTAATTGGGTAAATCGGATATTCAACAATAGCGATGGAAAGAGGGTAAAAGCATTCCAAATTTTATACATGATGTTAGCATCAAAGATTTATTTTTGAGTAGGTGTCATCTTGATGTATCCCAATTTCATCTACCTTTGTTTTACAATGATCTTATTTCAGCATGGAAGCAATTTCGAAGTTACTTCCATCCTTAAACTGCATAGGACATATGTTTTGAATGTTTGTGGCTAAATCCCTTCATTACAGTTGAAAGGAATATTATATTCTATAAACATTGGTATAGGAAGTGTATCACGTATCACGTAAAGGAGATATAATAGATAAGGCAGGATAACTCTTGAATGTAGACATTTTAGAAGCTAAGTGTGACTTACAAAGTCAACTTCTTGGTGTATTATTCACTCAGATCAGCCATTCCTAGAGAAAAGAACCAAAAACTGCGTTCATCCTATGTAAACTTAAGAAAAGGCCCTTCTACTCAAGATAGGTAGTGTGAGAAAAAACATTAAACATGTAACTTGTAAAGATTTCTACGGGTGTATTATTGCAAATTGCTTGAAAGATGCTCCTGTTTGTGTAAATAAACACAAACTATTTGGTATTGAAAATGAAGAATGGGAAAGCATATTTAGCTTTTCTTTCAAATGCACCACTGAAAGTAAATTACATGCATTCCAGTTTTCAATCTTGCATACATTTGTAGTTCATAATTCAAGACTGTATAAAATGGGCCCAGTATATTGTGAGTCAAGTAATTTGTGCTCAGGAAAAGATACTATCATACATTTAGATATTGGGAGTATAGGTATGTTAACATATTTTGGTCTTATTTCATGGACTGGTACAATAAATATTTTCCAAGGAAAATAATCTATTTATGCCTAAAAAATATTACTTTTGGTTTCTTCTTTTTTGCAAACAATCGTGTTACACTTTGAACAATTGTCTATTTACTGCAAAGTATTATATTCACAAAGATGTGGGTCAAAAAGTAAAAATTTCATTTCTTAAATATTTGAATTATCTTAAACATAAAATATCATTGGAACAGCATATATTGAATTCCCAGGGTAAACAACACATATTTGAAAAAAAGATGGCCAAGTATTGTATCTGGTCTACTTTAACTACATTTTGTGAGAAACGTATTATGTATTCATATCTAATTTAGATGTAACTGACAACTGTGTGCATACATGTATGTAAAATGTGAATTTTTTTAAAGGGTTTTAGGGCAACAATGACCTTTTTCTGAAAGGCCTTGGGGTTGGGTATTTTTTTCTCTCATGCCATTGTAACTTGTTCTCTTAAATTGAGAAAAAGACATTCACCAAGTCAACAATCTTTTCTGATCTGCAAAAAAATGAATTGAATAACATGTATCACTTAACCACGTTAAAATAAGTTGTGTGATGTAAGCATTTATTAGTTTAAGTTTTTGGAAAACAGCGAGATTGGGTGAGAAATATTCCTGCATAGTATCATTCCTGTAAAACAAAAGCAATAGTCTCTTCCTCGTGACTTGCTTGCAATGTCGTGGAGTGCATTCTGGGGTAAAAACGTTTCACAACCTATAACATGGTCAAATGCTTTAAGAATGGCTTTGATAGGTATCAAGGATCGGTTGCTCGAAACTGCCAGGTTATATATTATCCATTCAGGCGACCAGGTTCGCAACCGAAGAAATGTATAAACGGCATGTTTCAGTTTAAATGATGGACAGAAGAAATCTTATGCCTTAAGATTCAGATTTGGCCTGTTGATTAAAAGAAGAAAGCACTTTTACTGATAAGAAACATTGTTCAGCACAAATTTCCGTGAATAATCTGGGCTTTTGGGTCTCGTAATATTTTCTATGACAGCTATTGTATTTTTTGTTGCTTCGACCTGTCGCCCGCTATTTTAAATTACAATATGTAGCCAACATGTGTTGGTTTTTTTCCCGGACATTTTTCTTAGTTTTCTCGTGAAATTCTTAAGTTTGAACCTGTGGACTTTGTATGTCTGTATTATGGTGACGACAACAAGTCTGCAAAGTGATTACCTGCGTGTGCACCATGATAAAAATGTCGGCTGTACGCTCAATGGTGCGAGAGAGCTTTGGTTTGCATAAAGTAGCAACTTTAGAATGACCTTTCAAAGGTCAGGTCAGGGCAAAGTTGAGGTCAAACTTAAAGTGATTCCTCTGTGTTAAGCCATGATAATATTAGGTTTACAATCGATTACTTGTTGTGTAAACTGAACTCATGTGTGCTGAATAGGTTTATGATAATGATATTGGTAATGAAAAGAAGGAAAATGTTTCATATATTGTTATTGGTAATTTGTTCAACTTTGCCTGAGTTTGTCTTCGCATCTCAACCTTATTTCTTCAATTCGAATACCGGTTTGGATTTTTGATAAAATAGAAACAGCTTAACTGAATTTCTCTGCTCTTTCATTTCACAGAACAATATTAAAATATACTGATTTTGATCGAACTTGTAATTTTATAATGAATCAGGTTGATAGATTATGTACCTATTGGTTCATGAGGACTGATATAAAGTTTTTATGTTGGAGTTAATGTGTGATTGATGGGTGATGGAACAGCTTTTGTTGTCAATTGTGAGGTGTTTGTAGCTGATACAAATACAGCCGTAAGAAGTTTTATTAATATTCAGTTACAGCTTATGGATAGACTTGGGGAAGTCCTACAAGAGGCTGGATTACTCTGGTGGACTGAACTCAAGGAACTGTGTTTTATTTCATAGTTGGACAATAAGTTATTTCCGGACATTTTCATTCACCTAAAATATGTTCCATTTATCAGCTTAAGTGAGAGTGATGTTATTTTTGTTATTGTTCTCCTTAGTCTGTGTGGTGTTTGAAGTATATAAAACAAATATGAATACGAACATTCTATTTAGTTGAGTGCCTATTTTGTAACAAGGATGTTAATCAGATCCCACATTCCCTGGTACTTACAAATCCAAGATTTCGAGTCTTCCACCCGGAAGGGAAACTTGACCTGGTTACACCGTGCCAGTAGGAACTCTTATTATAGGATTTTTTCATTGAGGCAGTGATTGTTACAATGGTGGAGAATCCAGGTATCCTTTAACCATGGCAACCAGAAATATTTTGGTAATACAATAAGTAGTACAGATAACGCGCTTGTGAATTAAGCATATATTTTTTTAAGATCCTCTTTTTCTGATAGAATATATCATATTGCTTGTATATTACTCTTTTTTATATATTTTCACAAGTTACAACAGGGGATGAATTCCGAGTTTACATTATCAGAAGGGACTATTGGAGGGTTGGCTACTCTAGGTCCATCAGTCATTTATACTACCAGCAGCGGCAAGAAGACCCAGGATCCAAGAGAATTGACTGCCGGGAACTGGGAGAACTCCAGGAGGCGTCTTGGATTATGTTACAGTAGATATGGAGGGGGGGGGGTGTTTCTGCCAGGATAAATCACTTATTTCCTCCTCAGTAGCCTCTGGATATGGAATCTCAGAGGATGGACTTTAGATGTAGAAATGATATGCGATTGCAGAGAGTATCATCTGGGGGGGGGGGGGGTTGATAATGATCCTGATCAATTGACACTGTCATTACAAAGAGATCCTGGTAATCCTACTCATCAATTACAGGATGGAGATGTTGTTTGGAGAGCTCTGGAGAAACCCTGTCTGAACCCGGAAAAATATTCTGGAAAAAACAGCCTTTGGTGATTATATTAAACATTTTGAGGTTGTGTCACAATTCAATTGTTGGACTTTTGACCGTAAAAGAATATTGCATTAGCTATGTTGCAGGGGCGAGTACAGGAGTTTTCTAATGATTTACCAGAATCTGATTGCCAAAATTATTGGATTTATGGCATACCCTACCATAAATTAATTTGTTTCTTCCCATCGGTATTAAAAGATGAATGTTGATGCTTTGGCAACTCTGGAATCTCTTTTCTGTCATTGTTGGGTATGGAATAGCCAATGAAGTATTTGATAAATACTTCATTGGCTATGTTGTGCTGTGGACTGTGTCAGTGCTGTCCAACTGGAACATTGTAGCAAAATTTTGCTACAAAGCTCTTCCAAATTGATACAGACTTTTTTTAAAAATAAGTGTTTCTTATGTAAATAAGTGGACAATATGCTACAGGTAAACAAAAATTTTGCTACACATGTTTTCAGCTGGACAGCACTGTGTGTTCTCCAACTCATAGATATAGTGGAGGTAGAATGTGTTTATTATGTTCCAGATTCATAAATATCACAAAAAACGATGTAGGCCTACCTCCATCTTTTGCTGTAAATTCAGCTGACCGACAAGTTGGAAGAACTAAAAAGTGATAGGCCTACCAGGTCTCTTTTTATTTCTGGCAGAAGTAATAAAATTTGTATTACTGGTGGATAGGCCTATACATTTTGGAAACACTATAGTCTGTAGATAATGAAGATCATTTGAAAGCTTGAGAGGACCAGTTTAAAACCACCCGTTGCCTTTTATGGGTGACTGCCTGTCTCAAGTCAGGAGTGAAAATTTGCTTCTTCACATTGGTATTGGAAGATGGATGTTTATGCTTTGGAAAATGTGGAATCTCTTTGTTATCATTTTGGGTATGGAATTCATGAATATGGATCATGTTTTTCTGTACTATTTGACAAATACTTCATTTGTTATGTTGTGCTGTGGGCTGTGTTCTCCGACTCATAGTTATAGTGGAGGTAGAATGTGTTTATTATGTTCCAGATTCATCAATATCACCAAAAAATGATGTAGGCTTACTTCCTTCTTTTCCTGAAAACATAGATGACTCACAAGTATGGAATTTTATGTGTATGGAATTCATGGATATGGATCATATTTTTATGTACTATTATTATTTAGGTTTGAAATATTCAGTAGATTAATATGTGTGCTTTTCTAAAATGCATACTGTTCCTATGTGTAGATTTCCATGGTGCATTTATAGTAAGTCACCAGTCCCTGAATAGGATATACAGACATGTGAATTCAGGCTCGTAATATTAGTTTACTTTATATTCTCGAGGAGGCGCTTTTAAAAGAGCGTTCATATATTTGTGTTCTCAAGAGGTCCAACTTATTAGTAAGGTTCAATGCTGAAGTGTATATGTTTTCTTAATTGCGGAGCGCCAAGCCTTGTAATAGTTTTGTTTAAGGTAAAAATGTATGACAAGGTATATGTTTAAATAGAATTCCAGTGAAAGATAGATGTGTTGTTAACGTAAAAGTTAGTTTGATGCATAAGCTGTAGAAAGGTCTGTGTATATATGTGAACTTAGCAAAGGTGTAAAATATAAGTGATAGGTATAAAGTAAAGTGCGGATTAAAAGTAAATATATGGATATGCATCGGTGTAGATTAAAAGGTACAAGGGCATATAAGGTTATACGCGCCTATAAGGCTACTGCAGCGATAAAATGTCCTATAATGGAGATTGGGTGTTTTCTTTGTTTTTTTTTGTACTGATTGTGTAAATTATTATTGTGTATGTCTCAAGTATGGCCAAACTGGATTCCACGTTATGTGTGTGGCCGTCAAGAGTTAATAAAGAAAGGCTTTCCTCTAGAACATGGTGTCGGTTGTTAATTCGGATGTGTAGACACTTTATAATGGATGTGTGGACGCTTTATAATTGACACTGGATAGCTAGATACGGAATCCCTAGACAGTTGCATAGCGACTTTGGGAAGAATATGGAAAGTAAGATAATTCATCATATCTGTAAAGCCTTAACAAGATCAAGTGTACAAAAGAGTACAGCATTTTCTCCCAACAAAATGATGTTTGGTCGAGAAAATAGTACTCGTCTTTCCACCTTGGTGGAACCTCCGGACAAGACTCAGTTTCATACAGTGCAAAATACCTTGAGCAGTTAAAGTTGACGTTGTCTCTGTGCTTTGATTTTGTTAGGAAACACCTAAGAGTGTCACATGAACGTCAGAAAAAATATTATGACCGGAAATTATTGGAGAGTCCTTTGAGGTGGGAGATTTGGTTTGGAAAATGGTCAAACCTGTAAAAAGAGGGTGTACGTGGTCTCCTTCTCCCCACGATGGTCCCTATGAAATTTGTGAAATATTATCTGATGCAAATTACAGAATCAGAAAGTTGAGACATAAGAAAATCATGGTAAAGCACTTCGACCATCACAAGAAATGCTTTAGCCATCCTGATCTGGAGAATCGGGATTTACCTTCCGAACTAGGAGATAAACAATCAGGGGATAATAATTGGGAAGGTTATGACGAAGCTTCACAATCAAGAGACTCGGAGGAGACAACATTGTAATAATGAGGTATCTCATAAACGAATTACGAGAAACGGGAGACGTCTTGGAAGGTTTAATGATTATGTATGATATTAAAGAGATTATATTTTCGTGTAAGTGGATATGTACGGCATTTTAATATAGACGAGAGTATTTTTAGTGAGAAAAGAAAAAATGTAATAAAATGTTTCTTCTTTTTTAAAGAGGAAGGAGCTCTGTAGCAGTAGTGAAATTTCACGTGATATAAACTTTTCCCATGGTTACTGTTAAATGATTGATTTTACTTGTATTTGATCAGCATTTATCAATATTAAATGCAGAAGAATTAGTAAAATTGTAGGTATTATGCACATCTAACTCCCTTCCTTTCTGAGACAGTACAGTGCCATTATAGAGTGGAGCACATTTTATTGTTTACATGAATTTACCCAAAATTCCTCGTCATACGGCTGTTCTCACTCTTTGAAGAATTCCCCTCAAGTGTATTACCTTGTTTTTCACCTGACCCCCAGGCAAGGATTTCTGTTGGATGGTGGTGTTTCAACACCAAGGTATAAATGTCTCAGGTTCCACTCGATCCGGGTCCTGGGTCTTATTGTCTGCAATTGCTTTGAGGTGCAGCTCTGCTTCGCTCTTTCTTGAGTGGAGATTTCCGTATTCGCATCGACGAGTTCAGATGATGTAGAGTTTTCCTGTTTTGACTTGCCTTGGCACTTGGGAGATCGTGATTTCAACATGTAGCGTAAGAGTTCTCTGAAATATGGGCTTTTTATATTTTTCCCAGGGAGGTAAATTGTTTTTGCTGGGAACTTCATGGTCAACTCGAGATTTTCTGTTTTGTTTGGCTGTTAAACCGTGAAATGTTGGTCACCGACTCCTCCGTTATCTGGTTTATTTTCTTGTGATCCCCCTCATTTATGTCATTTTTATGTTAGCTTAATTTTTTTCCATAAGGGTCTGGGAGAATGCCTTAATCACGACCAGGCTGCCCATATTGTCCATAAGCATGTTTTTCCGTGTTGATGCATTTTTCCATAAGGGTCTGGGAGAGGTATAGGCTTAAAATGGGGGGGGGGGGGGGGGAATAAGTGTTATTAAGACGTATTGGACAATGTGGCAGTCTGACATCATTTTTTTCTGTCTAAGTCAGACATGATTTAGGATTTTGGAGTTAGTACGTGTGAAATGTTGTATATATGACTTGTCGTTTGAGGATAAACGTAGCCATGTAGGTATGTATTAGTTTATATTTTAAGACAGTAGCGAGACGGGGTAAAGAATTCTCATGCGTAGTATCATTCCTGTAACACAAAAGCAATACCCTATTCTTAGTGACTTGTTTGCAATGTCGTGGAGTGCATTTCGAGGTAAAAACGTATTACAAACTATTACGAACTCAAATGCTTTAAGACCAGCTTTGACAGGTTTCAAGGATCGGTTGGTCAAAACCACCAGGTTATATAATCCATTCAGGTGACCAGGTTCGCGTCCTAAGGAATGTATTTTAGGGAGGTTCCAGTTTAAATGATCGACCGCAGAAAATCTTACGCATTTGGATTAAGATTTTCCCGTTGATTAAAACAAGAAAGCACTTTAACTGAGAAGAAGTATTTTTCCGGCCGAATTTCCATGAATAGACTGGGTTTGCGGGTCTGGTAATATTTTCTATGAAAGCCAATGTACTTTTGTCGCTTCAACGTGTCCTCCGTTATTCTAAATTACGATAGGTAAACAATATGTGTTGGTTTTCTTCCCCGATTTTTTTTCTTGGTTCTCGTGAAATTCTAAAGTTAGAACCTGTGAACTTTGTATGTCTGCAAAGTGATTACCTGCGTGTGCACCGTGATAAAAATGTCGGTTTGTACGCTCAATGGCACGAGAGAGTTTTGATCTGCATAAATTAGCAACTTTAGATTGACCCTTCGAAGGTCAGGTCAGGTCCGGTCAAAGGTGAGGTCAATTTAAAGTGAGGCTGATGTGTTATACATGATAATATAAGGTTTACAATTGACTACTTGTTGTGTGAACTGAACTCATGTGTGTTGAACAGGTTTATGATAATGATATTGGTAATGAAAATAAGAAAAGTGTTTCATATATTGTTATTGGTAATTTGTTCAACTTTGTGTGAGTTTGTCTTCGCAGCTCGACCTTATTTCTTCAATTCAAATACCGGTTTAGATTTTTGTTAAAATACAAACAGCTTAACTGATTTTCTCTGCTCTTTCATTTCACAGGACAATATTAACATATACTGATTGTGAATTTTCTCTTTTTTTGTCATTTCACAGAACAATACTAACGTATACTGATTGTAATCGGACTTGTGTCTTTATAATGAATCACGATATATTATGTAATTATTGGTTCATAAGGACTCATATAAAGTTTTTGTATGTTGGAGTTAATGTGTGATTGTTCGGTGGTGGAACAGTTTGTTGCCAATTATGAGTCATGTGTGGCTGATACGAATACTGCCTTAAGGAGTTTTATTGATATTCAGTTACAGTTTACGAATGGACTTGGAAAAGGCCCACATGTGGTTCGATTACTCTGGTGGACTAAAGTCAAGGAACTTTGTGTTTCAATATTGGACTATAAATTATTTCTGGGCATTTTCAATGACCTACAATATGTTCCGTTTATCAGCTTAAGTAAGAGTGATGTTATTTTTTTTATTGTCCTACTAAGTCTGTGTGATGTTTGAAGTATATAAAACAAATACGAATATAAACATATTTTATTTAGTTGAGTGGTTATGTTGTAACAAGGATTTAATCAGAATCTACATTCCCTGGTACTAACAAATCCAGGATTTCGAGTCTTTCACCTGGAAGGGAAACTTGACCTGTTCAGTCACTGTGCCAGAGGCAACTTTTATCATAGAAAGTTTTTTACACATCTTGCTCCGCTTTCCCATCAGTGAAATGCTCCGATAAAATCAAGATTGATAGGCATGTGCGTTTTTATGCTGAAATTTTCTATTTTCTTTAGTCAATGTATTTCTTCTTTGATTCTATCAAGATCTTTTTTTTTTAAAGTGTCTGTGTGTGTAGGTGAGGGTTATTCCCTATACATTCATGTACACGTAGAAATGTACAGGGAATACCCTCCCCCCAATACGCTTTGACTAAAGTAGAAATACACATGTATCCTTCATGTACTTTGGTCAAAGCGTCGCCCCCCCCCCAAAAAAAATAAAATATAAATATATGTATTATCAAGATAATATCACTTCCTAAGAATCCATTATCTCACAGCTGTAAGGTTTCCCAATCACGACCGACTTTTAACAAGTACCTCCTGTAAAAACTCAACAACTAAATAGCAGTTGCTCTGGACAGCTTCAGTTTGGGACTTTCCATAAAGTTAGTGTCTCGGTCCTAACAGAGTAAGATCCTCTGCACACAGGGTATCTAACACAGGCGCTAGTAACGTTCAACCAGTCAAGCATACGCGCTAATATACGTGGATGGGGAGGGGGTTGACACACAGGCGCTCGAAACGTTCAATCAATCAAACGTACGTGCAATGGCCCACAAAGGGCCTAATCTGCAATAAACAGAAGATTGCGCATTCATATGTGCAGTCAATCATCCGTGCTAATGAGATGGGGGAGGTGACCCTAGAAACACTGCGTCGTCACACGGAGCTAGCTATAATGTGAATGGGCAAGTGCGTCACACGGAGCTAGCAGTTCCGTGTGACGACACACTGGTTGTAGGGCCACCTATTAGCACGAATAATTGACTACACATATAAATGCACAGTACTTTATTGCAGGTAAGCCCTGCATGGGCCATTGCACGTGCCGATGTTCCACATTCTCTCTCTCTCTCTCTCTCTCTCTCTCTCTCTCTCTCTCTCTCTCTCTCTCTCTCTCTCTCAGTACTATCAGCGCCAATGCTTAACTGACTGACATTTGAAGCGCCTATGACCCCAGCTGCTCTCCCATTGGCTGCACGAACTTTCAGCCAATCAGATTTCACGACATTTCGGAACTGAGCACAGGTTAAAACATGAATGGATGAAAGAATACGGTCTGTTTGACAATTGTGAATAGCTAATGCTAGGGAACGAATTTGATTCAGTGCGGGATACCAGTTTAAATTTGACGCTGGAATATCGGACGTTTTGCCGGAAATGGGTTTTGTGGGAAATTTGCGACAATTAATTGCGTGTTGCCATGGGTATGTGGATTTCAATGGATTTTCAGCGTGATATACCTGTAACAAATAGTTTTGAAATCAACCGGTGAGTTGCAGCTGTTAGTGTGTACAGGAAGGAAGATATGATATCAAACGTGAAGTGGAATGTTGGTAAACCATGAGGGAGTAGCAGGAGTCTAACAGCAGTTACTGATGAGTGGTGCTTCTGGAATAGCATATGTATGAGTTGGCCTATGAACCGATTACCGGGCCTAGGCCTGCATCAATTCTCATTACCCCATTGACGTAGTATGCCCGAGGCCTACGCCTATTGAATCTCCGGTTACTTAATGCTTGGAACACTGCTCGAACTTTGATATGATTTACAACCTTTGAGATGAACAAGAACAGATTAACATGCCAGTATCATTTGCAGGCCCACACGTTTTACCATACCGAGAAAATAGTACATAGTAGGCCCATTTGCTCAATGTTGTCTCCGGGGCAATTTTAGAGCTAGGAAACAATTCCCTGTGGGATATTAATCCTCTCCCCCTTGAACCGGCCAAAACCGACTGGTGGTCAAATGTCTGCTTCAGTGTTTTTGACTTATTCCAGCAGTAATGAAAAGCAGTTAGACCGAAAATGGTATATGGAACCTCTCAAGATAACATGACCCAGGTGAACAGCTGTCCTTGGCATGGGTTTAGAATTAATTTAGTGCCCAATCCATCCCAAGGAAAACTATTGACTCACTTTCAATTGAAAGGGGACAAGGGTAATAATCTTGAAATTGCCATCTTTTTTTCTCGGTAGAAAGAAAGAAATAAAGAAAAAGAAAGCAAGAAAGAAAGAAAGTTAGCATGGCCTAAGGTCTGAACATCATGGGGGCGAGAGTCCTCGTGGCTCGATCGTTGGCCCACCATGCCCATGGTCACAAAACAAAAGAGTTAATGGCAGCCTCAGCACGTGTACCAGAATTTGTAAGCGATGAAATACACTGTCCAATAAGTCTACTACTTTGGCAGGGGGTAGCCAAGGAGCTAGTGTCTGCTGTACAAAGGGGCCCATAGGCGCGGAAACCACTAAACCGGGTAAATTTGATAGATGCAACTATATGATATCCGGAAACTAAATCACAATCACACATCTAAGTGAAATTACCACTGTGCTGCCAAATTCCAGATAGGACATGCTCCTCAAGAACGGGAACAACCGGGTTGAATCTTCTGCTGGCATTTCAGACATACAGGGAAATCACGGAAACTTTAAATACGGAGACCTGTACATACACAGATCATCCAGATGACATGCTTTGCGTACTTTTCATACTTTTTAACTCGTTCAGTTCCACTCAAGTTTTGACTGAGTTAAATTTTTTTTCGGCACGCTTTAGTGACGCATTACACACAAAGGCTGGAGAGGAAAACTGTTCACCGGGACCATTCTTGTGTTATGGTTTCTGCTCAATAGTAACTGTAAGCAAGCTGAGACTTGAATGGAAGGTCTGTCTACAAAGACTGCAGGCTTTAATGAAGTTCAAGTGCCATGCTAATTCGGACCACAGCGACTTTTGTGGAAATATGCAAGAGAAGGGTTAATCATTTAAATTACAAAAGCCCAGTTGACACAAATCTTGACACTGATTCAAATAAGATCAATATCTGATAAGGATGACCAGATGCCGCACAAACGACTTGGCGGTCTTCCTTGTGAAAGAACTTGAAGATGTAATAATCAGTTGGGTTTCTTTTAATTTTCCTTGCCAGATTCATATATTTAGCATAAAGATCATATATCTACCACCGCAGAACAATTTGGTTTTAAAGGATGGGGATGTGTCTAAGTGGAAATGTGCGTTTGCCTTTTTTGGCCAACCGATAGGTGCCGAAGGTTGTTGTTCACCCGGCCATTCCGTGGTCGAAAGATAAATAAAACATGATTTCATTACAAGGTTGTTAAATTTTCAGAACCGTATCAAGTGTGATGGGTTACTAGTGCTGGCCCTAATGCCCATATTTTGTTATTGTATGGACGGTATCCAGTTAACAATGGGAGTTGGTCCAACATTGGCCCAATGCTGGGCCATACATGCCAACGTTGTACCAATGTTGGGCCAACCTTAAATGCTAGCTGGGCAACGGCGCTTTCTTTACCATGTGCAGGGAAGCAACATTGAATCAATGTTGGGTTGATGTCTATCTACTAACGTGTAACCACCGTTGATCTTATATTGTTTGCCTGCAGGGCTGATACAGTGTGTGTGAGTCGGATGACTATGGTAGACAATAATGAACTATCAATGTATATATGTATGTATGTATGTATGTATGTATGTATGTATGTATGTATGTATGTATGTATGTATGTATGTCTTTTTGTCAAGAACCACTCACTGGTAGTCATTACCCTATTTTGCAGTGCGAACTCTTTACTTTCCACAAGCTAACCTGTCTCTGTCTAACTTATATACATACAAAAGAAACTTTTGTCCACATTGCACACGTTCTACTGTAGAATATTGACACACGCTGTATAAGCACAAATAAATTAAAGGGTTTTCAGCGGGTAACTACTCAAAATATGTTTCAGAGCCTGTATCCGTACATGTTTCTCTGAGTAGCGGCTCCTTGTCCAAGTTAATATTCAGCAAAAACAACTTACATAATATTGAATAAATAGGACCGTGGTAAATAATGAATAAGCAGATTAAGTGAAGTTGTCCTAAATAATGAAGAGCTTCATTGCGAATAAAGAATACCTGTCAAACCGAGCATCATTACTAAATTTGTAAAGTAAGAGTTCAGATAAAAACAACTGGTCTTACCCTTATACCAATGTGTATCTTTCGAGCTGGAGAGCTTACCTTAGTTAAACCACCTGCCAGTGTGTAACTAAAGTAGAAACAAACTGGGTTATAATATTCAGCCCCAGTGATCGTAAAATAAACAGTTGCAGCTACACTACCTTTACAACCGTTGGAAATCCTAACAAGTACTGCAACAATTATGGACAACCTGCACCCGAAATCTATAACAAATCCCATGATGACATCCACTCCTCACTTTGAACGTTTCCAAACCACAAAGCTCTATTTCGCTACCAGCCCTCAGTTAATGTTTCAACATAATGGGTCAAGTTTGTGGAATCAAAGTAAATATTGTCAAATGCGAGTTATTTTTTTACACTGAGTAAATGTACACTTCGGCATGTCAGAAAAGAATGAAGATATAAAGCTTTTAGGTCAAAAACGTGTTATCAAATCACATTTTTCTTAACCAAATTTTGAGTGCAACTAGGCAAATTTGTAACTGTCGTAGGTAGCTGCTTGATAATGATAGCCCCCCTGGGGGTCTAACCTGACAGATCACATGTAAGCCTAACATGTCTGAAAAGAGAACAACGAAACAGCCTGATGCCAAAAGATAAAATTTAGTAGCGAAACAGTCAAGTCTTAAATCTTTAAAATTATTGCAGCCAAAGTTTCTAACTATCTCTGGATATTAACAGTAAAATTTATAGGGCATGTCAGAAAGGAAGGAACGTTATTAGCTTTTAAGCCAAGAAAATGTAATCAAAATAGGCCAGATGTCAAGTACAATTAGGCTAGCTTGTAACTGTTGCAGGTAGCTGTTTGCTACCGATAGCCCCTGGAGGTTTAACCTGACAGCAAAGAAACTAGCCTAAAATGTCTGAAAGGTAAACTATTGAAACAGAATGATGCCAAAAGGTAAAATTCAGTAACAAAACAAGTAAGAAAAAATTGAAATTATTGAAGGCAAACTTTCTAACAATCTCGGGATATTTACGGCACAATTTGAGACATATTTCATCAAAACTACATATTTGAATCCTCTTGACTCAAGTTTATTGTAAATAAATTTTGTTCTACATGCAAGGTCCTGCAATTTAGAACAAAGAGGAACAAATCTCCATATTTGTGACAGCAATATATTATATCCAATAGCATTCGAAATGTTACTGTCAGGGAAAGGATAGTTAAGTAGTTCGACGTTTAACTCATCAATTTTGTCAAGAGACTTTAATGCCAAACCTCTCATTAATGACCCGAATATCCAAATCCGGAAACACATTTCTTAAACCGTCTGAATTGTTGCTTTCCAAGGGGAAATTAGTGATATATTTGGGGTAAATTTCTGCAGCAATGTCTTCATGCATGTATGTATGTATCTAGCTGACAGTCTTGCAGAACGGCACAGTAATCAATAGGAATGCATGAATTAACAGACAAGTAATGCAATTGAAAACATCGTTAAAAATCAGAGATCCAGAGTCTCACTTCCTGTTGAACAAGTTTGTTTAACTGTACTACACGCTACTGTGTTACTAAGTTTCAGAACAATCTGAGCGATGTTTTTGGAAAAGAAGCCGAAAATAGTAAAAACACACTAGAATTCATTGTAAAATTTGCCTACATTGGCAGCGCCTCCCGTTAAATAAGTTAACGTGAGGGATACCCAGAATTGTTCTTTTGCCATGCTGAAGCATTTGCCCGGCGTTTTTTGAGAAAAAAAAATTAAATATAATTTTCAAAAAATGAAACAAAAATATAATTTAAAACATTAAAAAAGAAAATACTGAAGTATAACCATGTGAACAAAGAAACCTACTCCAGGTACATCCTTGCCCAGCATGAAGTGAATCGGGCTAACGGTGTTGGAGAAGTCGAAAATGTCAATTGTGTACCCCAACGGACGGACAAGGAACCATCATTCAAACTCAGCTCACAATTCAGCTTAGCTGAAAAATATATGTGTTTGCACACTGACATAAAACAAAGAATGTATCTGCACCCAGACATAAACCTGCTTTACAATTATAAATCAGTTCCAGTCGAACTTAACAAAGACGGCTCCCCTTTTTAACTGGTTATTGACTTTTGCTCGCAATTCATGAGGCCAAAAAGAGTTTTGAACATGACAGACATGCTTTATTGACTCCAAAAGCCAATGGCTTACAAAAAAAATGCTAAAACGAATGAAAGAAAGTATTTACACAGGGTTATTTCTAGCTCAAGGGACCTACATATTGTGAGTTGGATAATCTTATCGATCCGTTTACTCGGCAGAGCAAACACAAGACCATCTGTGGTGCCTATTGAAACAATGACAGGAACTTATGATTTTGGTACGTGCCCATGTGCTGTCCGTTCAAGTAAGCAAGACGGTTCTTGTCATCAAGAGCCATAACTGATTGTTATACCAGACAATATGCGACTCAAATCCTTGCAGTAAAAAAGTGTGAGTAGAGCATAGTCAAGTGGGGCTATCGTATTACAAATTTCTAGGAAAACGCCAAAATGCGCAATATAAATCATTTCTTACTACTTGGGCTCTGCATGCTGATGTTAGGGCTATATATATGGTACAAGAATACTAAGACCGGATCACGTTGGACAGAGGGCCGGTATGAGAGTAGCGAGAATACCAACTGCAACCATTTTGTCCTGAATGTTGACCTTGACAAAAATTGCGTTCCAAGGCTATATTCTGATGAATGTATTGCAGGGCACGTGAAAAACTTTAAGCCAATGTGCGGACAAGGAGGTTGTCTCCGACATTTACCGTCAAACCCAAAGCAGAGATATTACAGGGAATTACCAAGAAAACATTTGCCCTTGCTCGACAAAACGTCAAAAGTGTACAGTGAGTGGCACGCCATACCAGGTTGGATTCATTACAATGTCCATATACCTTTGATAACTCACCTGACAGACATGCAATGGTACAATGGTATATATGGATCGGTTGGGGAGATAGGTGTGTACAAGGGCAAAATGACGAGCCTACTTGCTTTAAATATGGATACAACGGCCGGGGAAAGACTCTTTGTAGCAGATATATTTGAAAAGAAAACCAAACTGCAAACTGAAATTGGCAGGTATGATATCTTTGTACGGTCGTTGAAAAAATGGGGCTTCTCAGTCAACTCAACAAATCCAGAAAAAAGGTTGCATATATGGTGGGAAAGTTCTGTATATCTGAGAAAAGAAGTCCTAAAGCGATGGAATATTCCGGCGTTACGAATGATAAGCGTAGACGGTGGGCATAGCTATCCCATTGTAATGAATGACTTTATTAAAGCAGTGTGTCTCATTAGACAAGGTGGAATAATAATCTTTGATGATTTTCCGGCGGACAAAGCATACAAAAGTGTTGAACGTGCAATCAAAGATTTTTTCGTCATCTTTGGTAGTGATGCCGTGGTCCCCCTCGTGCTAACTGGAATGAAGCTTTACGTTTGTACAAAAGATCATGCTACAACCTACCGGGCGTATATTCGCAAACATATTGCACCGAAGCTTGGCCTTGTAGAAAGGACATCAAGTCAAATAACTGGAAATAATCAGACATATTTTGTTGGCAAACAAAAAGCGAAACGTGTTAACAGACGTTAATAGCTCTGTCCACCAGAGTTTCAGTAAATCGTACGATTCAAACATACAGTGTAAGTCTGGTTCTATCTTTTTCTGTTTTTGTTCGTTTTATTATGTGTCAAACCAATACTACGATGATCAATGCGGCAAACATCTTGAATTTACTCTTTGCCTTCTTATGCTGAAGCACAACACCACTACGATCTGAAACTTTTGGTTTACGTCCTTATGTAATTATATTAAGGGGAATATCAAAATTAACAATTTTATTTCGAAAGAACATACCCAGGCTATATAGGATCTTCTTAATACATACACGGAAGTACACTGAACAGCCTGGCATTTGACACGAAGGAATGACGTCACAGTATCACGTGAATTCCAAATGCATCATTTTACACGCTGCGTCATCTTGTCCCACTCTCCCCTATGAAGATTTGTCTGACTAGTATCTTGAATTTACTTTTTCCCTTTCACATTGGCGATGTGGAATTTTCACCAATAGGAGGTCTTTATTTTAACTGGGCCCTGTTTTGCCACCTAGACTGCAACATGGAACTTGACAGTGAGTAGAACAGTCACTTCCATATGGTTAAGTGGCATGATTGCTTGGTACAAATGCCCTCAGCATGGTGGAAGCATAGTTCTACTGCCTAACTATTGAGGGAACCTCAGCAGGTCTACCGATAATATACTCAAATATGAATACCTCATATTATCGAGAATGGGAGAAGTTCAAGTTTAAAGATCACTGACATCAATGGGAAGTTCAAAAAAAGATCAGGACAGTGCGTTTTAAGATTTAGAGATTATGTTGATTCAAGCGACGAACTATACATTTGGTAAGACTAAAGTTAGACTTCTGAGCATTGTATCCCAAATACAGAGGCAGAGCACTGTCAACAAAAAGCATATAAAGATATGACAAATTCATTGAAATAAATTATCGCTTAATTAACCATTTATGGGTTTTTCAGCATGCATTTTTGAGTAATTTCTTTTCCTGCCCAAAGAAATGAGCAATTGTCCTGCTGACGACCTCCAAACAATCACGTCCCGTCGTTTGCTTCCGCATTGCAATTAAAATAAAATGTTTTATACTGTACATGTCCTCAAAGAATTGCCAAATAGTACCGTGCTCTGACTGGTGCTTTTTTAGGTCAGTGAACAATAAAAAATTGTATCACTACAGTAGTCATATATAAATAATCATATACGCTTTTACTGACGTGAGTGCACTGAAGACCCCTCCACCCCCCAAAAATGTATAACACACCAAAAATGTGCAAATTTGAAAATTTTAGGTCGGAAACTTATTTGAAGCACAGTCGTTAAGCACCACCCACTACCATCGTGCACTCTGCCTCATGCAGAGCTTGGCATGACTTGAGCGCCATGTGTATACATATATATATATATATATATATGTGTGTGTGTGTGTGTGTGTGTGTGTGTGTGTAAATTTATTGTTTACAAACAATGAAGTATATATATATATATATATATATATATATATATATGTGTGTGTGTGTGTGTAAATTTATTGTTTACAAACAATGAAGTATTTATATATATATATATATATATATATATACTTCATTGTTTTGTTTGTAAACAATAAATTTACACACACGCACACACACACACACATATATATATATATATATGTGTGTGTGTGTGTGTGTGTGTGTCTGTGTGCATGTGGATGTATTATTTACAAACAATAAAATTTCTTGGACGTCACTGTATCAAACTTGTCGCATTTTCAGATCGACTAAAACCGCAGTTGTTGTAGATCATGTTTACCTCAATGTCATTTCCCTCATAGTACTTGTTTCCTGCGTATCGCAGCCAGAGCTACTCCTAAAATTAGTGTCGACGCTGTTAAGACTGAAAGCCATGAAACAATGATCACATTGAACGGGTTGTGCTTTACTTCACCTGGACTTGTGCCATTTGCGTAAAGTCTGTTGATACGCCCACCTGTAAAACAAAGTTTTTACAAAAATGAATCTTGCTTGGTTTTTTAACTTTTTGTAAGATCTGTTTTAGGAAACTGACTTTAAGACTTGCATAATTGTGTTAGTAATCAGACTTTTACGAAGGCTTTACGGACACTGAAATATACAACAGAATTATGGTATCATTTAGCGCAAGAAGGTATGATCTAAATCCCGTCATAGTCCTTTTTTCTTTCTTAGCAAATGAAATGTCCCGAGTGCTCTACTCAAGAAGATTGGCAATTAGACGGACACTAAGCATTATATATATATATATATTTTCCAACTATTATCTACAGTTGGAGATGCAAATCAGGCTTTTCATTAAAATACACGCACAAAAAGGAGAAGGACATGGCCTTTGAATTCAGTTTTATCTACACTGAAGTCAAATGGGTTGGTCGGTGGATAGACAAAAGAGTAGTCATGCCGACAGCCAAGAGAATAATGGCCACACAGATAGATATCGAAAGTGGGATGTGAAAATCGAGGTCGGAGTTTTTTAGGCAAGTCACGCACACAGCCAAGTGAATAATGGCCACACAGACAGATAACCAAAGCTGGATGGAAAGAGGTCGGAGTTTCAGAAAGCTCGGAACATACCGTGTAATAGTCTGCTGACAGGTAGGAAACACATGGCAGCGCCATTGACATTGATACAAAGTTCCTCTTCTCTGCACATATTCTCTTTTGTACTGCAAAGTCTCAGTCCTTTGATAGAAATATATTTTGTGTGTAAAAAGGGAAAACATGTCGATCATTTATTGATCCCCATACATATGAAAATCCGTTATGAAATGACTCGTAATCGGCAAGTTAGAATTATATCGTTAAGACTGTGAAACGAACGTGTCACATATTCAGGTCAAATCATATGTTTTCATCAACAGACACGTGTTCCGCTACACGTAACTAGGACTCGTGAGGAACACATTTGTCATAAAATCTTAACCACCGTAATACTAACAGTCTGTTCACTACGGGTAATCAAGGCGATCGAATAAGCAATCACAAGACGGTTCTCCCGAAGAGAAAACATATTCCCACATACTGTCCACAATTAAACTTGGTAAACTGGATTTAGTCTCTACTACTGGCCACGTGATGACCGTCGTGTATCATTTTGGGTAAATCTGTTGTTACATTTAGTAACTTTCAGTTGTTGAGTGTAAATTGGTTTTCCAACTTTGTCTGGACATCTTTGCCACAAGATGTTAAGTCCTTTCATGCATGGTCAAGAAACAGTTGCACATACGGTACTTATTTGGGGAGGGGAGAGGCTTTTTAAACTTCATAAGCAAAACTGCAGAAGCTTCGTAGCTAGACATACTCTTCTCTGTAACTTCCAGGCCACGTGAATGCGAAAAGTACGACGTCACTGTTCATGGTACGACCCCCTGAACATTTGAAATGTGGAGAATGTGATCAACTGTTTTTTTCGCTGTACAAAACAGTGTGTATGCTATTACAACCGGCGACCCAATGTGCATTATGCTTGCGAAATATTAAATATTTTGCACGTGACTGTGGAATTTTTTAATGTGTAGGTCCATGTGTTTTGAATAGTGATTCGTCACTGTCAAGCACTACTTCCAGACGTCTTTAACGGAGGGGTGAACAAATTATAAAATGCTGCCGGACCACTAAATTCCAACTTTTCCGCTATTGACGAATGGTAAATAAAAAAGTGGTTCATAACTTCGAATGCCTTAAAAACTGACAGTATTTTAATATAACGCAAGTCTACCTCACCTGATCATCCTCCCTATATATTTTAGGGCCATACTTTGCAAAATGTTGTAGTCATAAACGTCTAGGCATTACTCTGCGGTCTGATTTGAGATGGACTGATCATGTTAAATCAGAAAAATTATCAAACATCGTAAAAAACCCGACTTATCGTTTGGACCGACAAACCATTGAAACTATTTATATATCTTTATAGACCAATGTTAGAGTATGGAAGTCCTGTTTGGGACGGATGCACAGCAATTGATGCTGAGAATTTTGATGGAGTTAGTTGACGGCTGCTAAAATAGTTGCCGGAGCATTTGTTGGTACAGCTAATGCTAAACAATACGTCGATCTGGGATTGCAAACCATAGCCAAGCACAGGGACCATGCACAATGATGAACAAAATAGTTGATAATTTAGTCCCCAATACCTTGCAGTCTGTAATTCCTGGTGTTCTTAAACCTGTGACACCAAGTTATAACTAACGTCGAGGACCTGACCTGTCTCATTTTACTGCCCGAACCGATTTTTCAAAAATGCATTTTCCCTTTCAGCGGTGAGATTAATGAATGAACTGCCTAACAGTATCATAAATTCGGAACTATTATGTTTATTGAAATCCAATTTACGAAAGCTGTCTCCTCAATATTCTTATTTCTCAAAATTGTGGAACTATGGAAATGGATATGCTTCAATTCTTCATACTCTACTGTGTCTTGGCAGCAGCCATCTTAACTCTCATTTATTCAAGCTTGGATTCAAATTGTCCCCAAGCTGTGAACGCGGTGCATCTAATTATGATATGTAGCGCCTTTTTTTGAGTGTCTGTTATACGTAGTCGCCCGATATTACTTGCCCATGCTCAAGATAAGTTCCTTTTCTCTACCAACTGTTTCATACGGCTCTGAGAAGGGTACTCTTCAGGAAAATATCCAGATTTTCTGCTATGTTCAAGATTATATTTCTTTTCAACTGCACAATTTTCATCCACTGGCATTGCTTAAAAATTGTAATACCGTAGACGTATATACAACATATTTTCATGGTGGTAAAATTGTTATGTTGTTTCGAATAAAATATGTTTAAACTAGCAGACGGTATTTCTTCATTGTGAATATTATGTATAATTATTCAGAGAAATGGTGGCAGTGAACAGCGTAACTACTTTCCTCTGCATCTTTCTAGTCATTTAGGTGCCACATTCAATCAAACTGTACATATTGGAGCCTTGCTGAAGTATCAAAATACCATTTGGCAGAGCATGTTCTTACCTTTGTACACAGGCGCAGGTGCTCCTGGCAAACCGGGAGGCCCAATGGGACCCGCCGGTCCCGTTTGGCCCTTATCACCTTTTGGTCCATTTGTACCATTAAAGCATAGTCCTGGTGGGCCAGGCAAACCTGTGCAGATGATTATTTATAAAATTCAACCATATTTACGGGATGGTAATGCTAGATGCAATACATAATGTTGCATTGAGGGCATCGCAACATCAAACAGTAGTATGAGATCACTGCGCGTCCATATCATAGTTGAATTCAGGCCGAGTCGAAAACCGTCCAAATCTTAACAAGCCCATCAACATGAACATAACCAAATGTGACAGCAAGACTTGAATATCCACCAAGGAATGCCTCATTCATTGATTATTTAAAGAGGATAAGTGGTTATATTGACAACATAAAAATACGAATGTCATAAATAATAAAAGCAGACAAAAGTATTCAATAACGCTAAAAATAAAATCCGAGCAAATAGGAACGATCCATGATCAAAGCCTTTCAGCCATCAAACGAGCAAGGTCAAACTCCACACGTTCAAGGCAGATATACCAATCACTTTACGATGTTTTTATATGTGAACGGATATAAATTGCAATATCATGGAAAACTTATCTCTCCGGACTTTAGACAGGTACCACCAATAGTCACTAGTAGTTTAAATCTAATGCTGCCAACTTTCACCTCTAAGAACTATCTTGCCTCATACATGCATTGTATAAAATTTCCGCTACAATTATTATGTTTACTAAATTACAACATGATTTATTTAACATCTCAAATCTACCTGATAACTATATAACAAATTTTCATTTTTACCGAGACAATTAACAAACGATTGTTTGATTTCATTTTCTAATATCCTGGTTTCGCAAGTTTCTAAATAGCAGTAAATGACGGGAGTCAAAGTTGCCAAAATGGGTATATACTTTCATTTATAACTCTCTTTTACTTCCACATCTAATTAAGGGATATTGGCATGGGGTCACAAAAACTCAAGGATTGTCTCATTACAAAAGAAAGCAGTAAGAATAGCATATCAAAGTAAGTACCTGGCGCAAACAGAACCAATTTTTCAAAAGCTTAAAACTGTTAAAATTAAATGACATTTTCCTTCATCAACAACTTAAGTTTTATTACAAATTTGTAAATAAGCAGTAACCATTATACTTCAGGAATCTTCCTATAAAATCAGCATCCTTAATTCATGGCCATCAGACAAGACATACAAACAAATTCTTTAAAACAAGCACTAGATTAATTATTACACGGAATTGCATAAGTATTGGCGAAATAAAAGTACCACTGAGTCTGAGTCTGAGTCTACTCTAACAAAGGCACCTTGACGCATGGACACCAGAAGCTAGCCCAAATGGAATATTACTATCCATGTGAGGGTAATTAACTCAGCTATATTCGAAATAACCCCGCCTGTCGTATAACTTTAGTTCAGTATTATCATTATACATCACTGTGTATAGAAAAATACATATTCCATGTCTTTTTCTGTAGTTTCTTTTAATTCCACTTTATCAAGGTATATTTGTGAACCATATTCTCGAAAGTGTTTATCATTGATGCTTTTTAAGTCATCAATTTACTTAAATGTGATATTAAAACGCTTATCGTGAAAGTTCTTCTCTTTTGATAGCTTTGCCAGAAACTTATACTCATAGTATAATCAATATAAATTGGTCAAAAGAGGTGCACAATTGGTACCCACCCATTGGATACCAATTGTTTGTCTGAAGTTGGAATCTCCAAAAATTGACTTGTATGTTATCAATCAAAAAGTTCAACAACTCAACAAACAGATCATCTTCAAGTACAGACTGCCAATCCCTCACACCATTACCAAAATACGCACCTCTAGAAGATATGGTCATTCTTTGAAAGCTACTTTTTGCACATGTTGTCAGGGTTTGTGCCGGAGTGAAATTTTAGGGTACTCAAGTATCCATATTCTCAAGTAAAATTTTTAATAATGAAGACCTTATGGGGCATTTCTGGATAATATATGCTAAAGTTGTTATTTTTCTACTAAGGTCTCAGCGTAAGCAAGAGTACCCTTGAGACTTTTAAGAGCATGCTATTTTACCCTTTTTACCCTCTGGCGGAAACCCTGGTTTTATATTGGCGCGAGACTGGATACAGTCCTTCCAATCGGAATGACTAATATTTGTGTATAAAGTGGAGAAGTCACAAATCATATCTGATCAAAAGATACATGTAAATGATTATGTGCGCCGTTCAACTGCCCTAACAAAAGCTTAGAATTAGCTAAAATCAAAAACCTGTTCATACCGGAAGATGCGTCTATCTGACGACACTAATTAATCGAAACTCTTGTACTTTCTTTAAGTCTTCAGACAACTAACCTGACAATTCTTCAGTGGAACAAAATTTGAAACCTGTTATGAATCGGATTTTTAATCAGTTTTGGATGTGAGTAAATATTGGGTAGACTTTCAAATACATCGGAACATTTCAGGCCAAAAGAAGATAAAATTGTTGATGTTTGTTCAACATAGTATTCGATGATTCATTTACTTTTCACATGTGGAAGAAATTGCGTTGATCAGTGCACCTAATTCATCAATTGCAACCTTATAAACTGTTTGCAAAAGACAACAACATTATGATATGCTTTGCCGGCTGGTGCAAAAACACATTTATCATGCATCTCCTGCCGTCACTGAAAAAAATCTGGATTTGTTAGAACAGATATGTTATAATTTTCATATATGTGTGCTAGTCGATAGTTTGTAATTCATGACGCATAGTTTAATTTTCTTTAAAAAAATCAAAAGAGTGCGATCATATACATGAAATGCTGGGTTAGGTCACGCCTTATAAGCTTTACAGGTCCCTACAGCCTGCAGTGAAGTATTTTTGATAATTAAGGAATGGTCGAATTAATTGTGCGCAGCGCACTGAAAATTCCATGACGGTGAAATAAAACTTTCTTTTTCACTCTTTTCGGGTCTTTCTTGCAAATACGAAACCGAAACAATTTGACTAAACTAGACAGAAATTGTATGATTTGTTTTTCCTTTCTTGCCAGTGTTCAGTTCATATTTTGATTTTTTTTTCAGACTTATCAACCTATACATGTGACATATATGTTATGTCATTTATTTTCATTTTTAACAAAATCCACACGAACTCATGACAATCGTAGGTTAAGCTGTTACATTTAAGAAAACGCACGTTACATCAATGTAACAGAAGCGTAGACAGTCAAACTTGTGATATATTACCGGATTTATTCGTTGACGAAAGTACGTTTTTAATTGTCCACATTAGTATTGTGTATGCAATTTACCACATAGCAACCATCCAATCCCATGGACCAACCAAATCATTATACAGTAGTCTCCTTAGAACCTCTCCCTCCAGAGACCATTTCTATGTAAGATCACCAATTTATGGTCCCCGTTTGCCTTTTTGTTAATAAAATCATATCCGTTATTAGTAACAAATTTTTCAGTGCTGGTATTGTATCGCCTTTTAAGGCCACGTCTTAGTGCTAAAGGTGATTTTAATGGGGTAAAGATGACACTGCCTTGACCGCTACCCCTGCAAGCGGTGGTGGGCAGTGCGGCCGATTTGCAGCTAGGAAAACCATTCAGTGGCGGCGTGTTACCTGGAACATTCTTATCTACGTTTCGCATTGTAAACATTATCTTTTCGCTGGAAATTATTTAAAAAATAAATAAAAGTGGAGGACAAAACGCTTAAATCCAGGTGGTTTGAAGCAATTTGAGTGGTAAAAGATGTTGGTAATTTCTAACCTTTCTTTCCCGCACTTGCTCTTGGTCCTGGTAGACCGTGTTGACCAGGAACACCACGGGGACCTGGTAAACCAGGCGGTCCCATAACACTTCTCCCAGACGTACCTGGAGAGCCCACAACAGCAGATAGATGACATATTGTATTTTAAAGCATCAGCCATAGAAATAGCGATAAAATCTCCAAGAACCAGCTAAAGTGCTTTCAATATTGACGTAATTAGTGAACCAAACGAGTACCTCAGTTCAGCATACTCAGCGTGTTTTGTCAATTTTTCAGGCCACTGCTTGCTAGATACAACTTGCTCTCATTGCAGATACAAATGTATAGATACAAATGTATAGTGGCCACTCTTCAAACAACGAAATGAAATGTTCTGGGCAAATGAGGGTCTAAGTTTAGCTGATGTTTCTCCTTATCAATAGGCCGAATACTACTACTACTACTACTACTACTACTACTACTACTACTACTACTACTACTACTACTACTACTACTACTACTACTACTACTACTACTACTACTATTACTACTACTACTACTATATTATATATACATCATAAAATGGTTTCAGGGACTTGATACAGAAGAAAAGTTTGATTCTCTCTGTAAATCGAACGTAAATATGTCACTTTATGTGGTGATTGACATCTGACCTTAATTTTCATGGACAAAGCCGTACTGAGATAGCTAGTGGCATGCTTATGCAATATATGACCAAAATATTTGTAATTTGGGATTAATAGCATAATCACATAATGCTACATTCTGTTTGCATCACTTCAACATCAAGCTCCCTTTCTATTTTGTGAAGAAATTGATTTCTTGTATGCTTGTTTGTTTTCTCAGAAATACATGTTTGAAATTGTGATGATGAAGTCGATTTGTTAGGGTAACAACAACTGAGTCTCATAACACAGTGTCAAGGAGGCCTATGGTAATCTGGCCGAGTATGAAGAACCCCTGTCCACGAAACACGTTTCTGTTTAAAAAAACAAACACTCTATCACCTTAAGGGACGCGATTGCAATGTATCGGTAGGCAAATTATGGCCTTTGAAAATGATAGCAGCAGATTTAAATAGCTTTCCCTGATTTAGTCTCTAGGTGTTTTGCCCACAGTGTACCACGCAAAAGCACCGACCTAGTCTGCTGTGGATTACACAAACATGTTTTACATTTCATGGATTTTATACAGACTAAAATATGTGAGTCAAGATACATATATTGTAGTTTGATTGAACTAAAGATGTATACCGTTTATTCCCGGTTTTCCAGGTGGACCCAGAGGCCCGTGCCGGCCCGTCGGTCCACGTTCTCCCTTTTTGCCTTCAGAACCCTTGGGACCCATTATTCCGATCCCAGATGGTCCTCGAACACCTGCCACATCACATGTATCTCATTGCACCACATAATGTTGTGTATATATACACACACACACACGCACACAAACACACACAGTTATAGTTATGCCTTGGGTGGTTTGTGGACAGAATTATATATATATATATATATATATATATATATATATATATATATATATATATATATATATATATATATATATATATATATATATATATATAAGGCTGCTACACTTTATGCACCGTGCTTTACGGTTATAATGAAAGAGATAAAAATACAATATATAATAGTGTCGTTTTTGTTAGTTTTCATATTTCTTTGTTGCTGGTTTGTTTCGTTTATTTCTAAATCCCTTAAGATCCTCGACCGGCGAAATGATTACGTCACACATATCCATGCTCCTACAAGTGTGCACAGTAGTTTCTGGTGTAGGCCTACCCGCGAAGTGATTTTGCTTGGGTTTTTATCCATCTAATTTGCCATGTTAGAATCAGAATAAACTACGACGGCCGGAATTATCAGGAATTTGGTGGCCCCCGGTTCGCCTGGCCCTCACCCGTCAACCCTCGCCATAAATATTCCGGATAATTCCGCCCCCTTGTGCTTCATTTAAATATGATATATTTACCGAATTTGTCGTGCATTATATATATATATATATATATATATATATATATATCAACACCCGAGCATCCGTATCGTCACTCAATCTTCGGTCTTATGACGATTCGGATTCTCGGGTGCCGACACAGGGGGTGATACAGCTACATACATGTGATTACCTGTAAAAACATACATATATACATGTGAGTGATTCCAAGATAAAGGGCAACTTCGGGTAACAAAAACACAGAATAACAAAATGTGTCATATTATCCTGTTAGCATGGATGTATGCTCACAAGGTCTTGTGTGGCATTTCGCACTATACAGCAGAGCTGATTTGCTGTTGGAACTACATAGTATCAAGTTATATAAATATCGTTACTCATTGAAGCACATCAACCATGTTACACATCACCGATTCAACTGTTAGGGCCTCATTCATAGGGATATGCAGACCCTTGATTGGCTCATGTCTCCCTATGAATAAAGATGAAACACACAAATAATATGGTGTAATGGGTGTCTTCTGTAAAGTTAATCATGGTGTTAATTTAATTGCTTTGACACCAAGTGTGGGGTCAACTGTGCGATCATTCACTAGCTTGATGATTCAGTGCTGTGTTTTTATAAAACACGAAGGATTTAGTTGCACTATATTTTTGTGGAGGAAGCAGGTTAAAATATAAATCACTTGTCAGTATATTGATCCTGATAACATCATCATATTTGTAGTTGCTTTGGAGACAAACATAAGATCAACTATGTTACAGATTACCTTTTCGCTCATTTAAGCATATCAACTGTGTTACGGATCTATGGTCCAACTACTGGGTTTCATTCACAGAGATATGCGGACCTTTGTTTGGCACATATCTTCCCACGAATAAAGATGAAACAAATGAATCATACGGTGGAATGGGTGTCCTTTGTAAAGTCAATCACGATGTGTTTTTATACTTGGGAGTCAGCTGGGGGGTCAATTATGTTACAATCCTTGGTTTGATTATGAAGTGATATGTTACATTTTGAACACAGGGGACTTGTTTGGACTATATTTTTTGTGAAAGATGCAGATGAAGAATGATTTGCTAAAGGGTTTATTGTGATATTTACTTGTTCATGATTTGCGTATGGATTATTCGCGGCAGCCATGTAATCTGTTGCTATACTGTGAGAAAATTAAAGCGAAACTAGGGACCACATGGTTCATCATTTAGCAAAACAATGTTCGCACTCAATAAAGCACCAACTTTTAATTATGATAATGAACATCCAGCAATACTCTGTTGACAGAGAAACTTTAGTAACTATCAAAGATTCCCTAACTGTAAAACCAACGGGCCATTGCTTTTATTATCCCACGACTCCTTATTTCAGAAAACAGTACCAAACGTTGGAAAGATCAAACTTTCAGTAGAACCAGTTATTTAAGTCATACTTTGAGGACTTTGGCAATTGTGATTATGGCAATCAAGTTAAAATTAAACCACATAACCACTGGTCTCATTGCTCAACAAAAACAGTCATCAAACTCTGTAAAGCTACAAGAATTAGAGTCACGTATTACTCTACATGGAATGGAACTTCAGTAATTGTTATTACAGGTTAGTGTTATTAAAAAAATTACATTCAGTGGTCAGACACTAGTCTATTTTAACAGTTTAAAAATCATACCTATAATATACCAGGACGTGTGTAGGGTAAGTATAAGGCGAGTACTATACTAGCTCTTTCGTGATGTGTTGGAATTGGACTTTACTCTTAACTCTTTCAGTGTTATAAGTGACTATTGTCACACTTATTTGTATGTATGTAGTGATATCTTACTGAAATTCCTCATGCAATGGCCTCTAATTCCAAAAACCAGCAAGCTTAGACATAAAATGGTAGATTCAGGGCATGGTTTATTCAAGGTCAGCAGCTATCCTTGGAGCATTTTGCTCGCATTGCGTGCGAAGTGCAGCGAGGATTGCTGTTGAATCAGTTTTGAACTTGGCACTGAAAGAATGATGGCGTCATCGCTTAGCCTGTGTACATTCATAGAATTGCTATCAGTTGAGCGCAGGGTCTTTATATTTGGGTCAAAATTAGCGGAGATCATTGTCCTGATATGGCCTTTTTTTCAAAATTGGGACTTATATCAAGACAGATAGGTCAAGATCACTATTCAAATTTACATGCCCAAAACTATTGGAGGGACCCCCTGGTATAAACAATTTTTTTCCAAAAACGATAGAGGAACAGGCAAAGCCTATATAAACCTTTCTCGCATGATAAAAAAATATTTAAAAAACAACAACAACAACAACAACAACAACAACAAAACAAAAACAAACAAACAAAACAAAAACAAACAAAAAAAACAACAAAAAAACCAACAAAAAAAATAAAAAAATAAAAAAATAAAACAAAAACAAAAAAAACCCCAACAGATATTGAGCATTACAATATAAATGTTTGAATCATACCTACACGACACAATACAATATACAATACTCCAATAAAAAAGAGGAAAAATACACAATAAAGGACTATACATGAGCGAAGCCAGTAACTTGTAGAATAGTAGACATAACACATTTACGGGACAGATAGAAAAAGAGTAAAGGTCGAAAGAAAAAAGGACAGAAGTCAAAACTACTACCATTTGTAGGTATACTTGAGCTCAATGTGGTTCAATCGACTGATTGTATATGATGAATTGATTCCCGTTTTCAACTTTAAAATTAGATTTAGAATAATCTACGGTGGTTAAAATCTGCTGGACTGTATACTTGTGCGTTGCTTTGAAAATGTATTTATTGTTGGCTGTGGAACAACTTTTGTTCCCAGATAAGAGTGTTCAAAGCAAATGAAGCAAACGGTATAATTTCTGACTGAAGAATAACTTTTTGTATTATGTAATTTGGACACTCAACGAAGTTATGATAGACTGTCTCTTTGATGGAACCGCATGAGCATCCAGGGGACTCTTTGGTACGTATTTTTTGTGTAAGCCCTGATTCAGATGGCTGCAGCCCATCCTAATTCTAGTATGCAGCATGTTAAGTGTCCCACAAACACTATAGAATAATTTATTTTGGGGTTTTTTTTACGTTTTTTTGTTTTGCTGGCGTCCAAAGTATACTACATCTTCTGAATTTCGAGTTGTCAAACTTCAAGTATTCCAGTGACGAACATGGTAACAAGTAGGTTTTGAAGTTCATTATGCTACTTTTATTTTCAGTTATATTTGCTTTTGAACAAAAGTTGTAATTAGTTCTGGATGATACATTTTGAGGCAGTAAATCAGATTAGTACTTCGGGTAAGTCCATGAACTATTTCATACATGAGCTCTAATCTATGATTTTCTATACGTTTTAAAAGTTTTTCCCATTCAGTTTCGCTATATATGTTGTCATAACTTGCGCGACTTATGGCTCTTGTAACAGAACGGGCAGCCTCCAGCTGCACACTCTCCAGTAGTTCTGCTTCAGTATCTGTGCATCCATCCAAGACCACTACTCCATACTCAAGGATAGGTCAAACATATGAAAGTAAATTATTTCTAAAGAACGTCTGCTTAATTTGAGTGTAACAAATTCATGATCCCGTTCAATCTTTTTGCTTAATTGACAATACAATTTATATGCGTGGACCAGAATAGGTCTGATGTAATTAGAAGTCCAAGATGCCTGTGCACAGTAATGTATTCAAGCGCACTTTAAGGAAAACAAACTTGACTATAGGACATATTTCTTTTATTACTGATCAGCATAGTTTTTTGGTTTAGCACCGTTAAATTGAACTAATCATTGTTGTGACCTTTTTTTTAAATTGTTGTAGATCTTTATTAAGTGTTTCAGCAGATGTTGTAGTGTCTATGGGTCATCAACTGTAGAAAATAAGGTGACATCATCAGCGTGTAGTCTAATATTTGGATCTAACAAAATCAAGAAGGAAGGGACTCTTTCTGTGAAAATATATAGTATTGCAGACCCATAGAATTTTGAACTATTAATGTTCACAAATTATACTAAATTAACAATAGAAAAATTATACAGATTGTTGCATATGCCTTTTATGGGATCAATATATAAGTAACCTATTTCCAGATGCTTAAAAGGAAATACAGCACACAAAGCACAGAAGGATGCGCTAGACATTCTGTGTATGCTCTTCTGTACAGGAGGGAATATCATTAGCCACATCTGATGACTTGTGATGAAATATAACCAGGAAATAATAAATGATAACAAATTGTCGCTCAACTATGTTACGTAACATAGCTGAACTGTTACCCCCCCCCCCCCAGGTCAAACTAATTTTAATATATTTGTGCAGAAATGTAAACAATTAAACACAATAACACTTTGCATTACAGACGCAAAGGATATGGGACTTTTAATGTGAACAAAATATACTAAAACAGCAATGAAAAGAAAAATACACAGACATTTAGCATAGCCTTTTCATGTGACCTTTTTATATATAAGTAACATTTCCAGAAGCTTGTGAAGAAAATACAGCCCACTGTGACATGGACAGATGTGCTACACATGTGTGTATGTTCTTCTGTGCAATAATAAATTTTATAGCTACATCTGCTCAATTATGATGGAAGATAAAGGACAGATATAATAAATGACAGCAGTATTATCGCTCAACTATGTTATGTAACAGAGTTGACTGTTTCCTATTATTAACCCCAAAAGGTCAAGCTAATTAGCGTATTTTTTGAAACCAAATCCTCGAGATTAAAGACACTACAGGATAGCTTTCTGTGACAAATCTGTATGTAACCACAGATATTATTAACATTTTTATGACTGTAACATAGTTGAGCACTAATTAACATACTCATAAATTTTTACTCCTTTGATTTTTTATAATAATAAAAAAAGAAAAACAAAAAAACAAAACAAAACAAAAAAAAAAAAAAAAAAAAAAAAAAAAAAAAAAAAAAAAAAAAAAAAAAAAAAAAAAAAAAAAAAACCAAAAACACCCCCCCCCCAAAAAAAACAACATAACAGTTTTCCACACCACTGTATCTTACCCACAAAGTTTCACTGCCAGGGAAAAACAGGTGAAGTAAACATGTGCTGAACTAGCTGTTACAACACAATCTTGGTATCAATCCCGTGTAACATAGTTGAGCGAAACTCTGGTAACAAACTGTCGGTACTTCAATGCACAGAATGGCATGCACTTTCCAATAAAGCTATCTTGACACAATGAAGTGCAACACATAAATGCTTCAACATACCAGCAAACTTTACTTCATCTAAAAGTATTTACATTAAACCAAACAATATGAAACTTGAAATTGCAGTTTGGAACATGCCATTTTCGTAACATAGTTGACCTATGTTGCACGAATAAACCATATATACCAACATTTGGGAGCTATCAATTTTTTTACAGCCACGTGATGCACAAAGATGTACTTTATATACCAAAAAGAAAAGCAGTTGCTTAAAGGATTTAGGTAGAAGCTTGGAACATTAAGTTTCCCTTAATTTTGGAATCCCTCATTCATATATATATTTATATATATATATATATATATATATATATATATATATATATATATATATATATATATATATATATATATATATATATATATATATATATATATATATATATATATATATGTATGTATATCGCATAAGTTTCCTATTTCAGCTAGGTGACTGGTGCCAAATGTTGTAAGTTCGGGTCCCCGCTCGTCCCGAAAGTAAATATATATTTTCGGCATTTCCTTAATGCTGGTGTATTTAAGTCCCCGATTCTGGAAATAATGCCAACTCAGTGCATATACTGCATAACCGTGTTAACATGGCAGTCGCACATAACTACCTCCACTGAACCATTCTTTTTAAGAATGGGGTTTTGCTTGAGTGAATATATGCGTTGTCCATTTCAGCCAGGCGACTGGTGCCAAAGGTTGCTCTCTCTCTCTCTCTCTCTCTCTCTCTCTCTCTCTCTCTCTCTCTCTCACACACACGCACGCATGCACGCACGCACACACACACACACACACACAATCAGTATTGGGGAGTCCACATTTACATAAAAGAGAGAATTGAACAGAGCAGACTTAAGGTCCCACTAATGCATACACACACACACACACACACACACACACACACACACACACACACACACACACATATATATATCTAAAAAGGCTTTTAATGATTTTGACGCATTGTGACAATAGTTGTACAGCAAGGGTATTTTTCTCAGCTCATTGCAACATTGAAATTTATGCTTCTGTAAATAAATAATGAACGAGATATTTTAAAATGAAGTCTCCAAATTCAGTCATTCACTCTGAAGGCAGTTACCTTTATCTCCTTTGGGTCCCATAATTCCTTTGTTACCTTTACTTCCGGTTGGTCCTTCTCTACCTCTTTCTCCTTTCTGTCCTTTTGGTCCATCTAAACCGTCAGATCCTTCTGGTCCTACAATACCTGGAATCCCAGGGTTTCCTTTTTGTCCCTTGTGTCCAACTGGACCCCTGGGGCCCTCGGGACCCGGGAAACCAGGGGAGCCCTTATTTCCTTTTGCATCTCGCCCTGGTATGCCAGGTGTACCTGAGAGGAAGAATATACTCTAGTCGTAAACTTCAACAAAAACACGTTCAAATCATTCAATCTAATTGTTTTGCACACACTCTTCAATTTGCCCACAACAGATAGCGCTCGTACTTCCACACAAGACGGGCCGCTAGTAACACTTTCAGTGACAGCACGTCTAAAGTTGATCAACTTAAGTCAAACTAGTCTGCATTATCATTAGGATCTCAGATTCGTATTCCTCGTAAAAAGACCTTTCACTCAAGAACCAGCATGCCTAAATTTCCTTGGAAAATACCCCAGGTCAACGGCTTTTCTCGGCACGCATTGGGCGCTGTGCGCCCAATTACCGCCGAAAAAAGCTGTTGCCTCAGTCTAAAATTTGGCACTGAAAGGGTTTATATGAACGGCATGGCCGTTCTGTGCATAATTGACTATGTGGCCATGGCTTTCATGAAAGTGAGGTCCTTGGCCATTTGGGCATTCAATCTACTTACACTTTTTAGCAGTCTTTCTACGGGACAAGTATCATAATTCGATACATCTAGAAAGCTGTCCGAGTGCAAAAATCGCAATTATCCCCAAATGAATTTATACAACAAACAAGCCAAATTCATTTCCAAACACTTGACATTGTTATGCAATGCGTTTAATGGTGAAAACCATTTCGTTTCATCACGCAAAAACCATATTCATTAGAGAGGCATATAATTCAGAGGACCATCAACTAACAATTTTGGTCGAAATAATGATTGGAAATGTTCACTCATCGGGGGGCGGGGGGGGGGGGGCAATAGGCGCCTCCGAGGTCACTAAGGTGGAGTCTTATTTATTGAAGAACACTCTGAGGAAACAATATCAAACTAGTTGATGCTCGATTTACATGTAAATGATACAGTGCTGCTGTCTGTATAATTTTACATTTTCCAGAGGGGTACTTTTTCCACATGATTTTTCGCGAGTAGGTCCATCTGCCAATATTTGACCAGGAAGTTTTTTCATACAGAAGTATGAATTTAGTCTCTTGTCAATTTTCGAAAACAAATGTTGCAAAATTCTATTTTGGATTCAATTCGAATAGTGAAGTCTTCAGAAATATAAATGGCTAATGAGTAGTGAGTTCCTTTTCAAACTGACAAATCAAGATGGTAGATATTTATTTTACCAGATGTCTTTCCTTTCATTGACAAAATAGTTGTACACCTATTTTTGTCGGACCTTCTTTCAGCCTTTGATTAATATTAACAGTATAACTACCAAGTTTCAATATCGCTATTCATTGAATTGACACAAACATACTCCGTTTATATTCGTCGAATGGGCCGCGTCAACAGCTGTCCTCGGCGCGCATTGGGCGCATGCGCCCCAATGTGCCGGTAAAAGCCGTTGTCTCGGTCAAAGCCTGGCACTGAAAGAGTTATAGCCTTCTTACCTGTGTCACCTTGAGGGCCTGCGGGTCCAGTTTGTCCCCTCTCCCCTACGAGACCGGCAGGACCCACATCTCCTTTGGTACCTTTGACGCCGGTTCCAGGGGAGCCAGTATTACCTTGGTCACCTGTGTTCAGAATATGTATGTTGTAAAGCTTCCATCATGAAGAACACCTTTAACAACATTCTCTCTCGGGTATATCACATTGAATTGATCATGTTATTCCTGGTGTCTGTCATGCCTTTAAAGAGCTACCTCTGAAAAAGGTAAGTTAGACGTACTGAAGTGATTTGCATATTAAAAATACACGTATCACGTATCGATCTATTTTCACCTGTTGGCAACTGCTGTTTTGTTCTTGCCCATGTATTACCTTGTATTAAGACCTCAACCCGTCCCATTAAAAAAAAAAAAAGACAAAACAAATTGATAGGGCTGCGTTAATTATTGAATTAATGTGCCCTACTAATATGATATGCATACACAAAAATTAAACAAGCGAAAACAAAACAAAACAAATCAAAAACAAAAACAAAAAAATAAAACAAAAAAAGGCATAAAAGAAAAACAAAACAAAGCAAAAGCCCTTTTGTATTGAACGGCATAACAATTGTATTTATTGGCGGTTGATTGCGACTTGATGACGGGCATTTTGCTTAAGCATCGTCTTGTGAATATACCCGCCATCAAGTCGGAATCGAGCAACCATGAATACAGTTGAAAGCACGTTCAATTCTTATATATATATTAACCGGCAAGAAACATGACAGGGTACCTCAATATTTGTCTTAATGGTTTGTTTCATTGTTCTTGTGGCGCAAATAATTGGAAAATGCTGCAATTAGTAGGGCACAGATTTTAGGCTTACCAGGGCATTGATAAGCCAAACCAGTCGTGACGTCATTACTGCATGCGCTAGAAGGGCACTTTAATAACTGCATTCATGGGAAATGAACGTCCAAACTTATTCTAATTGTTTAATGCTAAAGAAAACACAAAATGTAAATGTTAACGGAAATTAATCCATTTACATATAAGCCTTCTCAGCTTAAATGCCGCCCTACACTCCATTATTTACGAAAAGAAGCGTCAGTTGCAAGCACGTAGGTCTTCGACCAGAGTTTGTCCATGCGTCGGTGGGGGGGGGTCAATATACCACAGCTGGCTTGGATGAAGTGGCCAACGCCCCACACCACACGATGCCCATGCGAAAATAACTTCTGCGCTATAAATTATGTCTCGCTATGATGTCTTTTTACGAAGCAAACGTGCTTTCTTTGTATTCCTTCTTAAATCCTAACAAAATGAATTTCGTCTTGTAAAAAATGTAGGTGGTAATAATTCGCAATTTTTTCACAGGTTGTGTCCCTTTGACACATAGATTGGCTGCAAGAGAAAGGTTCTTCCAAGTGTAAATGATCATCTGTAGGAGAAAGGGTCTGTCATGAGGAAATTAATGATCATCTGCAGGAGACGTTCCCCGTCATGAGGGGAATGATCGCCTGCGACATCAACTGAACCAAAATACGACGCTTTCGTTCAACTAATGGAAACAAACGAGACAGTTCCCTACATTACATGTACTCTGAATTTTGAAGAGTACCTTTATCGCCTTTCAGTCCCGTTGATCCTCTCGGTCCTGGTGAGCCGGGAGATCCTTGCTGGCCCTTAGGCCCTACTCTGCTGGTTCCTTCTATCCCTTGAGATCCTTTAGCACCTTTGAGACAATAAACCATGAATGATTCAGCATGAGTTGTTCAGGTCGCATGGCAGCAAACAGCACCAAACATGTAACGTACATAGTCTACATCATGTGGTATCAGTTCAGAATAAACCGTTACATGAAACATTAAACACTCATGGTCCAGGTAGCATGGTAACACTTTAAATAAATACAAACTCTTCGCTACATTTAGCCCAAAGATATTTGATCGCCAGAGGACACCACTAATCATATACGTCACTTGACACAAAATGTCTTATCTAATCGACTATGTAATCTGAAGTGATTGCTCACGACCAGTAGCGCGTCTTATTGATTCAAATGTTGAAGATATAATTCCATTGTATTTTTCTACTTTTGAGGTTGCAAATTATGATATAGGGTTTACCCCGAAATCCTTGAAGTCCTTGTAAGCCAGGAATGCCCGCATCTCCAGGTGGTCCAGTAGGGCCGATGGCCCCCTTTTCACCCTTTACACTTAAACCGACTCTACCGGCTATTCCCGGAGCACCCATTTCTCCTATTGAATAGAGAAGCACACATCGATTAAGACCCATCATGTGATGTGCCTAGCATCACTCACAATGCTACACTAACAGCCTATTGCAGCTTTCTCTGCTGCAGGTATATTCAGTGCTAATTATAATAACACCACTTGTGCCTACCTGAGTCAGAACAAATATTTCAAGATTCAAACTTTGCTTTCTATTTTTAAGGAACTTACAGGTTTGGTAATCACCACCTGCATCCGTAGCAGCATAAGTTTGTAACAGAGTGAGCATGCTGGCCAACACCTAAAGCACTACATGTATGTGTGATTTTCACCAGTCCATTTATTTAGAAAAAGGGGTGATCAGTACCTGAGTCCTGATATTTGCATCTTTGATTCAGTCGAAATTTAGTTAAGTTCGTAGGAGATTGCTCCCTTACCTTTTGTACCCTTTGGTCCCGTGGGTCCTCTCAGTCCAGGAGGTCCTTTAGTGCCTGGGGCACCTCGGGGACCGATAACCCTTGCACCTTTTGGGCCTTGCACGCCTGGCAGTCCTCTGTATCCTGTGACAAAATTATTTTAATAAAATTGAAACTTAATATTGACACATAAAGAGACAGAGAGAGAGTGAGTGAGAGAGAGAGAGACAGAGAAAAACAGACAGAGACAGAGAGAGACAGACAGACGAGGAGAGACACAGAAAGAGAGCAGCTTTTCATACATTTTCGACTGTCTTGTGAACATCTTGTGCAGATATCCTCAAATTAATCATTAACGTCATCAATTACTTCTTGTTTTCTCTTTGTTTAACGAGTGAGGGTCAATTATTCTGCAACCTGTTTTGAAGTACTTATTAAAGATGGATCTTGGGTGAAACAACATTTGCGTCAAAGCATGCCAGGTAAAAGCTGCAAATATACATTACTTTTTTGCTGAAAATATTGGCAGGCTGGTACTGGAATAAAACGTCTTGTGACAAAAAGTTTGCATGTAGAATAATTTCAGTAAGTCATGGTTGTGCACATTTTATCGTCCAACCTATATTATTTTATAACATAGACTCAGGAGTCACCCAGGACACTGAATGCCAAGGCCAACACAGCGTCAATGTAAACCATGTGAGTTTTCTTTATGCATCTGACGACATTGGTTCAACTGTGTAGTAAGTGCACAGACAAAATTCATGTATAACTGTTAGCAAACAAGATACAAGGAAGAGGACATTAGGCTGACCTGTTCTTCCTCTAGCCCCCTTTTGACCACTGACTCCCTTCATGCCAATTGCACCGGTCATGCCACGGTCACCCTTGGGTCCTCTGATAGCAACACCCGGTAGTCCTGGCAGTCCCTTTGTGCCTGGGAATATAGATGTATGATTTATGAAATATATTTCTTACTATGATAAACAGTGGCATGTACGATCCAAAATGCAAATTAGCATACAATTGTAAGTGTAATTACATGGGCTCTGGATTTGCAAACTTATCTCCACTTCATTCCTCATCACAATTGACTTCTTTCACAAACCAGCAAAGCGTAGAATTTTCTCGCCTCCAGCTGACCGGAGAGGGCATCGCGGGGTGGACACTTGTGGGCATACAGTAATGCATGTTAAAAGTACCAATCTTCAACGTAAATGTGAGGTAAATTATAGCAACATTAACATAAATCGTAATACTTTTTTATTGGTATACCTGTCAATATTGGTAATGTGCCAGGCATTTTAAATTTCGAGATGTTTAAAACTTTTTAAAGGCAAAGACCCCCAGACACTATTTGTGTCCTGCTCACCACACGTGCATTGGTGTCAATTGGTTTTTGGACACCTGTGTGGCTAATTACCAAAGTGGTTTGTGAAACCGTGAAACTGAGTATATTTTGGCAGCATGAGCCCATGATGCCTCACCGTATGGTTCTGCATGTGCTACGATGCCCACCTTTTGAATATTAGCAGAACTCAACAACGAATGACAACAATGATATAACTTTGACAATAACAATCAAAATCAATACAAAGTGGGTAAACCTATCCTTGCTGGTATTTCAACAATAAAAGGTAAATCCTAATCCCTGGTGAGATTATCCACAGGTACTGTACCACAGTTCCAAGTCCTATGACAGGTGCCAAATGATCCGGTACAAATCCCACAGAAGTACAGCTGGGTTCCAATGTGGTAATGAAAGGTGTGGTGTTGATCCAAATCCCACAGAGGTACGGTTTGGTTTCTATGTGGTACAATACACCAGTCCCCTCAAAGACAATGTTCACATTCCACAGGTACAAAGTGTAAATGGGGTAGCACCAAATATACTAGTACACTCTAGATAGACACTGTCCACTCTCCACAGGTACAATGTAAACAATGGCTCAGAGCCCCAATGCCTTGATGACAACACACAGCTTCTGTCAGATCCTTCAGAATTATCTAGCCTATCTCCCCAGTCAGGAAAATCTCTGCTTTATGGTATAACCATTCATACAGGTGTGGTGTTTAAAGGGCAAAACGACATTGTTTCAGTTATGGCAGACACTTCACTGATTCGACAAGCTTTACTGCCCTAAAATAGTCTTAACCTATTGTTATAAAACATTTCAGGAAAGGTTGCATTAATAGATTAGAAGCCATTTTCCCCCCATACTTAAACTTGTCTAGCTGATATATTCATGTTACTTTACCATGTTAACTTTGCTCTGTGGCAAGTGCATATGTCAAAACTATACAATTAAGTAGTCTAACCCCACCCAAGGGGCTTTATTTAGGCACTCGAGGTGAGAAATCACTGGGCACAGTGGTCCACCTGTGGGGGGAAGTCCTAAATTAAATGATTATATCGCAACTGATCACATGCCAGGTACAAGTATCATACATTTTTTTTATTATATCTTTATGTTTTTGAGTAGCTTCAACAAGATTGTAAGTAGAATAAGTGATACACCAGTAGAATGGTAGGAATCCATTGATACCAGGGTACTCTGATCATAATTGGTAACAAGCTACGGCAAAAGGAACAAAACAAATCTTTAAAAAAATCCATGTTTGTACTAATCTCCTTCCAACTACGCTTGCCTTCCCAACAATGGTTTTTGCCATAACTATGATTCTGCTATAAGAACAAAATAATCTGATGGACGGAAGGTTTTTGAGACCTATCTTTCAAGGCACTTCACTCCATTTTCCAGCGATGCTCAGATCACTTACATCGGATGAATTAGGAAGGATAAAAGAATCCAAACATTCAGAATTTCAGGAGAACTCGACAATTGTTAGGTCATTTATCAATTCTTATTTTTTTAAAAAAATGGCAAGTTCCCGAAATGGTCTGAGGTAAATCACGTAACAAGGATAGTTACAGTCATTCATATTCCACAAAGTGTTTAGTCAGTTATTTGCGACATCTTGGCCGGTTTATTTAAGGACACCAAGTATTTTCGAATTCAATTTTTGCAGCTACTTTTTTGCGCAATAAAATACCCAACTCAAACAGGAGGTGAATTGCATGTTCCAGAGCCTGAATAGAGGTTTACATTTTTTCCCGGGGTTTGCTTCATATAAAACTTGCATTGTTATGTGATTTCAAAGAATCTCGCATTATTACCTGAAACAATAAAGATGCATCAAACCAAAAAAACAGATTGTAATCCCATCTCCATACCTTCACGCACAGCATAAAACTACAACTGTTGTTTTGTACTTCCGGTAATTTAGAATTGCGTTTTATAAAGTAATGCTCACACTATTTTAAGGTCGGAGCAAATTTTCAAAGATTTGGATCCAATAGTTCATACGGATATCTCTAACTTACTATGTAGAGCACTGATTAAAAAGATTACGAAGTAAATAGTGAGTACAAGTGTCAAAATGTTGGTGCAAGGCAAAGAAGAATATAATAATGTAATAAGTTATAAATCCAGTTTCTGTGGACCACAGCAATATAAGCTTTGGTGAGGCACCTATTGACCTAAATACATAAAACATGCGAAGAAGGCAGATATAAACAAAATATATGATTTGTTTAAATAAGATGGATCCGTTGGTACGTGTTAGGTATTTAAAAACAGGTGGAATCTGAATGTAAATTTTCCGACTTAAAAATTGAATTCATTTTGTAAAAAACAAATGGACATTGCTGCATTTAGGTTCCCTATCATGAATTGCATCTCCATCATGCATTCTTTGTCCACAACAGAAAGGCTCTTTCAAACCGTAAATTGTCAAAAAAAAAAAGGGAGAGAGATGAGAAAGTTTTGTGAAAGCAAAATAATGTCTGTATAAAACAATTTTAAAATGCGACGCTTTCATTGAAGTGGCAAAATTATACAAGACAGCTGTCAACTTTACCTTATATCGTGTAACATTACCTTTCTGGCCTTTCATTCCCGCTGATCCCCTCAACCCTGGCGACCCGGCAGATCCTTTCTGACCCTTAGGACCTACTCTGCTGGCTCCTGCAATCCCTGGAGATCCTTTTGCACCTTTCAGACAAAGAGGAAGCAACGATACATTCAACATGCATGGTCTAAATGACATGACATGAATTAATAATGATAATGATGATAATAATGATAGTAATAATAATAATAATAATAATAATAATAATAATAATAATAATAATACTGATAATAAAAATAGATAGATAGATAGATAGACAGACATAAAGATAGATAGATAGATAGATAGATAGATAGATAGATAGATAGATAGATAGATAGATAGATAGATAGATAGATAGATAGATAGATAGATAGATAGATAGATAGATAGATAGATAGATAGATAGATAGATAGATAGATAGATAGATAGATAGATAGATAGATAGATAAATAAATAAATAAATAAATAAAATAAATTTTTAAAAAATTAAACATTCAACATTCATTGTCCAGCTCTCATGGTAACATTTTAAAGTAAAGATGAGCAGACGTTGTGATATCCTGACCTGTCAAAATAATATTTTTTTAAAAAATGACATGACATGATTTTATAATGATGATGATGATGATGATAATAATGATAGTAGTAATAATAATAATAATAACAATAATAATAATACTGATAATTAAAATAGATAGATAGATAGATAGATAGATAGACAGATAGACAGACAGACATAAAGATAGATAGATAGATAGATAGATAGATAGATAGATAGATAGATAGACAGATAGACAGACAGACAGATCGATCGATAGATAGATAGATAGATAGATAGATAGATAGATAGATAGATAGATAGATAGATAGATAGATAGATAGATAGATAGATAGATAGATAGATAGACAGATAGATAGATAGATAGATAGATAGATAGATAGAATAAATTTTTTAAAAATAAAACATTCAACATTCATTGTCCAGCTCTCATGGTAACATTTTAAAGTGAAGATGAGCAGACGTTATGATATCCTGACCTGTCAAAATAATAATTTTTAAAAAAGCAATTAAGGTTCAAGTCTCTGACACCAAATGATATGCACCCGTATCATCCTTAGTATTGTTATTGCCTTACTGAAATTGAATCGCCGGCGGCAATCACCAGTCAAGCAAGTCATGAGACACTAAATGCCATCCCTGATTGGCCGTGAAAGGTAACTTCCCATGACTGCTGGCATTACATGATTCAAATGTTGAAAACTTATGCTTGCATTCTACCTTTAAATTTTTTGCTATGTGTATTTAGATATAACGTTTACCTGGAAAACCTTTAGGTCCTCTTGGACCAAGATTGCCTGTAGCGCCAGGTGGTCCTCTCGGGCCCATGTTCCCCTTTGTACCCTTTACACTTTTACCTGTTGTACCGGCTATCCCTCGAGCACCTCTGTCTCCTGTTGAACAGTAAAAGAATACAACGAGTGATAAGGAGCATGTATTGTGACTAAATTTTACTGACAATGTAACTTAAAAGTGTCCGTTGCACCTTTTTTGCGCTACATCCTTTAAGTGTAAATTAAACAAATGGCATCGATTGTGCATATCTCAATTATAGTAAATGATTTCAGATTACAATTTCTGTTTCAGGTTTTCAAGGGAACAATAATTTTGCCTCATCTGCTGTATCTCTGCTTTTATAATTTCACAACAAAGAGAACATGTGTACATACACTTATCATATTTGCTATGCTTTAAAATGGCCATTCATCTTGGAACCAGAGGTAAAGCAGCACGCGAATCATATGTTTTGCATTTTCAACTTCAGTTTAAAATTCTGCAGAGTGAGCACAAAGGTTGCCCCTTCACCTTTTGGACCCCTTGGTCCCGTGGGTCCTCTCAGTCCAGGAGGTCCTTTGGTACCTGGGGCACCTCTAGGACCAATAATCCTTGCACCTTTTAGGCCTTGCACGCCTGGCGGTCCTCTAGATCCTGTGACAAAATGTTATATGTATGTATGCATGTATGTGCGTGTATAAACACACACACACACACACAGATATACGTACATATATATATATAAATATATATATATAAATATATATATATATATATATATATATATATATATATATATATATATATATATATATATATATATATATATATATATATATATATATATATATATATATATATATATATATATATATATATATATATATATATATATATACATAGTTTCTACATTACGCAATGTAGGATTCTTTGTCAAATGGTTTTTAGGTCCTCGTGAAGCTACAACTCAATCATCAATTCGCCTCCAATATTCCTATAAAATCGAAAAAACTGTCCACAAATAATCACATTTCCGGTACATTTTGAAGTGGTTTGGACAAATGCACGAATGAAATCCTTAGAATACAACCAATTTATGAAAGAGTGAACGGAAAACCTTCCAACAAAGAAAGCATGCTTGCAAGCACCTATCAACAGCGGATTGTCATTACTGTCACACATAGTTTGAAAAACGGTTGAACCCTAAGACTGTCATCTTTATTTCTCTTCGAAATTAAGTGAAGTCCGTACAAGACTGTCCCATTACCTTTTGTGCCACTTGGTCCCGTGGGTCCTCTCAGTCCAGGAGGGCCTTTAGTGCCTGGGGCACCTCGGGGACCCATAACCCTTGCACCTTTTGGGCCTTGCACGCCTGGCAGTCCTCTGGATCCTGTGACAAAATTATATATATTCATAAAACTCTTGCATCAGGCATTTGTTGGTTACCAAATAAAAATCTTTCACAACTTTTATGCAATGTCACTGGTTTTGTTACTCTTAAGTGTTACGATACAGCATTTGGCAAGCTGTTTCATCTCTGTTGTTCAGATGTAACTAGCATGGAAAAACACGCGTCGTAAAGCCTGCAGAGTGAAAGTTGCATTCGTCAATATCTCTCTCTCTCTCTCTCTCTCTCTCTCTCTCTCTCTCTCTCTCTATATATATATATATATATATATATATATATATATATATATATATATATATATATAGTTAAATGTCGCTGTAAAAAGTCTTTCGACAAGAAATATAAATGTGGAATCCTGGTTAAATATTTTGAACAAAAATTACCCTATTTATATTACTGTTATTATTATTATTATTATTATTATTATTATTATTATTATTATTATTATTATTATTATTATTATTATTATTATTATTATTATTGTTGTTGTTGTTGTTGTTGTTGTTGTTGTTGTTGTTATTATTATTATTATTATTATTATTATTATTAGTAGTATTATTATTATTATTATTTTGAATGACTCAGAAGTCTGAAATTCATGCCCTGTAATCATCTTGAATGGCTTCCTTGAAAGTGTTTGCAGAATATCAATTGACATTGTTTGAGCTGTAGTTTAGACACATAAGCAAATTGTACGGAAAAACTAGTACGGAAGGTATAATGAAACCTTCACTATACTCACCTGTAGTACCTTTATCACCCTTTAGGCCCCTGGTTCCTTTTATGCCAATTGCACCGGTGATGCCACGGTCACCTTTAGGCCCTCTGATGGCAACTCCCGGACGTCCTGGCAGGCCCTTGATGCCTGAAAATTATGGGCGAATTATTAAAACATTTGTTTATGCAATAAGCATTGAACAACATTATCATAATTTAGCACACAATCTAAAATTCAATTGCAAGGGTCCAGATTAAAAAGCTTGTTCTTGATGAAGTGTTGATGACAGCCGTACTGAACTCATTTTTGTTTCTCATATGACATTATTTCAACGGCCGTAAATATATTCTTTAACTTGGGAATGGCTTCAAATTATTATTGTTGATAGCATATAGCAATTGGAGAAACGCTTGTGCGGACCCTCCCCCCCCGTAGCGCAAAAAATCCGGATTGCCCTGTAAAAGCCGTCGTCTGTCACTGACCAAACGGTTAATTGTAATTTTTCGAGGTACTGGACTCCATTTTATGCACACAGCTCGCATTACTTACATCAGGGATTTCTTGAAGGAGCAGAGAACACAAACATTTACGGCATTTAGAAAACATAACACTTTTAAGGTTAGTTATCATCTCATATAAGCAAAGATAATTGGTCAGAAGGTAAGTTGGGGCGAGGCCTCGCGTGTCCAGAAATGGTCGAACAGGTAGGGGTTTGCTTTATGATAGCAACTTTATATTTGGCAATTTATGGCACCAGTTTTTGCTTATTTTTGTATTGATTTGTGTCATGCGGGTGAGTTATACCTAGAGAAAATGGAGGGCTGTATGAACAGCACATACTTAGTTAACGTATTTTTCCATACTAAAGGTACCATTGAATTAAACAGTGTGAAGCTTAAACTGTACTCAAAGCTTTTTCGGAGGACGAAAATTAAATAAATATCTGAATGACAGACAGTTATCAATTGGAATATATGCATGCTTAAGATTTATGTTAAGTGCCCAAAATGAACAAATGATTAAACATCGGCAGCAATGTTCATAAAGAATTTTACCCTGAGAAGAAATTTATCATCAAAATTACAATTAACTTGTTTTGATCCCATTCCTGAATCCTGAGTCGATTGAACAATTTTAGTGTGAATCAGTCTCTTTTATAGGTATTGTACAAAGCGTATCATCAACATATAAGGATTATGGCTTAATCTGAATTTGATCCAGATTTTAATACAGCTTAAAAGATAAAGTAGTGGATTAAAAAAAGTTTATTAATCCAGTACTTAACCGTTTAAGCTGGAATAAAATCTGAATTTATTTAAGATTAAGCGATAAATATAATGGAAATGTCGAAAACAGAGTAAGTAAGGTGCACCAATTTAATTTTAGGGACAAAGTCAGGATCAGATCAAATTTTTGGTGAATAGAGTCACAGATGTGCAACAATACACAGTGAAGTATTAACTTGATTCTCTGACTCGGAACATTTCTGCAAAGTTATAGCCCATAAATGGGTAACCATTTTACACAGACAAAATACAAAATAGCTCTGCGACCATGGGAACCAGATCGAGGTCGTCATCTTGGACAAAGTTTTTACAGTCCACTTAAAGTACATTTATTCTTAGCAAGTCTAAATTAAAGCTTGGTTTTAGCCAAAGTATAATATTTTGCTTTTTACAGTAATTGACCTCAGTATGATTTTCGCGAAGTCATTAAAGGTCACTAGTAATAGCACCAGAAGAAATCTTGTAGATATGTTCCTAATAATAGTCATCATGCACTAAGGAAACACATCACCTGGATATAAGGCAATATTACTAATTTTCATTGATGCACGTGCCACCACCAAATTTAAGAATTACAAAACTCCACGTATAATTGAAAATATTTGCTAAATGAACAAACTTGACTCAACTACGCAGAAAAAGACTACATCTTGGAACGAGATCTGTGCTTCCAGACTAAATAAGTGTATCATTTTTGTCTGTATGCACATCTGACATTTTTCAGCAACATTCCAAACGTTGATTGAACTGGTCGTTCTGTTACATGCTTCAAATCAGAGAAGGTGGCACAACTGAGGCAGCGTTGTTTGTTAAATGGTGTGTGTGTGTGTGTGTATGTGTGTGTGTGTGTGTGTGTGTGTGTGTGTGTGTGTGTGTGTGTGTGTGTGTGTGTGTGTGTGTGTGAGGGAGAGAGAGAGAGAGTGAACATGGAGGACAAGATGTCCCTCTGCATTTGGTACTATTTGGATTATTTTTGTATCCTATATATTCACGTTTGGTATCAAGAGGATTCAGTAGAAAAGCTGGTAATGTGGATATTATGTCTGGCTGTCATAGTTACGAATCTGGTGTAATATTTTACTCAAATTAGAACAAAATAAGAGAGGACCAACGTTTTAGAATTATAGTTCAAATCTACTAGATAATGAGAACCGACAACTACTGAAAGGGGCTCCTTAACGGATTACTGTAATTGAAGATATACTGGCACAGGTCATAGTGTACATGCATCTAGAAATTATAGACGGTGGAAAATCGAGGGGAGAAAAATCCAATTTGCCTCACGAAAGAAATCAATCCAAACTTAAGTAAATTATTTAGAGAAATATATACCAGAATAGACGAACATATCAGGAACAGATGATAAAGTGAAATTATCACAGAATTACACAGTTAGAAGGTTCAAGTGGAAAGCCATATTAAGAAAAAAAACTAAAGGCGCCAGTCTAACGTAGATGACGATAGGAAGAGCGAGGCAAAAGCAGGTACCTAATACTTAAGAGGACAGATACTATAACAGGAAAGCTAATCATCAAATGATAACAGAAAATGGGAGTTGGATTTACCAAGCCTCAAAAAATGTTTAAAAACAAAGCTGTCAGCACAGTACAAATAAAGATTTGGAGGGATATTTTAAAGGAAAACCACTGACTCTCAAATCTATTAAAATATCGAATCCCCTGCATCCAACAGATTACTAATACATTTTTATGACTTACACACATCTGTTAGTAACCGGGAATTATATGAAAGAATTAATAATGAACGTAATGTCTAAACAAATTGCAATCAAACGAACATTCCTCATTACAATGTAACGTAATTGTAACGTTGGTACCCGAAGAAATAACAAATATGCGTTGAAATAGAGAAAAAAAATGATCTGTCTAAAATCAGAAGCAAAGCTTTGACATATACAGCAAAATATGTTTTGCAAGATCTATTACATAATAATAACACTGGGTTGAATTTTGAGAGACAGTTTAGAATTGTATTTTACAGAGAGAAATACCTCCAATATTTTAACATTGAATCAGCCTTTCAAACTTGTCAGACACATTAATGAAAATACCTTTAGTTCTATACTAAAGCATAGCCACATACCAGATACGTGCACTATGGGAAAAAGACTAAAACAAGGATACCATACTGTCCAGTATCTTTGCACTTTGAATCAAAAAAATGAAAGGGAGGGATTTAGATATATACCTTAGGTATCTTAAAGTATTTATAGAGGTATGAAAATGATTAATTTGATTTTACATATCTGAAATTCGAATTTGTACACATTAATTCATTTTAGACACCTATATTGCTCGTTTGTCATGACATCGAAAATTGCTAACACTTTCCTTTCTGTCTCGGAAAAAAAACAAGCTTGGGAGAATGCAGACGACTTTGTGCAAAGAAATTAAGAATGTGGGGAGGGAGTCAAAAGCATATACCGCGCAATTGCATCAGTACCAAAACAGGGTGCATGTCACTCATGACCTCTTATTCCCACCACAACTCAGATGAACATCTCATTTCTCGTTGGGGCCTTTTTTAAAAGAAATATATGCACACATAAATACACACACACACACACACACACACACACACAACACACATACACACACACACACACATGTATATATATATATATATATATATATATATATATATATATATATATATATATATATATATATATATACAGGCGTTTTCCTTTATTATGACTTTTTGAGGTACAGTGTGCCCTTCGGAAAGAATACTGTCGGCGCCAACTCTAAAAAGAGGCTTGGAAGTGCACTTTCGCTCACTTTCATTGGTAGCAAAAACTGTTTAAGGTGCTAAAAACGACCTTGGGGTTTATCATCTGGGTAGCAGTGTGGCTGCGTTTGTGGGGCATAAGATATAAAGTTGCCATGGCAACCGTTGCTCAGGTGCTGTAGCATAAACTAAAACCTGAGAACTAAACTTCACATACATTTGATTTATAAACTATCATACACATGCATTGAATTTAAGTGTCCATATGCAGGTCATCTGAGATGGGCAGTCATTTTGTACTTTCCTTCATTGTTGTAAGTTTAGGTCAATGTTTAGATATAGGTCAAGGTCAATGACAAATAAGGGACCGAACATTTTTTAGGGGGGGGGGGGGCTATGCATTTTGTATCAACCTCCTTTTTTTAACGAACACAAGATGTACATAATTTTTTTCCCTCTGACCTCAACGTACATTTTTTTTTGGTGAAGAAGTAAGTGGGATGCACATGTTCTTGAACTGTTTTAGGGTTAACATTTACAGTACAATCAATGAACAGGAAATAAACACAACATTTGGTATTTGGAAAATTAACATTGTATATAGGCATAAAGGAGACATTAATTTGTGCATTTTATGTTTACCAGTGAACTATAGTACTATCAGCTATCACAGGTTTGCTGAACATAGTACGGAGTGAAACCTGACTTTGCCAGCCATACCACATAGGGCGAAGCCCAAATGTGCTATGGCTGACTAAGGCCAAGTAAAACTCCGTACTACGTGAAGCTAGCCTGTGATAACGATTTTATCATATTTTTAGTTATGATTATGTTGATCGCCTGCTAAACCGTGATATAAACCGTATCACCTGTTCGATTTTCGTGCTGCACAAACTTTTCTGCTGGCACGCGAAAGCAAGTCTCGCTCCCTAAAACGATATCGATATAAACCGTATCACCTGTTTGATGAAAATACCAGGTGTTTGTTGCATGAGACACTGAGTGTGGTTATATATTTTGGAATAATAAACCAATCAATTCTGCTTATTATTACTAAAAATATGATAATACAGCATCTTGTCTAGTCAACATGCTCAACACAAACATGTATTCTAACTTGCGCAAGCAAAATACTATATGTTTCTTCTAATATATATATATATATATATATATATATATATATATATATATATATATATATATATATATATATATATATATATAGTTGAATCATGCTAATATATTAAACAGTATTGTATTTATATCCAATGTAGTGACTGTCTCAGATATACAAAGGTATACATGTAAAATTATAGTAATGCTAGAACAAGTTCTTGTGCACTTCGGATTCGGCAAAAAAAAGTGACATTCTGAAACAGTAGTGTTTCTTATTGTTATTTCTTCATATCCACACCTATATGTATCCTGCCAAGCCATCAGCTAATTGTGGTCTGCACCCAATCTAGATTAACTGGTTTAGTAAATATAGTTAATAAACATATACCCAATCTGGATAAACCAGTTCAGAAAACATGGTATTAACTCATTCCACCCCGAAGGAAAAGTATAGACACATGTGTTTTACATTGATTGGGAATCTGGCAAAGCCTATATTAATCCCTCTCCAAGGCAAAGATGTTGGCATATACTTTTCTACCTTTTATTGGTGGAGGAAACCGAAGATCTCGGGGAAAACCACCGTTCACGATCGTAGAGGTAGTTAACTCCAACCACATGCCGCCAAGGCCGGGATTTGAACACAGGTCGCAGAAGTGGAAAGCAAGAGCGTGGCCGCCCTGCCAACCGTGAACCCCTGAAGACGATTGAGTCAACAGCTTTCTTTGGCATGCCCTGGGCGCATTGCGCCCACACCACGCCTAGGAAAGCTGTTGACTCAGTCGACATGCAAATGTGGCACTGAAAGGGTTAATTGCAGTTATTTATGTCTTGGCCACCCATGGGTGCTCTAGAGCCCAAGAATTGAACAGGTTTTTGTTACTATTATTGACGGAAGTTTTCGGTCCCAAATTTATAGGAATTACACGATTATCGAGCCAAATTCATATTAAATATTGTATTTTCCTACCATTCTCGCAAATGCTTGCAACCAATTGACCATTTTGATTTGTTCAAGCACGTGGACGTATCAAACAGATGGCTTGATAACAGCAACCTGATCTAAGTCATTCACATACAATTTTGATTTTTATTCATACTATAATAACAATAATAATAATAATAATAATAATAATTTTATTCACCCCCAAATATTGGGGAAACACAGATAAATACATAGTCACATATACATATATACAAAGACGAACCATTATTGCTCGTGAAATATTAAAAAGCCGGGATCAAACTACCAAGATCTGGAGAGGAGCTGCTGTTATGGGCAGGCAGAGGCCGGGCAGGCGGGCCTGCTCACTAGAAACACCTAGTGAGCAGGTACGCCAGCACATGCTCCTCTGCCCATGGCTTAATAAAGTTCTCGTGGCAAATCAGGTACCCTAATGAGTCCACCACACCGTCCCGCGGGCGCCCCGACTCATGGACAGCCGAGGGACGGTTGAATCCAGTAAGCGCAACACTGGTCGGAGATAGGCCGAGATCGAGAATACGGTCGATTATGGTGCCTTTATATCTTCGCCCAGAAACGATGTATTGGGCCAAAATATAAGAATAGAACGACAGTAGGGGAGAATCGACCATAAAGATACGATTGAACAGGGACAAAGTCATATATTTTACACGATCAGAAATGGTTTGAATGTCACAGGCCTTCAGCAGAGCAGAATGGTGCGAGCGCTTACCAATACCAAGGAAGCGCTTAACTAGAGTTCCCTGCGTAGATTCCAGTTCACGGAGGGAAGTGTTTGAAATGTTTACAGTATCAAGACCATATGTGAGAACAGGGAAACACATAGTGTTCCATAGATAAGTTTTAACATTAGTGTCCAACCCAGGGTATGAGAGGCCAACATTACCAAGGGCATAATAACTCTGTCTGCATTTCTTGATTCTGTTCTCAACATGAACTTTACATGAGTTCTTGGAAGTAAAAGTTACACCAAGAATGTCAACATATTCATTCGCCTCCATAGATTCGCCACCTAACAGAAAAATTGGAGACTGGCTCAATACTTTTCGACCCATGATAATACATTTAGACTTAGCAGGGTTAAAGTTAAATCTCCATTGTTTGGAATACTCATAACAAATGTCAATAGATGTTTGCAATCCAGTAACGGTGGCACTGAACAGGGTGACATCGTCTGCGTAGGCGAAGGCACTAAATGTGTCTCCACCCACGCAGACACCACCCCGGGCAGCATCCACCGTCTTAAGCATATCATTAATAAAAATGTTAAAAAAGTATGGCGAAATGACACTTCCCTGGCGTACTCCCTTCGAGATGGGGAAGACATGGCTATACTCGCCATTCCATCTAACAATATTACGTGAGTGTTTATACCAATCATGAACTAATAACCAGTGTGACTTTGGCAAAATATTTAGAAGTTTATAAAGAAGGCCGTCATGCCAGACACTGTCAAAGCATTTCTGGGCATCTAGAGTGCAAACGTACACTGGCGAATTCATATCATTAAAAACGGTAACCAGGTCATGTAAGAAAGTACAACCAAACGTGGCACTGCAACCTCTTCTAAATCCCAGTTGTGAATTACACTGGGATTCAGAAAGGGACGCATCGTCAGGAGTAATGGCAAGTTCGATTATTTTAGCATGTACTGAACTCAAAGTGATGGGCCGGTAATTCTCCTGGATATTCGGATTAAGAGTACTCTTCTTCAGAATAGGAATAGTGATACCAGTTAAAAATACATCCGGCACAATACCATATTGTAGAACAATGGAATATAGGGTGACCAGATGATCTAATAGAGGTTCGGACTCTCCGTAGATGAGGTGCTCTGTGGAGATACCGTCACATCCAGGTGAGGAGTTTCTCTTCAATTTATGAATAAATTTTGAAATCATGCTAGAAGTAAGTTTAATGTCATCTGGAGAAGAGGTAATCTCCTCAGAGAATTAACGACATTTAGACTTGACAATATCTGCTATATCACTCTGATGTGGGGTCAGGTTCTTAAAATTATCATTCATCACTTCCGAATAATATTTCGCTATTTGATCTGCATGGAGAACGGAATTAACCCTTTTCCGCTTCAATTTTTTAATACCATTCCAGAAAAAGTGGATTTTGCGTTCACGATACATATTGTTAAGTTTGTTGTACTGGATAGCTAATTCATTATGCATACATTGTCTAGAAAACTTACGAAAGACCTTTTTTATGCCTTTGTAGCATTCGTATACAACTCCGGTATTAGGGCGCCCATTGTCTGTCCATATACGCCACCAGAATTTCTTTTTCTTTGATAACTGGCTAAGTTCAGGGCACCAATATTTTTTAGGAGTAAAAGAATGTTTAACAGTACACCCAGCCTCACATGCAGCGTGGTGGATGGCATCATTTATATCAGACAAATAGGCATCCACGAGAGACTGAATATCATCCCTGCTATAAGTATTACAAACGACTGGGGGCTGAATTGATGATAAACTCTCTTTCAAAATACGGTTATACTCATCAATACGAGGTTGACTCCCCCATGTGGGTGTCGGAAAAAACTTTAATGTAGGATGAGAATTACGTGCACGCCCTTTAGTTAAAGCAGATCGCAAGTCAAATGTGAATTCCGTAACTATGCATATATGCATTACGTGAAGACTAATTTATGCAAGTTACTGCAATAAAGTGCTAAAAACTTATCCACCAAATGTCTTATATTTTGTTGAGTTGATTGAGTGCATGATATAGTCACCTTTGCCAGAGTCTACTCTAACTGAATAGCGGCACTTGTTGTGAAATGTGAATTAAACCCCTACTCATAGGAACTTTGTTTTCCTTTTTGAGAAGCTTTCAACTGGCATCCACCAAGTTTTTTTTTCAGCTCTGAAGATCGTATGACCTCTCAGTCCTATGGGGAGGCTTGTCACATGATAAAAGACTATTGTAGACTGATGGAAGTCGATGGAAGTCTATGGACACTTGGTTTGAAAGTAATGTACATACATTCCCCATGCAATAGTATCCAATGGAAGAAAATTCAAGATCGATAATTTTTCAACGTGTCTTTCCAAACCAGGATAGTACTATTAAAATGCTAAAACTACCATCATTGCCTTCAAATAATTAAGAACTATTTAACAATTGATGCTTCACATTTCTTTTGCTGGGGACAGGGTATTGATACCTGAGTGGCCTTGTGAAATTAAAACTTTAACAGCATTGTGAAAATCCTTGCTCCCAGTTTCTCAAGGAAAGCTATTGACCCACTAATACACGGAATTTGATGGGTAAATACACAGTTTTTTTCTTGGTTAGCCAAAACGAGAATGGGAACGTGGATTTATTAGATATTTCGAGAATCATACATGTACGTATATAAAAAATCTAAATGACACTATTGATACTATCTATTTATTAAAGCAGTATTTTTTTTTAGAGAGGAATGACGTACTTTATTTTTTTCAAGTGACACCACGAAGGACATAATTTTTTTCAGCAATGTTGGGACGTACATATTTGTTTTTAATAAAATGCATAGCCCCCCTCCCCCAAGTATCAAATGGTCGGCTCCTAAATGACACACTTTAAATCAGCTTGTTCAATCATTCTCGGTTACTCGCATATATCTATGCATAAATGTAATGTATTTTGTCCAAATTGTCTTTATAATTGCTACCGTGGAGATCAATCCGGGTTCCAGGCCATAACGCAATCGAATCTATTATCCAAGGTCAAGGTCAATGCCAGTATTAATGTCAATAAACGTTATATGGCCTATAATGTATTTTTTTAGCACAAGAACAAATTTTGTAAAGTGTAAGGTGATAACATTGATAAAATATTTATATGTTTGCACTTGAAATGTATATATATATATATATATATATATATATATATATATATATATATATATATATATATATATATATATATATATATATATATGGTAGCATTTAATACGATACTTGACAGTTTTCTTAACTTGCATGGAATCCTTTTGCAGATGTTGTCTTCTGAGTGCGTAAGTAGTTTACATTGGTTAGACTGCAATAGAGGTGATCAGATAACTCAGTCTGCCTTTATCTGGAAGCATCCAATGGCATCCTAGTTTACATGCACGTCATTGCTTCTGACCACATAAATCGCTTCAAATGGAGAACCAGCTTTATGGCTGAAATAATGATGTTAGAAGCATGTGTATCACAGGTGTACATGTCTTTACTGGGGAAAAGGTGCAAAAGCAGTATCAAAGTCTCCGTCCGGCTCTGAGTGTCATTCTGTTTTCAACAAACATGGCATTGACCAAACAAAAATCAAAGATTCAAAGTGCAGAGGAGGTATACGTGGATTGTCCAATGTAGGTGGATCCTGCAACATATGGGTCATTACTGCTAACATCACGGCTACAATATGTTGTAAAGGGCAACAGAACACATACTCAAGTAATCAGGTGATTCTAGAATACAAATAGATGAAGCCAATGCTGTGAAAATCCAGAACTGTATCACGAAAAAGTAATTATCCCTTTCGACACATCGCAAATTGAAAGTGAACAATTGCCACATATGAATACAGCAACACCTATCGTTGTACCAGGAAATGTTTGTGCCTCCATGAAAAACTACATTTGTTGAGGAGAGACTGGGAACCTTTGGGATCCAGTAAAAGACATGTCTCATGACATTTGCCATGTTAAGACACATGCAAAGCTAAAAAAGGGAAAACAAGCCCTTGGAACTGTAAACAGTGACAGACAGATATTTCTTAAACTTATCGTAGTATCTCAAAACAGCGAGATTGACCTGCAAGAGATGTTTTCCTGTGAAGTGACAGCAGGCCTGTCTTTTGAAAACGTTGATGGTGAAAGACACCCCAAAAAGGCTGTTTTAGGAGAACTAAACATTGAAGGTGAATTTCCTGTCATAGAAAAAAAATGATGTCAAGGGGACCTAAAATCAGCAGTTGCAATCAGTCTGATGCACTTCTGCATTAGCAACTGTTATTTAAGTGTGCGTATGAGGCCCATGTTGTACCTCATGAGTAGGGTATAAATGAGTCTATCAAAGCAGGTGCGAAGGACATAAAACACCAATGGAGAGCTCTAATGATAAAGATCGCGAGCCGATCTATCAAGCTGCCACCCATCGTGAAGCAATATCAGTCAAGTGGCCGAAATGAACACAAACTTTTTGTATCTCGCGATGGTGATTAGTGTGCAGGGATTAAAAAATACACACCTAGGTACAACACCTTGAAAAACAAGATTTTAAGACCATTAAGATCACAGATGTCAGTCACGATATATGTGAGGTATTATAATGTGACCATAAGGAGGCCAACAATGAAGTGATAGGTGAAAATTTTGCTTAGCAGGTGACTGTGCTGGGCAGCACATCAAACGCTACACCAGATGTACCACATCTAAAACTCTGAAAGGTTTGAATTTCTCCAACTACTATCTGCCATTGACAATGGGTGGATGACTGGAAATAACGCAATTTTAATGTCAGTGCTTACGTGCAGACTACCAGCCCAAAACACTATGAATGGTAGTTTGCGACTGTACAACTGACTGCAGGACAAAATGCTTATCAGCACGTGCACTGCAGCATGTGTAAATGTGATGGATTTTGTATTAATGTAAAATGTAAAGACGATCTTCAAGATTTTTAAGACTTCCCCGTTCAAATCACCCAGATACGCTAGGACTTAAATTGTCGTCTACCTTAATGTTTTTACTTAAAGTCGTGTCACAAGAAAGCATTTCTGCTGAGATTTGTATGTGAGACTATTTACGATGGAACGCCGTAGGCCAGTTGTACTCTGAGCAGGAATGGGTAAGGATTTGCAGTTACATAAGTATACTGGAACAATGGTCACTGTATCATAAACATTACAAACTAACCGATTTGTCGGGTTTAGCAGCTGAAGATCAGACAGCAAAAGCTATTTGAAGACAAAGAGTGACATATACTAAGTGAAAACATGATCCTATAAAATACATTCGTTTAATATTATATCTAATGCATGCAGTTATGACTGCCAGATTGTATGTATAGTTAATGTGGGAGCCACTGGCATTCAAGTACGTATGTTTGGAAACCAAGCAATCTTAAGGCAATATGTAAAAATAACAGGAAAAAATTTATGCACTTCTGTTCTGACTCACTAAGATCCTAGGTTCCCCAGCCTTTGTATATTATATGCATAACAAGAGTAATTGGCAATCCTCAACAGTCTCACTTTGCTTCATAACTGGAATGCTGACTGCATTCAAAGGTAAACTGAAAATGTAGAACGATTTCCGGATTGATGATTTTCATCAAAATATATGAATATGTAGTCCTATACCTGTACATATATTTCCCTTGTTATTTGTTCCTTTAAACCTTAAATGTTACCTTCAATTTGACCTTGACCTTGACCTTGGACAATAGCCTTGAAGTTTGGACGGCCAAATGTATTGAACATAAGATGGATTGTGGCATGCAACATTCCTACGGTTATATAATCATATTTACATATGTGGCATACAACTGCAAGAATCGTATTTTTTTACTTTTGGTATGGATTAAATGTATATCTATGGAAACCATTTTAAATTGCTAAGTGATACAACAATCGGTCTTTATATTCACAACTAATTACAAATGAGCTAGTTCCATGGAATAACCATTGTGACTTTACATCAATGGTAAGAATTAGTAAAGAAAATTGATTTGTTTTGAAAAATACAGATATTTTCATAAAATTTGACCTTCACGTCCGCCAATGACCTGAACCTTGAAACAAGAAGGTGATCATTTAAGAGCACCTGCTAAACAACCTGTAAAAAAAACACTATAACAGGTACGTTAGGCTACAAACTGTTGAGTGGTGGCTGCCATGGCAGCTTCATATTTTCAACATGCACACTGCACAGCTGTATTGCCACCCGGACGGATACCTCAATGGACTGTACAATCACTTGGCACAGTCAACCCTTGCCTACCAGAATTATACGACAGTCATTTTTCAACATCTCGCGGCTGGGATTCAAAGCGAAGTGAGCGAGAGAGCTGGATGAAGAAAGAAGCCCTTAAAACTGCATGGAGCAAGGTAGCATGCGTTATTTTCTAGACATATAAAGTCGGCTTTCTGAGAAAGTTTTCAAGATGACCGAATTACAGATATGTTAAAATCATTTATAAATATTTCAAACATATATAACTCAATTTTAGATGACTAAAAGTTATTTTAGGTATCTATAATTCACCACCTAGTACATATCAAAAAATCAATCAGAGATATCTCATATTTTCTTAAATCGACAACGCCGGTAGTACCGACGGAAATATTGAAGGCATATTTCCAAATTGATATGTCACAAAAACACTGAAATGACATCATTAACCTGATATCTTGTATTAATTTTTTTTTTAATTAAGGGCTTCTCTTTGTTTTGTTTTCTTGGTTTCTAGCATTTAATTTTCAATTTTGCTTCGATTTACAGAGTTTGAGAACAAATACATTTCTGTTTAACATCAGATTGATTAATTCAGTTCTTAAGATTCTCTGTGGATCAGAGCAATCAGAGACTTTTTCATGAATTCCGAGAATGCATTATTGTACAGAGATTTTGACACATTGTAAAGCTTCATTGTAACAGAATACTGGAATTAAAGAGTAAAGACCAGCAGTGCCGGCAGACCGTATTGCACCATCTCCTCTGGTGACCCCTGCACGCGGTCGTCCTCGGGTAAATATTGTACAAGGGATTCCTGCAGAGATCACTGTTAGGAAGTTTGATGTTAGTTTCTCAGTGTACTTTTTGCACCTACCTTTGGCCCCCTTTGCCCCTAAGCTGGTTATGGTGTTATGATTTTAATTTTTATTACACTTTGAAAAGTGGAACCTGCAAGTGGCTCCACTGGTGACTCCCCAGAATTTTGGAGCAAGACTTTCTGGCGGCACTGTATTTGTGTGGAAATCCTATTGGATAAAACTATTCAAAGATTTGCTTATCTGAATATGATTTTTCCGTTGCAAAATATTATATTTGGATAAGTAAATATGACAAAAAGAGTGCGTACATTGAAAGTAAGTATTATATGTTGTATATGGATATATGGAAGGAAAATTATATTGCCACTGATATGATAAGATAAATAAAAACAAGAAAAATAAGAACGTATGACCATACCTTTTGTAATTTTGACATGGACTAATTTTACTGGGTTGCGTATATTCTGCTACGATACATACATGTCTCACTTTTCGTCAAGGATATATGTTTTCAGTCTTTATCTTTTTGCAAACAAATGTATATTTCAGTACATATGTTGCCTCAATAAAGATCAGTACAATTGACAAAACAACACGAAAAAAGTTGTGCCATTTTTGAAACAATGTGCCCCGCTAATATGATACAAATATATGTACACAGGTTAACAATGTAATTTCTTTTACGAATTTATTCTTTTGTATTTACTCAACTTGTCCATAATCGACAAATCCTAGTAGCACTCGTAAAATAATTAAATCCCAATGTGGACGTTGCTGACACATAGCTTAGATGACTTCGCCTTAAATAAGGCTTGAAATTTCTATTCTAATTTTTGGCCAAGAAACAAAGAATGCAAACATTTTTCGGGTCTTTTCGAGGAAATGTTTTGTACGTATCTTATTGCAAAATATTTCTGGGTAGGATGTCTTTAAAAATCAAATTTCTTCTGTTTCCTTCGTTCAAAGAGTTAGATTTTTTTTAACAAATAGATGTAGCGAGTTAAATTCTAATCCAGAGCTGTGTCTTTTAACTACGTACACTCTATGCAGCAGAAGTGTTTTTTCCCAAGAAAAAAATAATCAACTGCAATTTAAAAAAGCTCTGTATTGGGGACATGTTGGTCTCCAATATCATCATTTCACGACAAATACGATGTTTTCAATAAGTTAATCAGTGCAAAGTCAAAGTCAAAGTAAGCTTTATTTTACATCGGTACATGGTTAAAACATTCATGCATTAGCAGAGACTGCTAGTCACCGATAAGACAAGTAAAAAATATATATACATAAACTAACTAAAAAATAATGTATACCTTAAAAATGTACATACAATGGTCATAACACACCAGACAGTTATCGACATTGCCATGAATTTTGTGACATTACCTTTTGAGCCTTTCAGCCCCGTTGATCCTTTCGGTCCTGGTGAGCCAGTGGATCCTCTCTGACCCTTAGGCCCCACTCTGCTGGCTCCCGCTATCCCCTGAGGTCCTTTTGCCCCTGTAAGACGAATAAATGACACATTCAACTTGCATGGTCTAACTAGCACGTGACATTTTAAATAAAGACAAGTAGACGAACAGGATATTTCATATATAGAGTTCTTGAACAAATAGAAGACGTGTTTATTTCATCTTAACACTTTCAGTGCCACATTTGTGACCGAATCAACAGCTTCACTTGGCCCGCTTTGCGCGCATCTGGCCCGATCTGCTCTCGATGCACCCAAAACGCGTCGAGAAAAGCCGTCGATCCGGATTATTATATGTAACTACAAGCATGGTTGCCCTTCAATTGAACAGTTATAAGGTCTTTTTACATGTTACATGAGTCTAGCACCCTTATTCTTTTTCAGAGCAGTTCATTTTCAATAGTTCAACTTTAGTCGCGACTGTCACTGAAAAATCTAAACAACATTACTCAGTAAGAGTAAATCGCCAGATGACACCGGTCAGGCAGGTCCCCTGACGCCAAATGGCTTGTCTGCTTGACAACAAAATGTCACATGACCCCTCACAATAGAAGCAATCAATACTGCAGGTGCTGAAGACTTAAAATCCCATTTTGCCTTCCTAATTTTTCCTAAATATAAATTTGAAAAATTCTTTACCTCGAAGGCCTTGAAGTCCTCGTGGCCCACGATTGCCCGCAGCTCCAGGTGGACCTCTGTAGCCAATGACCCCCTTGGCACCCTTTATACTTATGCCGTTTTTACCGGCTATTCCTGGCGCACCTCTTTCTCCTATCGAACCGAAAAAAGCATACAATATTTTAATACTTATAATGTGATGGGGCTAAGACTTACCGGAATCTAACATGAACGCCTTCAGTAGTTTATGCATAATAATTGTTCTGCTTATCTGATTCATAATACACGATAACAGATTTTCAATATTGTTTGTATGTTCAAGTGACCAAATAAGATTTTTTTTATTTTCAGCAACATCTTTACTGGTACAGGTTTGGTGTAAAAAAAAAAAGCATGTGTGCAAATATTCATAATAACATTGTCTATGACTATCACTGCTAAATGCATTTAGAAAAAGGGGTAATCGATACCACAATCTTCATCTGTGCACCTTCAGTTCTGTTTAAAAATTGTCCAACGTCAGCAGAAAGGCTTTCCCTTTACCTTTAGTACCCTTTGGGCCCGTGGGTCCTCTCAACCCAGGAGGTCCTTTAATACCTTGGACACCTCTTGGCCCAATCACCCTGTTTCCTTTTGGGCCTTTTAGGCCTGGTGGACCTCTGTATCCTGTGCCAGAAATAGATGACATAATTAAACGTTTACATAAAGGCATGTATGTATGCATGCAGGCACACATACATACATACATACATACATACATACATACATACAAACATACTTGCATACATACATACATACATACATACATACATATATGCATTTGTGCATACATACACACGTACATCCATGTATACATACATCATACGTTCATGCATATATACATACATACGTTCATACATACGTACACATGTACATACATACAAACATACAAATATACATACATACGTACGTATGCACACACCAACCTACATACATACATGCATTTATGCATACATACATATGTACATACATAAAAACATACATATATATACACATACCTACCTACGTACCTACGTACCTACCTACATACATACATAGATACATGCATACATACATACATACATACATACATACATACATACATGCATACATACATACATACATACATGCCCACGTAATAGGGGAACGTATGCAAGGAAGGGGCGATTGAAATGTGTGTCATTACTAACTTATTGCGTCTTGATAAAATGGATGAATATCTAGCTTGCATGGTGTGAGTTTGACATGTATTTAAAACAGAACATAAACGCTATACAACATTAGCGAATGTTTCTTTTAGTTGGGATTTATTTAATAGCTCTTCTGTTACCTGGCAGCACAGTAGGTGTTTTATCTTGATTAACGAGGCAGTTAAATGTAGGATTTAGTTATCTATTTATTCAGCTGTCATTCTTAGTTTACCCAGAGTCACTGGCTCAGTATCGTAGCTTTAATCTTTCGCTACGACTTGGATGGTATGATGAAGTAAAGTGGTCATGATGACATGTAAAGTACATTAGATGACAAAACACCTTTAAGTAAAACAAGAGAAAGTGATTTAAATAATCGGTGCGTGTCAGGCTCATTACATGTCAATTTAACCCTTTCCCCCTTAAACCGGCCAAAACCGGCTGGAGGTAAAATGTCGTCTGCTTCAGCGTTTTCAACTGATTTCAGCAATGAAAAACAATTTGACTGAGAATTGAAGATGAGACCGTCAAGACAACATGACCCAGGTCAACAGCTTTCCTCGGCATGGGTTGGGCACTAAGTACCCAACTCATGCCGAGGAAAGCTGTTTACTCAGTCCTAATATAAGGGGGAAAGGGTTTATGCCTTCTTTCACCCTCTGCAGAAAATGCGAGGCTTTGACCTATTAGATTTTTCATTCTGCCATGTCACATCTGGGTATTATTTTGACAATCGGAAAAGGCTGCCAACTAGTGGAATTTAGCAAAGATGTATAAAAATTTCAACCAATTTATAGTAAAATCTGTGGGCAGGGTTCTGGGAATTGAGGGGCTGAGAACCCTACTAGAAGCCATTGGTCAGGGCGGACTATGAAAATACCAAAAGGGTTTGGTGCGGCGAGTAGCGGGGAAGATCTGCCACGTAACATCAAGAACACCGACCAGCAGTAAACCAACGAGTCGTTCCCAAACCAAAACTACAAGATTTCTTCGCCTGGCTCTACCACTATAGGTGTCATCTCAATTCAAGATGACCCATGCATACAACAAACAGTACGTATGGTTTTCTATATACCTTTTTGTCTTTGTTGGCATCGGCTACTTTCAGGGAAAACACTTGTGACCAAAACATAGCAAAATATATCGTTACCAGTATTTTCTGAACGTACTGGAATTTTCTTATTCAAATAAAAGGCCTGTTGATAAGAAATTTGAATATTGAATCGTCATAGTAATTGACATGTGCATAATGTTCTATTTATCTACTTTTTTATACAAAAATAACGATTCGGGAGTCCCGCTTGCGGACTCTTAATTCCATGGTCCGTGAGACGTGATTCACACCCCTGTGCGTGTTAACACGTCGAAAGCCTAGCGACATTAGTTCGGCTGGATTGTAAGCACATAGATAAAATTTATGGAATATATTAGCACGCTAGATATAACCAAGACCCCACTGTGTTACCTGTGCTCCCTCTAGCCCCCTTTTGACCCATGCTTCCTCTTGCGCCGATTGCACCGGTGATGCCACGGTCACCCTTGGGCCCTCTGATGGCAACTCCCGGACGTCCCGATGGGCCTTGGCTGCCTGGGAATTATAGATGTATAATTCATGCAATTTGTTTCTTTTTCCTACAGACTTTGTTATGAGCCACAACACTTTCATTTTAGTGCACAATTCCACGTGTAATTGCCAGGCTGTCACATTTTCAACCCTGTCCCTCCTTGACGGTTGATTACAGTCATAATAAAATTATCTTAATTCATTTCATTACAGGATTTTCGATTCTTTTGAATCCTTATACTGGTGAACAGCTCCAAAATGATTACAAGTAAAATAGAAAAATTATGCAGAACGAGTTATGACATAAAATTGATACAAGGGTACTTCAGTCACGATTGCTAGTTACGTCGAGCAAATGATCCATCAAATGTCCGCAAAAACTCATATTGCTACCGCTCCGTCTCCCTCTGCAAAAACAAAATCAAAGACAAAAAAAAAAAAAAAAAAAACAAGAACAAAAGAAAAAGCAAACAGAAACAAACAAAAAAGGAAAAAACTCAAACCAAACCGACTCGTGGTTATAAGAACCACCTCTCCTGACAGCACAAATGGCTTTTTGTGCCCAATCTTTTACATTAAGATGGGGAGCAGACAGTTACCTAGTACACACCACTATTACCTAGTACACACCGCAGTTACTTAGTACACACCACTGTTACCTAGTCCAGGTCTTATACAAAACTAAAAACTGCAATCCCACATCATAGACAGGGCACAAGTTAATGAAAAATATTTTCTCAAATCACACAATGTGTGATGTGAGATGGCAGTTTTCAATTTCTTGTGACCTGACTATGACGTGGGATTATAATGCAACCAAAGTACGCCGAGGAAAGCTGTTGACTAAGTCCAAAATGTGGCAGTGAAACAGTTCAAGAAATATGATGTGTGTGTCATTGATGTGCTCTCCACACGTTGTAAGCAGTCTGTATTCGTCTTGGTTTGCTGGTGAAATGTTTTGTAGTCAGTCTCAACAAAATTTGGATGAACAGGTTACATTTAGCATGCATATTTAAAGGCCTAGTAATATGCTAACCTGATCAATGACCCCACATCTTCAATTAAAAGTAAAAAGCTGATATTGGAAAATTATGAATATTCAGTTTTTAACAATAAAAATATTATTTCTTCAGATATTGTATTTATCAGTTTTGAAGAACATAGCACTCAATGTATGCCTTGGAGTTTGGCTCTTATGTGTTGCAATGACATTTCACTTATTTCACATCATGATGATAAGCTGATCATGCAGTTAGGTTTTAATTCTTTATTACTATCATCCATTTTTTTCAATACAGTTCCAAGAGTGCAAGACAATAGTGACTCGTACCATATAAATTGACTTAATTTCATTGGGTTGTCATTTTCATTATGCTTGATGCCCCCACACCACAAGAATTCTCGCGAAAAGTAATTTTGAATGGGTCTGCATCTCCAGAACAGGAATGGCATCAGTTTGTGTTCACTGATGCCCACTATATATTTAACATTTATGTACTTGAGTTTAGTTTTACAGTCATGTAAGATCATCCTTATCGTGCATGTTTCAATGCATAGTATACTGTTTCACAAGGGAATGTGCTGAATAAATATTGTATGTATGCCAGCTCCTGAAACCACTGTACATATATGTATGCTCCTGACAACCCTGTGTGTATGCCGGCTCCTGACAGCGCTGTATGTATGCCAGTTTCTGACACCGCTGTATGTATGCCGGCTCCTGACAGCGCTGTTTATATGCCAGTTCCTGATACCGCTGTATGTATGCCAGTTTCTGACACCACTGTATGTATGCCGGCAGCCATGTGTTGACAGCAAAGAGGCATTCGTACTGCAGGACGGCGAGGCCTCAAACCACTTGTTGTTGACTGCCCATTTTCATGTTCCAATGTCTTTTCACAACTTGACTAAGCTACTTAAGCTAGTCATCATCTTGACTGTTTGAAAGTTATGATCTACCAAATCCTCTTTTTCTTGGCATGCCTGCGTCATCTGTAAATAATCTTAGCATTTTTGTTGTTGTTGTAAATTGGGGATGATAAATGGTGCAATCGCCTGGTTGACTCGTGTAGTGGCAAATCGGCTTCACGCATTCCAGTGGGCCGGGCACCAACAGGGTCCTCTGCATTATTTGGTTTCCCCCCCCCCCCACCAGGTGCCATAAATTATGTAGCCTGTCCCGTGTCCTGTGTCATACAATTACCGATTATGAAATATGCCACGTTGTATACAAACAGTAGTTATCATGGGACTCTGTCAAAGTATATGTTCATAAAGTGACAAAAGTCTACCTCCATAATGCACTGCTCCGGGTATGAGCAGTGGTGTGTTAAGCCCCTGGCAACACACTGGCCAAACAAGGTCAGGGGAACAGCTGCTCTCACCCTGGGCCTACTTTTGCTGAGGCTGCCTAGTAACGTTCTTTCAAATACACATTTTGGTTGGTGAGTTCTGATAAAACTTGGTCAGAAAATTATTGTCTACTTAAAGTGCCACACAAAATTTGACTACTTTCCTGCAGACAGTTATTATTTGGGTAATATATTCTTTTGTTATTTTAGGTTTGTTATACCCCTGAACTAGGTTGCCATGTTGCACTGCTCATGCTCAGAAGCAATGCATTATGGAGGTAGACTTACGTAAATAGGACAAAAAGGCACAAAACGAGGAGAATGTTCAGGAACTAAAGTCAACGACGTCGTCACAGCAACCTTGGCACCTCCATCATTCATTGGTACCAGTCCCAGCTAAGAGGTGACACTTCACAGAAGTGAGGTGTTTACCAATGGTGAGTAAGTTTACGAGAAAATATGGACACTGAACATGTGCAAGACAAAAATGGGACCAAAGAAAAATGTGTCCATTTGTTGCGCTACATAATAGTGGAGGTAGATATGTGCTCAAAGAAGATCAAATGTTCACTTCTGGGAGAAAGTATGAAAATTTGTACGCAGGGATTTTAAGCTATGCCGAATCAAAATAAGTGGGGGAAGAAATTTTTCTGAAACTATTGTCTGCCTATAAAAATTGCAGTTTGGGGTGACTCTATTTAATTTCTGTGATTTTTAAAAAAAAATGCATTATATTGCCGTAAAAAATTGCAGAAATATTCAGGAAGAAACTCTCTGGTGGGTTATCAGTAAAATACAGTAAAGTTTATGCTCCAGATAAGCAGTTGAACTGTTATTGAACGGGACGTCCTCCTGTTGCATTGTATTCACTTTGGCAGTTGAACAAATGGATCTTGTGATAAGGTCCCATGATGAAATTATCGGTGGCTCTCAAAATTCCAACTCGAAACGTTGTTTTAAACGTATTTCATTTCTTGCAAGAAAAAAAAAACATTGAACCCTGAACATCCAATATTTACGTTTATGTGGTAAAATATCATATCACCGGTCAAACTAAAATGTTTACGTAAACAATGAATTACTTATAAATCGAATCGAACAGAATCAAATCCAAACAGTACGAAAGGAAATAGAAACAAAAATAAAAAAGCAGCAGCAAAATTAAGACAACCATTAGGGGCCAGATGACGTTGACCTTTAAAGCGAGTACCAACCTATGGTATTAATAATGCTATTACCTTTGACACCTTTACTTCCGGGCCTGCCTGGTGCTCCTGTGTTACCTGCGTTGCCTTTTGGGCCGGGTGGTCCACGTATACTGAGACCTCTTGGACCTGGGGGACCGGAAACTCCTCTGAGCCCTTAAACGAGACGCAAAAGGAAAATGAATATGTAAACACTAATCTGTTTGTACGCCACAATTTATACTCATCGATATGGACATATTTGCCAGGGGTTTTTGTGTGTGTGTGTGTGTGTGTGTGTGTGTGTTTTTGTTATTGTTTGTTTTTGTTTTTTTTCACAGTAACTCCAGAACCTTAACATACTGATAAATGACGGAAATACAACATCAATGGTGTTATGGACATACATGTAAGAACCGTCTAATCTCTTGGGTGTCCGTGATTTCTTGTACATTTTATGTTATATAGACTCTGGTTACGTTGAGTAGTACAAAATTTTGGCCTCGTTGAGGAGAGCAACGCACTCAATCTCAATTACTGACCCGATTTTTTAAAGGCTAATAATGCCTAAAACTTTCTTCTAAATTTCAAATTTTATGAATATGATTTGTTCCTTTCATAAATTAATTTGCTATTATGATTTAGAACTATACAGTTTTTCAGTGAATGGTACGGAATAGGACTTTGCTCTTAAAATATCGGACTTGATAGTGTTCAAACGGCACATGGGCTTACAGAATTAGGTTTGTTAAGTTTCTCTTTGTATTAAATTGTATATCAGGGCCGATAAAGTGCATGGCGGAGATACCGGCTTCATTTGTCATGTTATATTCCCTATATCTATTATGGTCAGATGGGCAGCGTGCAACAACCAATCAGATTGGTGCATTTTACTCTCTGTCCAGCGTAGGTAACAGCACTATCCATGGTTCCATCAAGCAATTCATAATGAACATTTTTTTTAGGGTGAATACATTTATGTATCCAAAAGAAACTATACTTTCGTTTTTCCCTGCTTTAAATTTGAAGCCAACAATTTGGGGTATTAAAATTTTTTCGAGGTAGGCCGGAAAGCTATGTTTACATACATGCATCGCCATCTTTTGATAGAATTTCAAGCTTCCAATTGTTGACCTACCGTTTCCACTTTTCGGCATTCCTAACTGATCCCAAATGTGATGTTTAAGTTGAGCACAATGTCTATTCATAATCCAACAGTGTGTGTGTGTGTGTGTGTGTGTGTGTGTGTGTGTGTGTGTGTGTGTGTGTGTGTGCGTGTGCTTGTGTGTGATGCTCTAAGCATGGTAGAATCAATGGAATTATTTGCTTGCATTAACTTACAAAAACTTAAATTCAGAGCGGTAATTTGGCACTACGGGTAGTTATTGCAATAAAGTGCCATTTACCTCGGAGATCAGCTAGGTGGCTGGTAGACTTGTTTAGGTATACTGTGCAAAAAAGTGCTGCATTTGGGTAATCATTAGAATTAAATTAAGTCAAGCCATGTTAGAATAGACTTTAATACTCCCTATCCAGTGATTATGTAGATTTTATGATATCCGACGGAGGTCGCAGAATCCACACGATCATTGAATGGGGAGTGTTAAAGTCTATATAAATGAACGAGGTTAAAATTTATCCCAAAAGTTTTCGTTGATGATAATGCCTGAAATCCTTGCCAAAAGAATTTATCTTGGAATGTTGTGAAGTAGACACTGCAGTATATAATTAATGGATCAGTTTCCGAGGGACAACCGCAGGAGCAGCTGGGACTTTCAATCAGGTATCTAGTGAATAGATGGGCGTAAAGTGCATAGAAATCAAGTCGAAGGCGAGTGATCAAAATATTTAACTGTTTGGGTCCGCGTTTTAACTGGCCACACCTGTCGGGAAACAAGTAAAGCTTAAGATGAATCTTGAATAAGTTGAGAGAAGGGCAATTTCTGATGGTTAATGGAAGGGCGTTCTAAAGTGGGGAACACGATGGAGTGAAAGAATGTTTTTTTTAATAATAAAGTGCTTGCGTTAACCTGAGAGCGCCGTAGATTTTGCGTAATCCTCTCACTGTTAGGGGGGGGGGGGATCAGCGCTCTCAAATGGTCAAATAAACCGCGAATTATTTTATAGTAAAGAACCAGTTTACGATATTCACGTCTAATAGGCAGGCTACACCAGCCAAGACATGATAATATTTTTCACTGAATACTTGATATATTCATTGCACACGAGACAAGTAATGGTGCCTTACATTGAACATACATGTATTCCAGCATTGCTCTACCGCGTCCACAGCAGGTGTCAAAGCAGGTGAGGCGTATTGGAGAATGTGGGGTATGAAAGACGTGTATATACACTCCAACGCTTAACAGGGCAAATAAAACATGCATGATCTGATGGGCCCTATACGAGATGATGCCTGATTACAGATATTCTTTATGTAGCTGTCCCAACACAGCGTATCAGACAAGGTAACGCCGAGATGTTTGTGCTCATGTACATGTGGGATACGCTCGTTTATGATAGACAACTGAACATGTGTTGGCTTTTTTTCTTTTTTTGTTGAAATTAACATTTCCTTAGTTTTATCAGGATTAAAATCTACTTTACATTTTCCCCTATTCCACAACAACCTGCAAATTAGCATTAAAATTTATGATTGTGCCCTTAGGCGTTTCAACGATATCCACCAGTGTTATATCATCTGCAAATAGATACATTTTGCTGGTAATATCATCAACCAAGTCAGTTATAAATATCAAAAGCAACAAATGGCCTAGGTCAGAACCTTGGGGGACACCAGATTTTATATTTACCCAGTGCTAGAAGGTGCTCTCAATGCCTACCATTTGCTTTCTAAAACTTAAATATGATCTGGCCCATGAAAGAAGTGGGTTATGCACACCTACATATTGTAATTTTAATAATAGGCCACCATACCAAACACGATCAAAAGCTTTTAGTATGCCTATAAATATCATGCGAACTTCTTTTTCCTTATCGACTGCTTGACTCAGTTCGTGAACGATGTTATTTAATTGGTTTACCGTGCTGTCCATTTTCCTGAAGCCCTAGTTGCAATATGTCAATAAATTATGGTTTGTCAGAAAATCATTCAATCTATTAAAACACACACTTCAAACACTTTAGACAGAGCACAGAATAGAGAATCTGGTCTATTATACGTAACAACTTGAGGATCGTTTTTGTTAAAGACAACTGAAACATTGGCTTTCTTCCACAAATCAGGAAAGATGGAAGTGTGGAGCGAAAGATCACACTCGGACCCGGGGGCGAGCAGGTGGCACCTGGAGCTCTTTGTCCACGAGATGGCGGTATCTTCCCCGAGAGGTCACTCCCGTCCCAGTGTGGTTACACAATTTAGCCAAAGCGACATGAATATAGTCTGTAAACAAACGTAAGACCTTATTTATATAGTCTGCAAACAAACGTAAGACCTTATTTTGAATTCCATCAGGACCATCTGTCTTACTAATGTGTAACATTGGTTAAGGTCAAAACCTCGTTATCTGCAATGCTAATACTCTCCAACTTGTCAACAGTTCTATGAGTTATCCCAAGTAACTCAGACATGAAATCATCCTTTATCCACACGTGAGAAAAATAATCGTTAAGGTAATTTGCCTTGTCATGAGAATACAGGAAAACAGATCCATTATCAATTGATGAAGGTATTGATTTCCTTTAGATCCACCTAGAAGCTTGTTTCAAAGTTTGTCACCACTTTTTTTTTATTTGTTACAAAGAACATCATGTAATTTAGTAAAATAATAGCGATTAGCTATCCTGACCAGATTGACTACTTTATTTCTGAGCCTGCGGTAGCAAATCCAGTCACTTTCATTACCAGACCTTTTTGCCGACTGTAGGAGCGGTTCCGAACTCGCATATGGTAGCGATGATTGGCGATCATGAATGGCTTACCCTTGGATCTTATAGAAATCCTGTTTGTGTCACATGCATTGAGACACTACATCTGATAGAACTCCGTAATACATTGACAAGTGCCATACACATTATCAGTAACAACCATAGCGTTCCATGGAGCTGATGAGTGTAAGCCGTGCAGTTTTTAACAATTAACTTGATCGTATTGCCAAATGAATTTCCTAAAAAAATTACCTTTTCCGATACAAATATTTGCTGTCAGTAAAATGCATTCATGGTCGCAATTATAGATAGGTGCCAAGTTTGAGGCAGTCCAAGTGACAGTATCTTTAATAACAAACATAAGGTCCAGTAAGGAATTTCCTCTTGATGGTTCAGTTACAATTTGCTTCAGATTAAAACCATTGCAGGTATTCAAAAATTCCCATTCAAAAGAAGTGCTACAAGTTCCATCATCCCACGGAATTTCCGGAAGATTAAAGTTGCTGTCACAATTAATGCATGCGGGGATTCAACAATAATTTTTCCAATCAGTTCTTGAAAGCGATCAAGTAATCTCCTGCTTTCGGCCAAATGTTTACCTGGTGGTCTGTAAAAAATTGCTATAAATGTCTTACACTGTCTTATTAAAAGTTGTTTCAATGACCACAGATTTCAGAACTGGTGAACTAAGATCAGACCTCAATTTTGGGTTTAGTGACTCCGATGAATGATCGCTACACCACCTCCTGATCTGTTGTGATCACATCTGAAAGGAAGGCTGAAGCCTTGGATATATAAATCATCATTGACAATGGAATTATCCAGTTTAGTCTCATTGAAACAAATTACAATGCTGTTATGGAGACATAAAATCTCTAGTTCCTCTATAGTGTTATTTGCCGTCAAACTATAAACGTTTAAGTGCAATAAGTTCATGACATCCCGTGTGACCTGGCCGGGGTTTGGATAAGTATCTGCAGACAACAGTAACAGTGGATCATAAAGTATCAGGGACACTGAACAATTTAAGAACATGTAGAACGATAAATACATGAATATCAGAAAAAAACGACCCAGTTTAAGTATGCGCTTTGAAAAAATTGTTTCTCCTCTAGATATTTCCTATGTAAAACCAGACTTTTGGTCTAACTTAATTGCCGGAACTCATAAGTATGAAAGCTATGTATGTGTTAATGGACTGGCTGTATATGTTCATCTGTTTTCACCGTATACTAATCATCTTTCATTCCTTCATATTATATCACTGTCGATTAAAGCTACTTTGGCGCCAATGTTCTTTGTTTTATTTGTACTCGACCTGAGATTAAGGTTATTATTATTATTATTATTATTATTATTATCCCAAGACTCACTTTTTTGTTGATACAACGCTGCATTTCTCAAATAAATACAAGAAGATATTTCATACCACTGAGTACAGCAAAACATATATAACTAGAAAAGATGATTTGCTCCAAAGCAAATCTATCTGTGTGCCTTCAAAAGTTGTTAATATTAAATGCTACGACTTTTGTTCTTTGGTACCTCACATTCCATTTAGCTTATGGCTGGATGAAAATTTCAAAGTCCAAATGACCTTGACCTTTCACCTTTACAGGTCACATGTAAATTGCAAAATTTACAGTATTGCAATACCTACAATGTTTTAGTCAAACATGTTAAAATTGGATGGAAGTTGGCAAAGTTATGGCTGGATAAAACTTTCAAAGGTCCAAATGACATTGACCTTTGATTGTTTCAATGTGGTTTTCAAGGAGATGGAGGTTGTCTTTAATTTGCAAAAGTTGCGCAGATTGAATGGATTTTTTTGCCTCTCAACTTGTCACGTACGTTAACTTCTAAGTCTTTGATCTATTTCGTGGCAGACTCATTGCCTCTGTATACAGCTTCTTGAACGATTGAGCGAATCAAAGAAAGTGCACGTGAGTCACGTGACATCTCAAGAAAGTCCTTGATAGGTGAAGAAGATTGCAACTTTGAATAGAGGGATGGTTCCCCAGGCGGCGATTACCACAGTATTTTTACTCCTGTATTCTGATTTTCAGCCATAGACCTCTCCGAATCTTTACGGTTTTCCATATTTTCTTTTTTTCCTATTCATGATTTGCTCCTGGTACACTTAACACAAAGCATTGTCGCAGAGCTACATCACTCCATAAATGACATGAAGAACTCGATTAACAAAAAATCGCAAAAAAATGGAATTTATTCTCCCTACTGCGGAGAGCTCACTAAAAAAGCGACTAGCTCGTGGGTGACGCGACATGGAAAGTGATAATATTTCTATATCTCGAAATTATCGGTAAATATGATATCGGATCTCACTTTCTTAAACTTTAAATTTCATGAGTCTGAGCTTAGGAGTTTTTAAACCAACACACATGAAATCTAGATGAACTTTTTGGAAAGGGTATTTGAAATAGTTGTCAAATTCGTCGTCCAAAACATATTAATCTATTGGTATGCAGCGTGGTCCCAAAGTTGCATGCATATGTAACAATCGGTGTAATAGGTAAAGTTTTCGTGACAATTTTCATCCAGTTTCATTAAAAGCAATAAGCCAATTACCATTTTATATTCAAGATGTTGACTGTTAAGTTCCATTTTTAAACAAGATTCGTTGAGTTTGTCCTAACTGTTTTGCAAATATTTGACTTTCGGACAATAATATCAAATGAGACAGTTATGTCGTTTTCTTATACACACACACACACACACACACACATATATATATATATATATATATATATATATATATATATATATATATATATATATATGATGGATGACACGGAAGATAATATATATGTAGTCGCTAGCTGGCGCCAATTGACCTCTCTTTCCCTCACCTCTTCCACAGTCAGTGCGGGAATTCATTCGCATGGCCATGAGTGGGAGCGCAGCAGAGGATTCCTGTGCTTAAATCAAGCCTCATATGGACGTTGTCATAAGTAATGCAGGTGGTAGAGGATTCTAGTGATTTCAAGTCACGGATTGTTTGTAAAAGCCTAAAAATCGACGCGTCCTTACATAAAATGTTAAATCCAAATATCAAATAGGAAGTATCTGCAGCATTTTAGTTACAGGACAAGTCATTTGGATTAAATACTGAGACCAGACTTGTGTCAAACAATGATTTCACATAGGAATATTATTTTCTGAATGCAATAAATTATCATATAAGTACTATGGACATCTCTTGATTAATCCGCAAGAAACAAATCAAATGACCTGTTATGCAGATCAAGTTGATCCTATATGGCCTACGACTTTTCTTTCGTTTGTGATAACAGATCTCCTCTCGTGATAAAAAAAAAACTATGTAAAAGACGAAGACTTTTGTAATATTTTTATATCAATCAGAGATGACGACCAATGTATATTGGTGACACAGCATCAGGAAGCCACAGTCTTTGAGACGTTTGCAAGATAGCTTTACAGTACACTAAGCAAACTAAAAATCTTTGAGGAAATCAGATAGCAAATCCAACCAGACATCTTTTCATGTAGCTGAAAATAAAAGACATCAATTGATATCTTTCAAATAAAATAAATTCTGACTGTACACACCTGTAGGCCCAGGGATGCCTCGCGGTCCTGGTCGTCCTGGCGGCCCGGGGGGTCCTCGTGGTCCAGGTGGGCTTACCGGTGGCCTTACTCGAACGACCCTTAAACCTAGAACGTCATTGTGTAAAGAGCTTTTTCAGCGCACTCAATCAATACATTTTTTGAAGAACATCACATGAGACCGGAGTTCTAATGCCAATCTCTGTCTGTCTGTATGCGCAGACCCACTTCCTAGTAGTCTTTACTCCCCATTAGCAAACCTGTCACTGTCTAATCTTTATACATTTAGAACTACTATATTCCATATTGCACACGTTCTTCTGTAGAATTTGGACTTAGGCTGTATTAGCCCAAATAAATTGAATGATCTTCAGCGGGTAACAAGTCAGAACAGGTTTCAGAGCCTGTACCCGTACATGTCTCTCTGAATAGCGGCTCTTTGTCTAAGCTAAATGTTCAGCAAAGACAACTCACACAATAATGATGGATAAATATGAACGTGGCAAATGACAAATTATCTAAAAAATGAAGTGTAAGCTTATAAATGCACAGCTTTGTTATGAATAAAAAATACCTGTAAAACCAAACATTATTAGCAAATTTGTATAGTACAAGTTCAAATGAGAACAATTTGACTCACCCCTGAATCAGTATATACCCTTTCTAGCTGGATAGCTTACCTAAGCTAAACCACCTGCCAGTGCATAACTGAAGTAGAAACAACCCGGGGCATTTTAGTCAGTCCCAGTAGTTGTAAAATAAACATTTGCAGCTAGAGCACCTGTGCAAACCGAGGGAAATCCTACCAGGTACTGCAAAAGCGGGCATCCAGCACCACAAATGTAACACCAACCCCATAATGACACCTACTCCTCACTTTTGAAAGTTACCAAACCATAAAGCTCTATTTTGCCGGCAACCCTGAGTTAATGTTTTAACATAATGGGTCAGGTTTGTGACATTTGAGTAAATACTGTTAAATGTGAGTAATTTTTTGACATCGAGTAAATGTTCACTTGGGAATGTCAGAAAACAATGACAGTAATAAGAATTTCAGTCAAAAACTTGTTATCAAAATATCATTTTTCTTAACCAGATTGTAAGTATAATAAGGCAAATTTGTAACTGTCGTATGCAGCTTCTTGCTGCGATAGCCGCGTGGGGTTCAACCTGACATAATTATATATATATATATATGTATGTATGTATGTATGTATGTGTGTGTGTGTGTGTGTGTGTGTGTGTGTGTGTGTGTCTGTGCTAGTAAGGTAAACCTGAGACTACATTCTTACTAGCCTCAGGATAAACTGGGGCATCGAGAAATAACAAAATTCTCCACGAGTACTATGTCGTGCAAGGAGCTGAGGTCTCGCTGTGACTGGCCACTTGAGATCAGCACTTTCCAGATCGGTAATGACACAGATATTACATTGTTGCATCATTCCAACTTTGCTTCGCTACATGATGCCTTCATTTTGAAGGTTTTCATACCCAATTTCTGTTCCTGTGCTTTCAACAAATATTACACCCTGCACGTAGGCTTATCATGACCACCCCCAATTTAATGTTGCCACTCTAATAGGGCATGCCTGAGGTAACACAGGGCCAATTTAGAAAAACAAAACAAAACAAAAAAACTTCGCAATAGTTCGGATACAATGCATGGATTGAAGAGAAAGTTTTGCTTTCAGACCTATCGATCTTGTATGCCCTGGTGGTCTGGAGGCAGTGATATGTTTTATTTCATTGTGCATACCGTGCTACCATTATTATTATCATTATCATCAGATAACAAGAAACTATTCAACATCCACGAACTTTGGATTGACTTTTAACGTTTCCAAAATACAATACATGTATCCCTCTGGTGGAAAGATCGCATAAATCCATCATAGAAAATATGAATCCTTGTTTCACACAAAATTAGGAGCGAAAAAACAGCACCTGATAAAAAATATGCTGATACTGGGACTACCTGTCACCGGACGCAGACAAATCCTGTACCACACAATAATAATGGTAACCAAGGGAAAACGTCACTGATAAAACATAGGCGTAGTGGGGTATGCCATCATACATTCACACTTTAGCAGCAAAAGTTATCAACATTCATATACAACATACTCGGTTGTTTTAGTATATTCTTAAAACAATGGGCCATGGGATATATTTTTGTTAAATCTTACAATTGACATGTTCAGCAAATAATAGGGAGCCCGCCTTCGTACAGGACACAATGTTGGAGTACTGTCAAATTCTCTTTAAATCTTGAACTTGAATCAATGATCAAAAATGAAGGTAAGATGTAAAGGATGAAATTCAGCAAATATTGTCATTGTTTGAATTCAAATCTTTCAGTGCTAACTGCGACTAAAGTCGATCTACTTAAAACATACTGCTGTCGAATATAAATAAGGACGTCAGATTTATATTCTTTATGAAAAGACCCAGCGGTCAACTTCCGGCATACCTATCGTTCAGACAATATAATGGCCCGGGTCACCAGCTTTCGTCAACGCGTTTTGGATGCAATGCGCCCAAACGCGCCGCGGAGGCTGCTGACTCAGTCCAAAACCTAGCATTGCAGGAGTTTAGAGTATTTTATAAACACAGATACTTTAGAAGCACTGGGAACTGAAGTTTGTTATAAACTGGCCATCGTTGACCACAAACAATCACGAAAGGCTAATCAGAATTATTTATCATAGCAATATAAACAGCGTAAATACTTACCACGGACCCACCGACGTCTAAAGGCAACTCCACTTGGGATTATAATCACAATTACAAAAATTAATATCCGCATAATTTGAATGTTTATCAGATTTCTTTGACGTATTGCATTCTCCTTTGATTGCAGTCAGCGTGCCATGTCAGAACATCAAAAACCTGATCTAATATCTTGCTGTCCCTTCCGGATAATGAAACTTGCACTGCTACTAATCTCGATATACTCAATTGAAAAGTAACACTATTTCCGTTTTCCTTTTGATTTGGACATGTATCTGCGCGGCCATGACATTTATCGTCGGCACACATTGGGGATGGGGTGGGGGTGGGGGTGGGGTGAAAGGCATTTAAAAACGGATACGGACTGTAACAGGTCCGGTTCCTACAAGCAGCTGCATGGGTTAAAAAACCAGGATCTATATCATGGCCTTTGTTGCAGTGTTTTTGCAGTGTATTTATTACCCCCATATAAATCATATATATGGATTGGATTTGTATATATGAAGTTAATTGCCGAGGTCGGCATGTCTGGGACAGTTGCAAAAATATGTCTGTAAATCATTTCAACCAATGCATGTATATTGATTAAAACAATGGTCTCAAAATTTATAGACAGACTACCGTAATTAACATCTTTATAATGTTACAAACTCATTGGATTAAAAATCATCTCCCCTTATTTTTTTATCTTTAACCTTTGGGCAAAATGCATAAAACTTCGTGCGTTTTGTGGTTTAACACGGTTATAAATTTGCGTTTTGTACCGAAAATAGTGACACAACTGAAGAAACTATACATTTGTCAGCTTATTTGAACTTACGCGTTGTATATTTTAATAGAAATGAAATAAAATTAGTTCAATACTGTTTTGCTGACATGATTTGTTCAAAGATTTGCTGCAAACAAATTTTTCATTGTAACCATATTGTAATTTGAAGAGATCAACATTCTATTTGTGTGATGGAAACATATTTGTCTACTTATACCCGACCACCCATCAGCCCGTCCATCCCTCCAGACATCTATCTTTATCAACTCCGTACACGTTCACTCAATTAACACACATAAATAAAACAGAGCCACCGTTTCATTGCAGACTGTAACACACAATGTGTTTTCTTTGAAAACCAGTATTGATTAACTAATTATCAATTGTGACCAGTACAAAATAATTTGAATTACGAGCATTTCTAAATATACATATTCATATTACAGGCCACTGGCGGAGGTATACAATGGTCGACTGTAATTTACATAGTTATATCTTTCTTCAATATCAGATAGCTACTTTCAAAGTCACAGATACAAGACATGTGTCGTTGGCTTTGTTACTTATTATTATAAAAGTCACTCTATGCAATTTAAACTGAAAAAAAATCACAAAAATCAGTACCGTTTGGACAAATACGCTTCATGACAAATCGATAAAAACAACTTCAAATTTTACGCCTTTTTAAATTCTACTGTCAGGTCACTTGAACAAACAGAAGTTTGACAAAGAAAGCTTGGATATCTGTACAGAAATACACTGATCTGGTGATTTGAACGTGGTGATGGATGTAACGGTCAACTATATATTTCATATTTTGTCCATCATAGTTTAAAGATGGCATATTCATGAAACGCTATCAGGTGCACACAGCTTTGGTTTTCGTATAAACGTCCGGCCATGTCAAAAAGAGGCTTGCATTTGTGCACACTGTGTTCTTGACCAAAGATGTAGGATGTGGACTTATTCACCTACATGATGGCACCTTAATGACAAAGATCAACGCCAATTGTGCTCTGTGTTGCACTGATAAGCAAGAAATCCAGAATAATTTGGACAAAAACTGCTTCCACCAAACGTTTCACATTGGAGACAGAAAATTGTATTTTCCGTGTGAAACTTGATGAACGTATATGTTATGGTACCAGTAGAACTAATCAGAACAGGATGTGCTCGCATTTTGCTATGAACTTCTTATCTTTACACATAAAGTAACTGCTAAAAAGATGATGACGATGACGATGACGACGACGACGACGACGACGACGACGACGATGATGATGATGATGATGATGATGATGATGATGATGATGATGATGATAAGCATTTACAAATCCTGAAAGTGGGTTTACCTAACATGCCTATGTCTATTTCTTCAATATGTCATTTGTTTGACAAAGGAAAGCAACAACTAAGATGCAGACCTGGCTGTCCATCCGTCTGTCTATCTATCTGTCTTTGTATCTGTCTAGCTATAATATCCATAAATGAGGAACCTACTTTGGGTAATGTGCAAATTGTTTCTCCCTATATTTGCCTCTTTAGTGCTATGTATGTTTATCACGCCATGCAGGTTGGTGTGTGTCAAAAAGTAAGTCTTTTTTGAATCAGCACCTTCAGCAGTACTTTCCCCAGGACATGCTTTACAGAGGCTCTCGAATGTGCGACTGATAAAGTCTTATGAATACAGCTAAATTAAATATAGAATTTTTAGCATGCTGCATTTACGGGGTGGGGGTGGGGGCACGGTTGAGGTGCACTGCTAATCGTTTAAAATACATTTAATTGTCCCTAGATATTTATTTGTTGTAAGCATATCTGCATTTTAGTCCTCGTGGCTACCCGATCCGGTATGTCCATTTTCTCGTTCAAAATTATATCACACACACACACACACACACACACACACACACACACACACATACACACACACACACACACACACACACACACACACACACACACACACACACACACACGACGGATGAGAGTCAACAAGCTGTCAGTGATCACACCTCAAAGCATTAACGACGGCAACAACAAATTTAATAATTAAATTAAATATATAAAATAAAGAAAAACAACATAAATGTACACCTAAGGAAACGGGTTTTAAATATCAACAGTCAGCGCAACTGTTGATCCTGACGTGTCGGATAAAGTTCTTCTTATAAGAGGTTGAATCACCTATCAACAAGTACAATGGACCGGACTTTTTTTCGGGAAAAGAGAGCACAAACTTAATTGTCCCCGGATATATTTAATAAAAAAAGTATCCAGGATACAGACGGGAGTGAACTCGTCGTTTAGATTTTGTGTCATGTCGCTGAATCCAGGGACCTGAGCCCTTTCTGATTCAAATTGGCAATGAGCACATCCATGTTGATTGTTGCCTGCGTTACAAGTCTTTAGTCAATCATAACTTTCGTTAATTGAAAACATGTTAACCTCCTTTAAAAGTGTCGGGGTAACAGACTGAGTCAAAAGCTTTTCCTGGTACATTTTGGTCGAGGATTTCTAGAGCGCACCGAGTAAAACTATAGACATTATATTTTGCCACATTGCCCATGATTGTACAGTTAAAGAGTATTTTATGTACCCCTTCCCCTAATTTTTAACAATCACATTTTTATATTTTTATCAACGTTTCACAAGATTTTTGCTAAAGCTTAAATATGCAGTGCTGGATGCTCACAGAATTAAGTATACACTAGAATATAGTTGTGAAATATCACGATTTTGAAACTCATGCACAAATTTCACGCAATTTTTTTTAACATGTTAAATCAATCAATCTTGGACCATTTTTTAAAGAAAAAACTGAAAGGGGTGGGGGGGGGTAACGATTGTGCCTTAAGCAACTTCACATTGTATTAACTTACACTATTTTACAAATAATTATAAATACTAAAATGACCATAATAGGTGGTGAACATATGAGTTCATATTGTAAATAATATCTTTTAAGTTCTAAAATATATTGAAATCCTTAAAGTATTCAAATTTTTATTATCTTGCACTTTTGACTAACCTTATTTGTAAGCAGAGCTGTATCTGAACTAACCTTACACTTTGCAGGTTAAGAAAAAATGAGCATCGTCATTAAGAATTTGACTAATAATGTGAGCTTAGAGACGACAGCTTCAGGTGTATGTATTTAATTGGAAACAAATTTCAAAATATGAAAGATTGAAATTATTATCATATAAAAAATTAATTTTTTTTTTTTTGGTAATTTTGGTATTAGTGAGTACACTTACCTATTGACGACCATGCATGGACCTCCGTGTCCGAGTCACAACGCCCGACACAGTTGCGTTACGACACGTGCTGGTGCGAACGGGAATGAGTTCAAGGGGAAGAGCGGTGATTTTTTTTATACTTTTTGTGGTCATTATAGGTGTTCATTTGACAAATTTTCAACATTGACTCTAAAACAGGTATACCGTTCAAGCTATTTCATATTTCCAGTAGGTGTTTTGATATGTGATGTCACCTGGGCTACCGTCCATGCATTATACATAAACCTCAAGGGGGCACCAAGCTGAGCTACACAACATTAGTAGGCATATCAAAATGACTTGAGTGGTCTGTTAATCACCCTCTTTGATCTTATCAGTGTGGCATATTAGTTGACTCCTGCTTCAGCAATTGAATATACAAACACAAAAGCGGTTAGCTTGTTGGTATTGATTTTTGCACATTTCTTTCCTTACTAATCTCCGTTAAATGAAAAAACATATCTGTGTTCAGTAAATTTGATTTTTTTTCAATGCTGCTTCATCCATAGTAAAAGTGGAGTTTTGATATTTGGTCAGTTTTCCTTGTTTTTGTCGGGGTGTCACTCAGCTTTCGTTGCATTAGCTGTACATGTAGCAGTTAGTACAGGTGACATCACAATCCCTCATTTACAAATCCAAGAAAAAGTTGATATCTGCTTATCCAGTTGGGAAAAAAGTTGGTATTTTCTGATAAGGGTCCACATTTATTATAATGCAACTCAGATATTGTAAATTATCACCGCAGTGCCCCTTTATTACTGGGCAGGCCTTATGGTGGTTGTACATTGATATGGGACATTAATATAAATTTCAAGGTAATCCAGGTCGAGTTATCAGGTCACGTCATACACAATCCTTGTTGTCTTTCATGACAAATGAACGACTCCTTTGTGTGTAAAAGTATGACAAAAGCAAAGATGATTTCTCTTACGAAAGCAAAGCGAATCATAAAAGTTACACATTAGACTATTTTATAATAACATAAAATCTAGCCGAGGTATTAAGTGGCTATTTTGTGATGCATGGAGGCGACAACCTGTCTGACCATTCACCAATTGTCTTTGAATTGCACATACGGAGCTCCTACAATGTGAAGGAAGAATCTAAAGTTGATATCCCTAAACCACTGTAGCATGATGCTAGCAATGTAGATTTAGAAAATTATAGCATCAAGGTCACTGACAATTTGAAAAATGTTAACATAACTGTATCTGCTGTGCATTGTACAAAAACAATGTGCAAGGAACACACATTTGAGATGCAAAAATATCATGACTATGGTATCTCGGTTTGTATTGACGCTAGCAAATCATCTTTCCCTCACAGTTCGACCAAAACAAAAAAAAAGTAATACCACGTTAGACTACTTATGTGGAAGGATACAGGCAGGATGCAATATGTTGGTATTACATTTAGAAATTCGCCAAGGCGTGGTCGTCTGACTGACATCAGAATCAATATTCGCGCCAAATATCATTACGCGCGCCGTTTTGTTAAAGCAAACAAACAAATGTGTGGGTCTAATCAACTAGCCGACGGTATTTTGAGCAACAAAAATAGAGACTTTGCTCAGAAGTGGAAAAAATACAAACACAGATGGGAGCAGACCAAAAGTGGTTGACGGAGTGTCAGAATCCCACGAAATTGGAGAGTTCTGTGCAACTAAGTATGCCGAGCTGTATAATTCAATTCCCCCAGATACACACGCAATGGGGCAATTAAGGAATGACCTTGACAAGGCCATAGCCCATAACAAAGGACGCACGTAGCGGGAACTACATTTCTGTAGATAAAATCAAAAATGGGATCCTAAAATTAAAAAGAGGTAAACATGATTGGGGCATGCAATGTTGCGCTGACCATATAATTAACGCCTATAGCTCCTTGCATATACACTTAGCATAAATAATTTTGATAACTGTCGTGGTAAATCCCTCAGTAGCACATTTGGTAAAGTATTACATTGGATTGTCATGGCTGACAATATGGAGACATTATGCACATATAAGTGACAATTTGGATTCAAACGTAACACATCCACAATTCAATGTACTTTTGTTTTGTCCGAATGCGTAAATTGTTACACGGTCCATGACAGCAATGTAAAACTTATTTTTCTTTATGGTAGAAAGGCTTTCAACAGGGTGGAGTATATGAAACTTTTCAGATTATTAGAAAGAAGGGGATTGTCTCCAGCAATCATCCGATTGCTTATTGATATGTATACAAACCAAACTGATGAATTAAACGTAGTATGGAACAACACGGTGACTGCGACGTTTCAATGCATGAAAGGTGTGGAACAAGGAGGAGTACTCACACTCATCCTATTCGGAACATACATTGATCAGTTAATGGTCAGATTAAAAAGGTCTGGATTTGGATGCCACATTGGTAGTCTCTTCATGGGTGCACTAGCGTTTGCTGACGATCTCGTTCTGTTGTCTCCCACCACAACGGGTCGTAGTAAATTATTGAAGATATGTTCTGTGCTTGATAAAGAATATAATGCAAAGTTTAATCCTGATTAAAGTAAACGGTGGTCATATGATGACGTAAATTCATGCATATCAGTTCAGCTAGATGGTGAAATGTTAGGCAAAGTTATATATCATGAAACATAGGACATTGAAGTTACAATTAATCTAGGTATATTTATAAAATCTTGCATACAAATTAGGGGAAACGCGTTGTACATTTATAAGTTCCCTTTATATATATGCATGGGTATCATTGGTGTTATTATTTAGCATCATCACAACTGGGTTGGTTTGGCAATCGCCATATTACGTATCTCGTTGTATTTTTATCTGTGTGTGTGTGTGTGTGTGTCTGTCTGTCTGTTTGTTTTGTTTTGTTTTTCTTTTTCTTTTTTGTTTTTGTTTTTTTTGTTTTGTTTTTTTTTTGTTTTGTTTTTTGTTTTGCCTGTATTGCATCTTGCAGAATAATGTATTATTTGTTGATGTACGGTACAGGCAATCAAGTTCATTCCATGTCTTCATCTGGGAAATGCTTCCGGTATAGACGCATATTCATGTAACATACAACGTTGTGTCAGTAAATTTCACTCAGAAGTCAGCATATTAATGGCACAATTGGGCACTGCTTTTCCATCAATACGGTCCAAATTGTTCAAAACTCACTGTATGCAATTCTATGACTCCCAACAAAGGGACTATTCAAATAAAAAGTTGAGAAGATGTATTTTGCATGGCTTAAAGCAAAACGCCTTATATGAAAGTTGCCATACAGGACACACATCTCCTTACTGCACTATACATGTGACGTACGTACCTCCTTTTGAACTTCAAATGCACGCCCGTTTCTTGAACTGTATTGCACGAATTGGTACGAGCGATAACCCATTGGTCACTTCATGCTGTAAATTAATCCTTCAGGTTCCTGCTCGGATGTTGGCAGATCATTTCATTACTTATTGATAAAATATAGTCTAGAAAGATCAAATGTAGTAGAGGCCGAGTTCTCCAGTACTCTTTATAAATCTGAGGTAGCCGATAGCCCTATAGCATCGAAGGAGAAAGCCAGGTCGCAAGTGATTCAGGAGTTATGCGACATTCGTGCCGGGAAGCAAGACTCACCCTTGCATTCTACAGAAGTGGTAGAACTGCTTGGTTACTTGTGCCTTTCATGATGCTGTGTTACCGTGTTGAACTGTTTGATACATGGACTGCTTTTTGTTTTGTTTTATTTTTCTGGGTTTTTTTCTGTTTATTTTTTTTTCCTTTTTGATTGCCTTATAATTCTTAAGCTGTGACTTTGTACTTCGCACCAAATCGCTGATTTCCCACTTCAATTTGTCATATGTATTGAACATATATCATGTGTCCTACAAGTGCAATATATACATATACATACATATATATATATGTATATATATATATATATATATATATATATATATATATATATATATATATTTATTTATTTATAATAAACCAAATAATCATGCGACACGGTGGTTATCAACAAAAACGAAATACCTGGAGTTATACATGTTCATGTTTCAAGCTGTGGGTCTTAGTATCTGCATTTAAACATGTACTTTTATATCTGATATGTTTATGTCTTTTATTGTATATATATGTAGGCCTCTCTCTCTCTCTCTCTCTCTCTCTCTCTATATATATATATATATATATATATATATATATATGTATATATATATATATATATATATATATATATATATATATATATATATATATATATATATATATATATATATATATATATATATGTATGTATGTATGTATGTTTACATTGTATTATCTTATTTTGTATTGCATTTTTGTGCTTTCCTACATTTGTAAATCTTGTTTATTGTAGCCTGGCCCGAAGGAAGAACAGTTTTTAACTGAATCGGCCACCCAGTATACACATATTTTAATTAATTAATAGATAAATCATGTGGCAGAATGTTGAACAAATACCTCATGCAGAACAATGATGAAGTACATCATGTAATCATACTCCATCATGATCTGCAGTCTATTCAAGCTGTCTCTAACCTGTTGCTTGCTGTACATAGTGTAGATAAAAAATGCACGTAAGTTTTCGGTCTGGTATACGTGTATGTAGTTGACTTTACTTGATTGTATGCTTCCTTATTCGGTGTTTTTAAATTATTTTGTTTTGGTGTTTTTATATTTCGCGCGTGCCCCAGGCCAAACCCTGTTCACTGGTGACCCCAATGTGAAGTGATAGTAGTTTTCTTTAGTGAATAAATGAAATTTAGTGGTATGCATTATGTCTCAATGTATTTTCAGCTACTAGTGCGTGACAACTTTAACAAGTTCAAAATTCCTCCGCCAAGGCATTCCTCTCATGTTTTGCAGCTGAGCTGTGAATAAATACAGCTATTCACTTGTGTAAGGTGCAAGTGCGAAATTAAAATCCATGTAAAACTGGAAAGCCCTTATGACAAAATATACACACACAAACAGCCGAAAAGAAAAATATATATATATACTAAACAAAGATATGAGACTGCAATAGCAACAGTTTAACCACGTGGCATATCATTAATTAATTACACATTGATTATATTGTTCCGTGATTTTTAGTTTTAATGGGACAGCACTGATAAACTCTGCTGCTACATGTCACTCTATTTGGATTAACGCCCCTTCCCCTCAGTGTTGGTTCAAAGGTCAAATGTAATCTGCACTCATCTTTTTGAACCTTGACCATCTGAAATGAAAACTGAGCTAGCAAACCATGCTGTCGCATTAACCAGGAAAATTGACCGTCGAAAAGGAATTTTGATGTAGTTTAACCAACAGTTCTCATCAATAGTTTTAAATCAACCATTTGTTTGCTGATCACAGCAGAAGCTAATATCAGTTATTGATGACTACAGCTATAAATTGTTCTTGAAGTAAAATATGACTTACGTTCAAGTATCAACAAGCCCGTTATTGTTATTCAAACTAGAGTGTGCAAATTATACTGAAATCAGCAACTTTACTTGACTTCCTTTGAAAGCACCTCTCAATAAACATGACAAGGAGTGCTTTTGACTCAGTCTGCTACTCCTCTCCTTTGTTTTCAAGTGACGAAAGTTGTAAAATGAACTGAAAACTTCCAACACAAGCACCTATTGACATTGGTGCCCTTTTAGCGGGTTTGACTAAGAAAGGGTAAGTATCGCTGGATGCAACGACATGACACAAAATCAAAACGACGAGTCCACCACCCTCTATATCCTTCTTGGATACAATTGACATTTTTGAACCCTTTGGCGGACAGTTAACAATTTCCTGTCTTATCCTGAGAGAGGTCAACCGATGTGATGATTCTTGGGTTAAATTCTCCAAATTTTTATAACCCTGCACATTAGGAGAAATAGTTTCCAGATTTATTGATATTTGAAACGTCTTTTATCCAGGTGTGCATTTCCATTTTTTCTGTATCTTGCTTATTAATTAATAATTTATTAATTAATTTTACTAATATATATCATTTCATTTTGTTACATTTATTCCAGTTTCTTTCTTCCTTTTTTTTGGGGGGGGGGGGGTGTTGTTTGCGGATATTATCCCTGACGCAAGTCTATTCACTCTCATCCGTCCTTTTATCTTTGGGCCTTTTCAATGACAGAGACAAGAATGTACCAGATCGAGCAGCCAACCTGACTATAAAGCTTGCACGTTTGCTGTCAATATATTCTACCTCTCATTGCATTTTTAACAACTCGCATAAAAGTTCAACTGATTCTTAAATTCCTCGGTCACTGTACCTCATCCCTAAGCTTTTTAACCCTATTTTAGCTGTGTGTATTATCCTTACTTTATTAGTCATATCTACTGGACGCTGTGCAATTGATAGTGTTGCTGATAGACAACAGCATATTTTAGGGGGAACGCTGAAGATGATGCTGATTCACAAAAGACTACTTTATGGACATGCACCAACTTATGTGGTATGGTCAAACATAGACATAGCACCAAAAGAGACAAACATAGAAAAATTAATTAAATATAACATAAAATAAGTAACCCTACTAACTGATAGTATATAGTAACTTAGAAATTATATATATATATATATATATATGTATATATATATATATATATATATGTATATATATATATACATACATACATATATATATATATATATATATATATATATATATATATATATATATATATATATATATATATATATATATATATATATCCTGCAGACATTTTGGGTATTACTTACTTCCCTTTTATTTCAGAACTTCACGATTTAAAGTCTGAAAATTTACTTGGTCCGAAAATTTCGAGGGCAAGTCACATAAAGCTCTATGATATTTACTACAGCTTATAAAGTACATCGTAACACAGGTTTCACACAGAAAACGCATCTTTTTGCCTGCAATTTGGAAACGTCATTGTGAATACAACTTCTACCTTGATCACTCCAGGTTTCTTGCATATCTGTAATACCGTAGAGTGCAAATAGCATTGAGGTATTAAAGTGTCATCTGGCAGGTATAAAAGTGCACTCCTTGGTCAACAACAAATTGCGACAAAACTGTGACCGCCCATCTGACAATAGCCGCCTTTCGCAGGAAATCCAAAAGCTGCGTACTCGATAGTGTTTCAAGACTGTACTAAGCGCTCTAGGCGTTTTGGAAATTCTTCTTGCCATCCTCGAACTGTGCTGGACCAACCACACAGTTGAACAGTACCTCGCTCACCGCAGGTCAATCGGTTTCAGTCCAAACATCAAAACTTTCTTTGTCTATTCAAGCGACTTGATGACAGCAATTAAGAAGGTGCAAAATTATGAGACGGTTTTTCATCCCACGCAACATTATTTGGTATGATCAGGAGAGTACAACAATCACCATATCTGTCTAAACGACACTAATTTTTGTGGCACTGTTTTCAGCTGTACATTGCCTACAATGGCACTTTTTCTCACAACAACATATTGCAAAATCAACGATGCAACGGAAGTCTTTTACCGGTGTTATATACATATATAAGCGCACTCATAATTGATAGTATTGTGCACTGCTAACGGGTGAGAGATAATAAAGACTGACTTTCAAAGAATACAAAATGCGTTTCTGGAATGGAAACTTTTGCTGTGGCCCTATTCTCATTATGTGTATCAAATAAACGGTTGTGTACGATAGTTGCAAGGATGAATGGATTGGTAGGTAGCCAGGCAGGCAGGTAAATATATTTACATCACTCAAAAACCGTGAGGATATCTTACAAATTAAAATGTAGCAAAATTAAAAATACACTAAGCCTTGTTTTCCCCCCACAAGCTGAACATATAAGTTTAGAAAAACAAAAAAATGATATAATTTTTATTTCTAAAAATGCAGAGAGTAGGAGGAAAGAAGCAGATTTTTTTTCTCAAGTTGCTTTGCTGCTTACGGTAGATAACACACGTTTCATGATTAACAGAAAAAGCGCACGGAGCCAATATGCACAGGACTATCTCATTCTCTCTTGATTTCATGCAGCTTGCCAAGAGGTACCATATATAAAATTAAAAAATCATCCATGTTAGCCAAAGTATGATTAATAACGGAACTCAGTCTACATATATACCAAGTGTTACTTTGATCAATTTAGTTCAATTGATTTATATACATATTTTTTGTAATTGGGCTGGCCATGCCGGCTTCGGGTGCTAAGTTATCATTAACGGTTAATTTCCTATATACATCAAACTCTGACATAGGAACTGTCCAAAATCAATTATGAAATGATTTCTAGGCATATTTTTGTCATTGGTCCGGTCATGCTCGGATGATAAGATAACATGGACAGTTTACTTCATATACACATCAAACTCAAACATGGGACTTATCCGGGGTTAAACAAGTGACACATCAGAAATTCTCCAGCAACGACGACCATGACACAGATTCTGATTTAAATTTGAACCCAAACATGCCTTGTGAAAAGTGTGCTACAGTTTATATGCGCTTTCAAAAGTTCCCCGTGTTTCCGGACGATAAATGTCACGATTAAGCGCACAGGCATTCAAAACCAAAGAAAAGCAGAAATAGCGTTTTCCAGTCAGCTATATCTGAATGAGTACCAATGCAAGTTTTATTATCCGAAGGGAGCAGCAAGGCTTCAGATCTGATTTTTAATATTCTGACACGGCGCCCATACTTCAATGAAGGGGAAAATAACACGTTGTATGTAGCAAAAGGGGATAAATATTTAAATTATGCAGATCTTAAGCGTTGTGATTGCAATGATGCTCCCATGTTCAGTTGATGTTGCTTTTAAACCACCGATACGTAGTCAATGTTTATTCTGTCTGTATTGCTATGATGAATAAATATTCAATTCGCTTTTACTTTTGGTTGTGTGTCAATGGTTGTAAGTTTGTGACGGAGTCCGATTCCCATATTTACTGAAAACCATGTTCATAACAAACAGTATTGAAGAATCCATATTGCTTCTTTTGCTACTTACTCATTCATCCATATCAAGGTAAAAAATTGATTAGACAGAGTCCAAAACTATGGTCCCATACGAAGGTGCGCCACTGTCGTCTCTTCGAGCTGGTAAATTATAAGATTTAAGGAAACTAATTGCCACATATATCCATGTCGCCAAGTTGAATATCAAGTCGGTGGATATCATTAGTCGAGAATAAGGATGGAAAAACTAGAGATGTCTTGACCATACATCAATACATGACACATTTAATGCCAGAAAAATATCCCCAAGAAACCACTGACTTACAGATAAATGTAAAATATAAAAAAGGGTTGTGCATGAAATTTTCAAATGAAAATGATCTCTCCCATGTAAAGATGTGAGGCGAATATTCCGATTTGTGACGGGAATACAAGAAAATAGTCCAAACAAGCGAAATAAATAAATACATTGGGCTTCAAAACAACGTCTGCAAAATATGGTTGCCAAGAACGTGTGGGATTTTTTGAAGTATCTGGGCAAGATTTCTAAAGTGCTACACTCGGTGATATTGAAGTGAGCGATTTTCGCGGGCAATTTAAGGACAGTGCAGTACAGTCTAGTACAAATTGAAACTGATTTCCTTTGTAACTTTTTGAGTATTATTAGGCAAAATGTGAGTTTTGAGACAGGAAAGTGAGTTTGACTGGAAATTTAAATAAGTGGGTTTTAAATGAACCGATTACTAAATAATGTATGCTGATGCTGGTAATGTCCATTTAGTGACGACACAACATACATTTCGTAAAGTACCAGGTGCATTTCTTAGCATTACCTGACGCTGACGTTAAATATGCCAATGTAACGCTTGTGAGTCTGCGTTATTATGGCCATCATAACTGGTGTTAATTCCACGTATTTTGAACGGTTTGTACTATTGTAGTCTGTATGGGAAGCCCAATACCTCCTTTCTTAAACTGCATTGATCTGTGACTTGAAACAGACAGACCAGTAGAAGAAGTCATGGACAAAGAAAAACAGGAACTTTTCGAACGTTGATATCAAAGTTCTTGTTTCAAATTTACTACAGGGCTTCTCAAAAGGTATTCATGAACTACATATAACCCTTAAAGCACTATCATCTTGAGATATAACCAGAATCATGAACATTTGGGACTTACTTATTCTGAAATCCCAGTTCCACTTTTGTTTGTGAAATGGTTTACGCTAAAACAACAACTACTCGGAAACAACATCATAATAAGAGAAAATTGGATAAAAAGTTCTGCAGCATTCATTTCAAAGGCAAAATTATTGATTCACTGAACAAGTTCCTCTTGAAATTGAAATGTGTTCGTAACATGATTCCCAAGGAATATAAATTCCCTCCATTATTCCATATAAATATGGCAATAATATTGGACACAGCGCGAATTACAAGAAATGTCTAGCTTTAGGAGGATATCGTAGTGAATCAAAATTGTGACTGTGTGTTTAACAAAAATGATTCCAATTTTGCTGATACATGTATATACCAAAACATGTACATGTATATACAGGTAAATTGGATAAATACAAAATTCTGTTTTAAAAGAATTAATGAAAAAAGGCACACAATTTCTGTGTTTGTCCTAAGTTCAATATAGACAGTATTGTTCAGCGTGTATGTAATGCTTTTGGATCCCATTGTACGGAATGGACTAAGAATGAAAATTACGTTATTTGATCTATTGAAAAAGATAGAAAGTAAACTAACGTAGCTCCATGCACAGTCACAAAGCATAGGTTTGCTTGCAATTCTAAGTAATTTCTACTAAATTTACGTCAGTCTGAAGACACTGAATGTACAAGAATGAATAATGAAGGTAATTCATTTATTCATATATGCCCATACATGCCTTTATGTACATTACCGCCCTGAAGTAGCCATACATACAATGTTATAGTGTATAAAGACCAAATTTAACTTAACTAATGCACCAGCAAGACGCATGCCACGACAGGTGCGATACCGTCGTGAGAACCTTGAATAAATTGTGTGGCATCTGACTACAGTTTCTACTACACTTATGTCATTCTGAACACAATTAATGTACAAGAATGAATAATAAATTTTATTATTCATATATGCCCAAATAAAGAGAGTGGTTGGAAAGAGTAAGAACTGTGATACTAACTGTTGTAATTTTTAACCTGAACAAGATAAATACCCATCTTGGGTTTAATGTCCATAGTGCAATTATTGGAAGTCTGAATTATGTGACTATACAAAAGTCTCCATGTTTAGAAGTCCTGTAAACTAAACATAATCCATCTACTAGAATATTCGTGTTAAGACACTGCGTGACTGTAGTGTACAGTCTGTATAACCAGTTGGCGCTTTGGCATGCACGTAATGGTCATAGACAACCTATGCCGCTTTCCACTGACAAAGTTTTATAACTGTTTTAGGTTGCTGACTTTGTTACAGGGCAACTGTTGCCCTTGTAGGCCTGAAACATTAGAAAAATAACCTTAACCCTGTAGGCCAGCCATATTAACAGCCTCATTAAGAATGTTAGAAATTGCGGAAATATCGAGGCCCCGATAGGGTTTTCTGAGAGTCAAAAAGACTGGATATTCTACTTTTAGCCGAATGTCCTCTGTTCCTTTAATATGACAACTCAGGGATAGTATAGGGTCTATGGCTGGATATGAGGAATTTTGTATGTGTATTTCAAAATCCTTATTGTTTCTGTTATTTTAGTTCGAAAAAATATGAACATGGCACTTCCGTCTTTAGGGAAAGAAACTTGGTTAGTAGAGAACAGGAGTTTGTCCACACATAAGTTGTCCCTATTGAAGCTGAGGCTTCTCGGGGCAATGTCCGATGGGTGTCGCATGGCAGTGAGTGCCGTAAGCATTATTGTTTCGGGTCTCAACATATTGGTGTCCAGGCTATCATCATTAGGCCAGCCCTTCACTTTAAAAGTATATGATATCTTTAAATTAAGAGTTATAAAGGTTTATTTCAGATATGTACAGAACCAGTTACCCTCCTCTTTTCACAACATTTTTGCACTCCCTCTGCAAACTCATACCTGCAAAACAAGAAATAGAGAAACTGTTCACCTTCCAAAACCTGCAAAATCTACTTCAGAACAATGTATTAGATATTATATCCCTTTCCTTATTAGACATCTCCCTCCCTGCATCACCGAAAAAATATATACACATTCTTATCATGGCCTATCTTATTATACAAAAATGTATTTTTTGCAGCAATATGAAGTTGTGTGCACTGTGCCAGATTGTTTTGTTTGTAACAGATGAGTATTTTTTATTGGAAGTTTTCTGTTAAATAATATCCTCTATACAGCTTATATTCATGTCTCTTTATACATTTTGTAAAATCTAGGACTTTTGTTTGCAAGGTAATATCCATCTGTACTTTCACTCCTAAGGTGGCCCCAGTGGTAGCGGACAAGCAGTCCTTAGCTGGGGTCTTCCTGACATTGTGTGCGTTTTTTCTACAAACAATAGCATGTCATTTAGTTTCATCTATTACATACCGTTTGTATTGTTCTTCTTGCATTTGTATTTTCAGTCAAATAAATGAATTCTGACTCTGACTCTGACTCCTCAAAGTGAGCAATGAAAGGTTCCACAGGCATAACTTTTGACCTGGTTAATGGATGCTCTGTTCCTGATTTCACAAGGGCAGACAGAGTGTCCCTTATGTGGCAACTCTTTGTAAGATCTATTCAGTCAAAGGCTTGGTAGATGGAACTTACCACCTATATGGTAGACCTAAGAATTGACAAGGGTCTAACTGAACTGTCAGCCACTTCACATAAAAATCAACCAAGATACCAATGTTGGAAACTGAAATTGGATAGCTGCTCTTCTAGGCCACCCACAGTTCTCTAATTATTGCCACCACATATCCGCCAGACAAACATTTGCCAATGGTGACTCCTCGTGGGTTCAGGTTTCTGGTATCCGACAATGAAGGCTCCTAGTGCTCTTGTGATCTTTAGTGGTGGTACTATGCACATATGTGTCAGTCTTTTGTACCTTGGCTGTTCTGGTGCAATGATGGTTGCCGTTGCAGCTGTTGGAGAAATTTGTCTAAGACACGTGCTATGAGACGGAACAGCGGATTGCAGTAATTGTTCATATGCATCCAGTTTTGTTGTGAAAAAGTGTCAACCCCTGAGGTCAAAGGGTCGTACCTGAAAGAGTTGTATGTTGGTAGTTTGGAGTTCAGCATTGTAGCAAATTGGTCTACATCGTGTGGGCCCCATAATGTGTCTATGTAATTGAAAATGGCTGGATGCAGTTGCCATTCGTATTTTTGTTGCAGTCTGTTGGCAATGGTGTCTAATTGATGGCATCCTGGTAGAGTTATGTTTGCATTGTGGACTTCTAGCCATATGGCCAAAGCTCAGCATGATAGAGCCACATTTGGACCCCCCAGGTTGTTGAGATATGCCATGGTTGTAAAATTGTATGATAGCACTTGTACTTTGTTCCATGTAAAGCTAGTTTGAATGATGCTGTGTTAGCATAGCAGCCATCAGTTCTCTGTAATTGAAAGACTTTTGTGCAAGTCTCCTGTTCCAGTGGCTGCTGGCTTCCATGCCATTGTAATAACTGCCCCAGCCTGACGCCGAGGCATCCGTCATAACCTGTGCGTCTATGGCTGATGGGAACAGCACACGACTTTTCCACTTGCTTATAGCTGTTGCCCACCACTCTAAGTCTTTGCATGATGGAATGTCTAAGTTCCCTATGGATTCCCAACTGTCTCTTCTGGCTAGGACCCTGTAAGCATGTCTTTGTAATAGTTTTGCATGTATCACTGCTTTGGCCATAAAAACAAACTGACCGAGGATTCTTGCCAGCAATTTGGCATTTATATATTGTTCTTGTAGCACCCTGTGAATGTCACGTTTACGTTTCCGTATTTTGCCAGTAGGAATTCTGATATCTGGATACTGGATTATTTTATGATTTTTTTGTTTATTTTTTGGCCAAATCGTCAATAGTCTTTATCCATGTATATACTCATCCAATTGCTTTGAAATTGCATTGGGACACTTCTGGGTATGAGGGTGATATATGTACAAGCAGGCGAGTGACCTTAACCTCATTTGCAAGGTCACACGGCTAGGTGCATGAAATTCACTGTTTATAGGGTAACTTGAGAACTATTAAGGGTAGGACATTCATATTGCACATGCCAGTTGTCCTGACTAAAGGCCAGACTTAGACAGTTGACGAGTGACTTTGACCTCATTCCCAAGGTCATAGGGCCACTTGCTCAAATTTTACAGTTCACCTGACAAGTTGAGAACTATTTGAACTTGGACCTTGATGTTGAACATGATGGTTGTCCCAGACTTAGACGGTACATGGATGACCTAAACCTCATTCCCAACGTCACTGGGACCCAGACACTTACATGAATTTTACTTTTCATTTTGTAACTTGAGAACGGTGGAATGTAGGACTTTGATGTTGAACCCGCTGGTGGTCGTCTATTTAGGAAAGATTGAGACTGTACATTTGTGACCTTGACCTCATTCTCAAGGTAAGAGGGCCACTAACATGGATTTTACTGGTCGCGTGATAACCTGAGAAGTATTTGTACTATGACTTTGATCTTGCACATGGGGATGGCCCTCTATGAAAGTTAGATTCAGAACAGGTAAGTGACCTTGACCTCATTGCCAAGGTCATAGGGTATGTTAGTCAGCTGAGCACAGGACTGTCACAGTCCTCTTGTTGCAGTTTCATTCAAAACAAAGTCTCAAACTTTCCGGCTTTTATGAATATCATGTTAATAAATTATAACTGGGCTTCAGAAAACTTTGTTGGCAGAGTGTAATAAATGATAACGATTCACTGACTTGCATCGTTAACACCTCGACGGAACGTGGACCTGGCAAACACGCTTCTGGGGCTAGGAATGGGTTTCTGCGGAATAGAAAAACTTGACAGATGTGAGGTAAACCTAAATGAACATCCCAAATGATGTAGTATTTGTTGCGCATGTTGCGTCTCCCCTTACTAATATCTGCACACTGTGCAGTCACCAGGTCGCTTCTCGGGGCCTTCCTGAACGCAGCTTCCAGTCACACTTATCCCCCCAGGGGCCCCAAAACGCCTTGTTGCCAAAGCCTGCTCCGATTTTGGTGTTGTCGCATGACAATTCATCAATAATTCTCCGTACCCACAACGTCTCTGCCACAGGATATGGCACTAGTTCAATGGCGATATAAAAATCTTGTGAACAATTCTTAAATTTGTGGAACAGTGTCTAACAAAAAGAAAGGCTATACGGCAGATAATTTCGTTCATTTGTTCAAGGACGCCCCTCTAGACTGGTTTAGTAAATGGCCGCTAGAGGGACCTAAAGATCAGGTGCTACGTACCGCCTGATCCACCGACGTTATTGTCGATACTTTGTAATGCTGACGCTCGCGTCTTAGGGTATTCCTACAACATATCAAAATAATAGAGTAACCGCAAATACAAATTTAATCACTGGCAACCCTTCGAAGAGAAGGAGAAATTCGGGTTCGTACGCGGGAGTCACTTCCGTTCAACGAAGAGTGGCTCATTTGGAATCGAGAGGCTCCGCGAGGAATAAAGTGGCCAAAATAGGCAACAGTGCCACCTACAACTCAGTTATTAGGCAGGGATCGAGAGGGTGGATTGGGATGAATCTTTTGGTATTTGAATCATATGTGTGGGGGCAGCGGCAGCAAAAGGTGTTTCAAACAGGAAATCAGCGTGTGGGGCACAGTTTTTTTGTTTTCTCCCTTCTAACCCTAATCAGTAATTTTGGCGGACAATGACTTTGGTGGTCAGTATGAACGGGTCCTATAGACCATAATATGATTACACCCATTCTGCTGGTTGACCCTGTGGCTAGGGGGTTACTTCCTTATTATTATTATTATATATATTTTTTTTTGGTGGGCGTGTGCGGCTCAATCGTTCAAAAACCAACTCTTTGTTATGACATTTTTAAATTAAAAAAAAAAAAAGATACCTTTGTTAGGGAATTTCTTAACCGAAATGTTAGAAAAGATGCTCCCAAATTGGCGAGAAAAGTACTCCAGGAAGACAATTTTGACCTTAGTTAGGTACATTTTCCCGAATTTGGGGCCATAAAAAGAAAACAAAATACCCTTTTAAAGTAGTTTTTGGCAAAATACTGGATCTTTTTTAGGAAACTTTCGCTGGAAAGAGGGGCCTTCAGAGCGGCACATACCCAGTATCGTTGATAACTAGCCCAGTCTCTGAGGCATCCACGGTTTCCTTCAAGATGGTCACCCTCTCACATGCCCTCCATCCCAACATGGCGGCTCAATGCCTCATACAGGGGCTACGTCTGCTCACTAGTGGGGGTACTCCGCCCCGGGTGATGGTCAAGGCTTTCAATTGATAACAATGTATGAATGTACAACTATACATACATCTCAACAACCCAAGACTCCAGAAAAGATAAACGCTATATAAGTTTCAACTATACATGATTCCTATCAAAAGGTAAATTATGATTCCAGAGTACAGGGAGGAAAGGGAACGGTGATAGCCCTTATAAGGGCTCCCGTGGAGAATGCCTGAACCTTATATAGGCAGAGATAGGGTGTGTAAGAGAATTTTGTTTCTCGGGGGGGGGGGGGGGTACGAGAGTGTATAGGGATATAATCAGGTGCTCACCACATCTATGGGAGAGTGTGTGGTGAACTCTGCCTCGACTCTGGTCCTGAAAACATGGCAGCACAAGCTGATGAGGATTACGATGGTGGTGATACTGAATTATAGGGGCAGAGTGCAAATGTCGCCACATGCACGGTACAGTATTATCAATACGTTTTCGAAGATACTTCAGAGATCTATCCACTTTCGTGGCCACAGTTCTGGCCACTGTGGCCACATTATATATATATATATATATATTTTATATATATAAACCGAAGTTTCTGCAAGAGCCTGCACCTGAGGCGGGGCTCGGCCACCCCCTGCGATAGTTTCCTCTGCCTCATCTGCTCTTTTTTAGGCCACCTTTGTCACAGAGGACCGCGAGAGAAAAGCTGTCAAGAGCTTTGACACCAATCTGGCAGATACTATTTTCATTCCCAACCTCTTGGTGATAATGTGCTCAGCCCTCTTATGAGAAATGCCCACAACACTGGCAATTTATAGAGTGGTCATTCGTCGATCAGCCATCACCATGTCATGCACCCGGGTAATGTCTTCAGGAATGGTCACTGTTGAAGGCCTTCTTGGACACGTGTCATCCATCATCAAAGCTCTCTCTGCCACGCTAGAATTCCGCAGCCTACTTCTCAGCAGTGGAAAAGGAAGGGGCATCATTCCCAAAAGTGGAGACCATGTCGGCATGTATCTGTTTTGGAGTTGGCCCTTTCATTTGTAGGAATTTGAAGACTGCCCTATAGTCAGTTTTTTTCCATTTCCGGTGATTTCAACGGGTGGGTTAACAAGATGGACTTGTACGAGACACTAACCACACCACAGTTGCAGTTTTTATGTCTATGGTTCAATACATGATTGTACTTGTTGGTGGCAAAAGTTCCTTTCAATCCGATTGAGCTATGCGGACAGAGACAGAACGGGACTGCACTCATATGCTATGTGTGGTAGCATCCAGTTAATGATTTTTTATCTAATTATTCGAATCTTTAGCTCTAAAATCTACTTGATAATAATAATGATGATGATGATGATGATGATGATGATGATGATGATGATGATGATGATAATAATAAAAATAAAAAAATACTGAGTACATAAATTCGGACGGGATGGATTATGCCTTTCGTTTGGTATACAACGGGATTAATTCCTGAACTAGTCTGTTCAACAGCTCACTGTCTGCCGATGAATTCCCTAATAAACAGGAGAAATCAAATATTTGTCCTGTCTACAAAAACATAATATGCAATAAGAGTCTAACCACCGCCCAATGTGTGTATTGTGTAATTATTCAAAGGTTTTTGAGAGACGGGTGTGCAGCACACTTTGTATATATATTTAACCAAAATAACCTCTTCGCCAGGCGTAATCACGGCTTCGTTGTCAATGACTCCACTATAAACCAACCACTTAACATTGTTCATAGCATCTACAATGTCTTGTAACTTGGAAAAGAGGCTAGGATTCGTTTTCTCCACATTTGTAAAGCATTCGACAATGTTTGGCATCTTGGTGTCTTTTTAAATCCGGCAACTTGGCATCACCCCTCCCAATATCAACTGGTTTGATAGTTATCTAAAAAGTCGCCAATTAAGAGTTGTTATACACGGTCATTGCTCCTCATGGTTATCCATTGAGGCTGGTGTGCCCCAAAGCAGTATCTCTGGGCATTTCCTATTCCTAATTTACATCAATAACATCGTTGATGATATGACAGGACACATCAGGATTTTTGCTGATGACACTGGCATTCTTGAGATTATCTATGATCGCCAAGCTTCTGGTGCCCGCATTAATACTGATCTTGTCGCCTGTCCACCTGGCATAGGATATGGCGCATGACTTTAAGTGCCATTAAGTCTTTTTTCGGTTTTGTTCTCCTGCAAGAAAAATAAGGAACACCACCTTACTTTGTACCTTGACGGTTCTACAGTACCTGAGGCCACAAATCACAACCAGCCAGGCATAGCTCTTTCTTCTGACCTAACAAGGCACCTGCAGGTAAATCGCATCGTCACTTAAGCCATCTCTCCTGAAAAGACTTAAATTCAAACTTACTACGAAACCTTGGAAAACTGAATGGGTGTGTCCTTTTGGATAATTGTAGTCGAGAGCCTTCTGATCTTTTGGAAGGAAGTCAGAATGAAGCAGCCAGAATCTGTACTGGTGCTGCGAAATTTTTATCGAGTGACCGGCTACTCCCAGAAAGAGGCTGGGAGCCGCTGCACACCCGCAGGAAATTCTCTAAACTAGTTTTTTTAAATATATATATATATATATATATATATATATATATATATATATATATATATATATATATATATATATATATATATAAAATACTAAATAAACTCACGGCCCTTACCTTTACGGCTTTCCTTATGAACACAAGCAGGCCGCCCACTCCGACATTCCGTGCAACGTAGACAAATCAGGTGTACGAATGACCGCTATTTCAAATCTTTTCTGCCCTCTAGCATTGGCCTATGGAAAGATCTACCCGACGATGTCAAAGTGTCTTCCACACTCTCCATCTTTAATGCTAAGTTAACCAAAAGTCTTTTTCGTCAGCCACAAAATTCTAAAATACTTTATGTTTGGCGATTGTTTTGCTGATATTTTGAACACGCAGCTGAGCCTTGGACGCTCGAAATTGGACTATCATTTCTTTTAGCAGAAACATTATACCGTCTGCAGCTTGCCCGTTCAACCAATTAAAGGAAGATACTAGTCACTTTTTGCCTATTTTGTACCCTCCATCAACCACCTTTACTTAAACTGCTGAGGTCTGTTACTAATTTACTTCCTCCCGGTGTTCATCCAAATATTATATTATTAAATCGCCTCGCTAATGGACTCATTGAAATTATGTTATATGGCAGTGCGGACCTTTCGGAAAAATCCAATAATGATGTTTGTGTTGCAGTTCATTATTCAGTCATGACGTTTTGTTAACTGATACCTATAGCTAGGAACTATCTTCTTGTACCTTATGTATGAGAACAATTGTTTCAAAGGCAGCTTGGAAACAGTATTTTGTATATTGTCACCTTTGTTTTTGTAAATAATTCTGTGCGTATGTGTACGTCTGGGAAACCCCTCGATTAGCCACGTATGGGGCCTCTGGGTAATCCAATTATAAAGTAAATATGTTTACAATGCAATGCAATAGGTTCCCAAGGTTGCTGGTTCAAGATCGGTCATTCCATGGTCAAAACATAAATAAAAACGCGATGCAACTACAAGGATATTTAATTTTCAGAGCCATATCAAGTGGATGGGTTACCACAGCTTGTTTGCATGCACATAATTATGCTGTTCGTTGGAGGTCAATCGTCCTTTCCTTACTGTGCACAGGTAAATGACATTGGGTCGGCGACAATGACGTCTAACCACTAATCCAACGTCGTTTGCCCACAGGGCCGATACAATTTGCGTAAACTGGATGACTCAAGCGTCCATAATAATGGACAATGAATATATATATATATATATATATATATATATATATATATATATATATATATATATATATATATATATATATATATATGTATGTATGTATGTGTGTGTGTGTGTGTGTGTGTGTGTGTGTGTGTGTGTGTGTGTTATTTACAAACAATAATGTTTCTTGAATTTCACTATATTACACTTGCCATGTCGCATTTTCAGACTGACAGGAGCCACAGCTGTGTTCGATCATGTTTACCACAATTTTATTTCCATCACAGTACTTGTTTTCTACGTATCAAAGCGACAGCTACTCCCAAAATCAGTGTCGACGCTGTTAAGACTGAAAGCCATGAAACGATGATCACATTGAATGGGTTGTACCTTTCTTCACCTGGCTTTGTGCCGTTTGAGTAAAGTCTGCTGATACGTCCAGCTGCAAAACAAAGTACAAAAAATGAATCTTGTTTGGTTAAGAGTGTTAGATACTAGTTCTTTGCATGTTCCGTTTTAAGACACTGACTTTGAAATTTGCATAACCGTGATAGTATTCAGAATTTTACAAAAGCCTTACGGAAACTGAGATGTATATTACAGCTATGGTTTCATTGACCTCATGAAGGTATGACATAAAACAATTCATGGCCATTTTGTTTCTCAACAAAATGCAATCTCCCGGGTATAATATCAAAGAAGCTCCGCAATTAGTTAGACGGACACTGGGCATTATACTTTTTTTTCTATTTTCCAATTATTATATAAATATGGAGATACAAATCCGGTTTGTCATTAAAATACACACACAAAAAGGTAGAAAGGTATGGTCTTTAAATTCAATGTTTTTGTACTGAAGGCAAAGGGGTCGGCCGGGGCATAGACAAAAGGGTTGTCATACAGACAGCCAAGTGGATAATGGCCAGACAAATAGATAGCGAGATGGAAAAAGGACGGAGGGGCAAACAGACAGACCCACAGACAGAAACAGATGAATGGACACATAGATTGATTGACTTTATCTTTAGAAAAAACGTAATGCAGACGATAATGGACATCCAGTTGCTCAGAAATGTTAATGCGGGAAAAGATGTAGATTACGTGGAACATACCGTGTAATATTCTGCTGACAGGTAGGAAACACATGGCAGCACCATTGACATTGACACAAAGTTCCTCTTCTCTGCATAAATTTTCTTTTGTACTGCAAAGTCTCAGTCCTTTGATAAAAATAGATTCTTTGTGTAAAAGGGGGAAAAATTCTCGATTATTTTTTTGATCGCCATATATATATATATATATATATATATATATATATATATATATATATATATATATATATATATATATATATATATATATATATATGTATATATATACATATATATATCTCGATTATTTTTTTGATCGCCATATATATATACATATAAACCCATTGTGAAATGACTCATAATAGGCAGATTAAAATCATATCGTTGAAACTGTGACACGAACGTGGTACTTGTTCTGTTGAAATTATATGTTTGCATTTACAGACATGTGATCCCCTACACGTAATTAGGACTCTTAAAATCCTCCCCATCCCTCCTCCGAATTCGTACAGTCTGTTCACTGCACAGGCGCTCGTAACGTTCAGTCAGTCAAGCTTCCGTGCTAATATACACGAGGGGGAGGGGGTAAAGAGGTTGGCCCTGAAACATCTATGCGTTCAATGACCCACATAGGGCCATATCTGCAATAAAATATTGCGTATTTATCTGGGCAGTCAATTGTTTGTGCTAATAAGATGGTGGCGGATGGGCCTAAAATCACAACTTCGTCACATGGAGATCCCATATAGTCTGTTCACAGTGAGTTGTCAAGGGCATCGAATAAACAATGACTAGACGGTACCTTCGAAGAGAAAAGGTAGTCACACATACTGTCACTATTAAACTTAGTAAGCTTGATATAGTCTTTATTATGTGCCTAATGATGATCATCGTGTGTTATTGGGGGGGGGGGGGGAATTTATTGTTACATTTAGTAACTTTCACTTGCTTAGTATAACTTGGTTTTCCAACTGAGTCTGGACAACTTTGCCACAAGATGTAAAGTCCTTTAAGGCACGGTCAACTACATTTACACATCTGCTACTTTGTCGTGGTTGGAGGGGGCGTTCCAAAAGTGATAAAGTGAACTTGCACAAGCTCTGTAACTAAACATCTGCTACTTTTTCAGAGGGCTTGGGAGCCGTTTCAAAAGTGAACTTGCACAAGCTCTGTAACTAAATATACCCTTCTTTGTAACTTCAAGGTTATGTAAATGCGAAAAGTACGACCTCACTGCTCACGGTACGACCCTCTGTTCAATGCAAATTTGGAGATGTGTTTAATTAATCGTTCTGTAAGACCGGCTGTTCAAAAAGTATGTATGTTAATGCAACCATCGACTCTTTGTGCGTTATGCCTGAGAAACATAAAGGTATTTTGCACATGGCTGTGGAATTTTGTAACGTGTAGGTACATGTGTTTTGTGATTCACCACTGCCAGGCACTGCTTCCAAAAGTCTTGAACAGAGGCTTGAACGAATTGCAATTCATGCTCTAGCCAACTGGGAGTAAAAAGACTATTGGAATATCGAGTTGTTATCCAAGAGGAGTCCTCTGACTGGAGAACAGTTCCTGCTGATGTCCCACAAGGCTCCCTTCTGGGAATCTTTTGTTTCTAATATTTATTAATGATATTGTTGGTGTCGTTAATTCATTATTTAAACTATGTGCAGACGATACATCTCTCTATTCAGCTGTGGATAATCTTGTAAGTGCTGGCGGAGCAATATATTCCGACCTTTTCGCTATTGACGAATGGTCCAAGTAGTTGATTATACCTTCGAATGCCTTTAAAAACTGACAGTATGTTAATATTAGTGTTAATGCTAGACAACATCACCTGATCATCCTCCCCTTATATTTCAGGACCGTACGTTGCAAAATGTTGACAGTCATAAACATATAGACATTGTTCCGCGGTCTGATTTGAGATGGACTGATTATATCAATGACATTATTGTTAAAGCAAAACAATTATTAAACAAATTGAAGAACGTGACTTATCGTTTTGACAGCAGCCAGCTGAACTCTCATTGATTCCGGCTTAGATTCAACTTGTCCCCAAGCTGTGAATGTGGTGCTTCCAATGAAGATATGTGCCACTTTTTTCTTTGAGTATCCATTATAGCTAGTCGCCCGTTCTAGCATGCGCATGCTTATCTCAATATATACTCCTTTTTCTCCACAAACTCTCCTGTACGGCTCTGTTAAAAGTTATCTTCAGGAAAATGTCCAAATTTCCTCCGCTTTGCAAGATAATATCATTTCAACTACTCGATTTCGATCAACTGGTATAGTTTAAATTTTATAATGTCGTGGACAAATATGCATTATATTTTCATAGTGTTATTTTGACATCCATATATTTAGCTTATAGTGACGCCCTTCTATCTGTCCCGGTTCAGTGTCTGCGTTTTTCTTAGCGGTGTTTCGATGGATCATCGGTCAGGCACAATAAAAGCCTGACTAATTATTCATCGCTAGAGTGCGTTCTGTAATGTCGTCTTGTATTCATATTGTCCTTTTTCTTGCTAAGGGGGATTAATAAAGAGCTTAGGCCTTTTTGCCAATTCGATTATATTCATTTCTACAACTTTGTTTTATTTTACGGATCAAGAATATGTTTCATCCAACAGAATTTACTTCTTTATTGTAACTATTATGTATAATTATTCAGCGACTCGTTGCGAGTGTATAGCGTAACTACTTTCCAGAACGTCTTTCTAGTCATTCAGATGCCATATTCAATCAAACTGTACATATTGGAGCTTTGTTGAAGTGTCAAAATATCATTTGGCAGAGCATATTCTTACCTTTGTACACAGGCGCAGGTGCTCCTGGCAAACCGGGAGGTCCAATGGGACCCGTCGGTCCCGTTTGGCCGTTGTCACCTTTTGGTCCATTTGTAACATTAAAGCATAGTCCTGGTGGGCCAGGGAGACCTGTGCAGATAACAAATCATACAAGTTGACCATATTTATGGGCTGGAAATTTAGGATGCAATATATAATGTCGCATTGAGGTCATGGCAATATCATACAGTAGTATGAGATTATTATGCTTCAATATCATAGTCAAAATCTGTCCAAGTCGAAACCGTCCAAATCTTAACAAGCCCGTCTACATGAACATCGGCAGATGTAACAGCAAGACTTGAATATCCACCAGGCACTGCATTGTTCATTGAATATTTAAAGAGGATAAGATATTATATTGACAACATAAAAATAACGACTGTCTTGAAAATAGAAGCAGAAAGTTTTCAATAATGCTAAAAAAACTGCACCTAAAATCCGAGCAAACAAGAACCATCCATGACCAGACACTACACACGTTCAAGGTAGACATACCGACAGCTTTACTGTGTGCTAATACCTTAGTAAACGAATATAAAATGTAATAATAAGGACGACATCTCTCTCCTGACTTGAGACAGGCACCACCAATGGTTACTAGTAGTTTAAATTTAATGCTCTACTCTCTAAGAAATACCTGGCCTCATACATGCATTGTATAAAATATGGCCACCGTTGTTACATAATTACTACATCATTTTTATAGCATCTCAAATCCATCTGACAACTATATAAATTTTCACTCTTACCCATACAATAAAAAAGGATTATTTGATTTCATTTTCAAATACCACTGTTTCACAAGTTTTTTAATAGCAGTAAATGATGCGAGTCAAAGTTGTCAAAATGGGTACATACTCTCACAAAGGCACCATTGACACATGGACACCAGAAGCTGACCCATTGGGAGTACTACGATTGATGTGAGGATAATTTACTAAGGTAAACTTAAACTATTTCGCCTGTCTTATAATTTTAGTTTACTATTATCATTATTCATCACTGTGTATACAAATAAACACCCCATGTCATTTTTGTAGCTTTTTTTTATTCCAAATTAACAGGGTACATTTGTCAAATATATTCTCGAAAGTGTCTATTGTTGGTGCTCAATATGTCATCAGTTTACTTCAATGTCAACTGAAACCATTCATCATGAAAGTTCTCCTCTTTTGATAGCTTTAAGAGAAATTTATACTCATTTTATAAACAATATAAACTGGTCAAAAAATTAGCACAATTTGTACCCATCGAAAAAACAATTTTTGCCGGAACATTGAATCTCAAAAATTGACTTGTATGTTGTCAGTTATTAAGTTAAACAACTAAGCAAACTGACCATGTTCAAAATGCAGAGTGCCCATCCCTCACATTATTACAAAAATATGCAACTTCAGGAGATATGGTCATTCTCTGAAAGTGATTTTTCTCGCATGTTTTTTGACAGAATTGATACAGTCTTTTAAATCGGAATGGCGAATATTTCTGTATAAATCGTAGAAGTCGAAGATTAAATCTGTTTAAAAGGAAAATGATTATCTGTTCCGTTAACCTGTCACTAAAATGAGCTTCGAATAAGATGAAATCCAAAACATGTTAATGTTAACACCCGGAGATGCGTCTATCTGACCACACAAATTAAACCAAAATGATTGTACTTTCTTTAATTCTTTAGACAACAAAACTGACAATTCTACAGAGGAGCAAAATTTGGAACCTGTTGTACATCAGATTTTTATGTAGTTTTGGAAGTGAGTAAATGTTGGGAAAATGGCAATTATATCGGAACATGTCAGGCCAAACGAAGATAAAAAATATTAATGTCTGTTCATAATATCTGCAGATTCATTTACTTTTTCACGTATGAGAACTTGCGTTGGTCAACAGGCCTTATTTATAAATGGAAACCTTATAATAAAACTGTTTGCAAAAGACAATAATAGTATGGGATGCTTTATCGGCTGGTGCAAAAAACATATTTATCATGCATCTCCTGCAGTCACTGAACAACTTCTTGACTTTTGAGAACAGACAAGTTATCGTTTTCATATCTGTCGTCCTGATAGATAATTCTAATTCACGACACCTATTCAGTGTTACAAAAAATTCAACAGAGTGCAGCCATATACATAAAATGCTCGGTTAGGTTACGCTAAATATGCTTTACAGGTCTCCAAAGCCTGCAGTGAAGTATTTGGAATAATAAGGTAATGGTCGAATCGGTCGTGCGCACAGTATTGAAATTTCCATGACGGTGAAATAAAACTTTCATTTTCATCCTTTTCGGGTCTTTCTAATACGGATCCTAAATCATCAAACTAAACTGGCTTGAAATGGTATGATTTGTGGTTTCGTTTGTTGCCAAAACGTGCTCCGTTAAATTTTTGAAATAATTTGCCAAATACTTCAATCTACAGATGCGACATACGTAATAAATCGTTTATTTTTATTTTCAACAAAGTCTACGGGAACTTCTGGTAATTGAGGTTAAGTCATTCCATTTAAGAAACCACGCATTATATCAATGTAACAGCAACGTAGACAGTCAAACTTATGATACATTACCGGCATTATTTATTGACGTCAGGACGTGTTGGTGTATTCATTGGTATTGAGCATGCAATTTAACACATAGGAACCATCCAATTACATGGGCCACCTAAATCAGTATACACCAGTCTCCTAAGAGCATCTCCCTACACAGGCCATTTCTATGTAAGATCACCAATTTATGGTCCCAATTTGGCATATTGTTAATTAAATTATTTTCCCAATTAGGACCACATTTTGCAGTCACTGTATTGTTTCGCCTTTTAAGACAACGTCTTGGTGCTAAACGTGTTTTTCATGAGGAAGTTCCACTCTCCGTTCGTGGTAAGGATGACAGTGCCTAGACCGCTACCCCTGCAACAGGTTGTGGACAGTGCGTCCAATCTGCAGCAAGGTAAACTATTCAACGGGTACGTGCTACCCACAACATTGTTTCCTATATTTCGCATTCTCAGCATTATCCTTTTTGCAGGAAAATTAATTTAGAAAATCAAATAAAATAGTAGGACAAAAGTTCAAATACAGGCGCTTTGAAGCAATTTGAGGGGTAAAAGGTGTGGGTAATTTCTCACCCGTCTTTCCCGGACTTGCTTTTGGACCTGGTAGACCTCGTTGTCCAGGAGCACCACGAGAACCTGGTAAGCCCGGCGGTCCCATAATACTTGTCCCAGAAGTACCTGGACAGCCCACCAGAACAGAGAGATGGCATAATATATTTTAAAGCATTAGATATCGAAAATAACGACACAATCTCCAGCAACCAGTTAGATGTTATCAACATTGACGTAACAAGTGAACCAAACGAAGATCTCAGTTGAGCATGCTAAGCAAGTTTTGTCAATGGGTCAGGTCACAATTTGCTAGATACAACTTGTTCTTATTTCAGATACAACTGTAAAGATACAAATGTATGTTTAACAATAGAAAGGAAAGCACAAGTATTGAAAGATAATTCCAGTACACGGTGGCACGAGCTATTCTACAAGTAAGAGGTACCCCTGCAATGATGGCAATACTAGGGGAGTTTGGCTGGCTACCACTGATAACCATCTTGAATGAATAGAGAGTAAAATATTATCATCATGTAAAGTATAACATTCCAGCAAAGAGACTGTGTAAACGAGTACTTTGTGATTTTTAACAAATTTTCACTCCGGTCATAAATCTTGCTGGCCATACATGTCACAGATAACCACAATCTTGTCCGATGTTGGATTAGATAATGTAAATTGTAGAGATACTGGTGACTGGATCTATCCTTTTTGTAAGTTGTCCACGCAAAACTACGTATATGACTTTTTTAAAGATATCGATGAAATGTCCTCCTTGTCATATTACAAACTGATTAAGTATTCCACGCATGGGGAGAGATACATGTTCCAGGTAAATGACTTCAAGGGCATTAGACTAAAATTTGTGGCTAGAACCGGATGTTTAGGATTAGAAGAAACATTACAGAGATGGAATTTGTCCAACGGAATTTGTAAACTATGTAATCAAGGTGTAGAAGACCCATTTCATTTCACTTTCACATGTGAACACTCCAAGGAATTAAGAATTAAGATTTGGCGAAAATTGGAAAATTGCCTGTTGGAACATGGTTATACCCATGTATGGGAACATTTTACTCGCTCTTCCTTAACTACGAATTTTACGCTACTCTTTGGAATATCATTCAATTATGACCATGCTGTTAATAATATATTTGACAGTGCTTGTAAAACTTTCCTAAAAGAAGCATGGCGTTGCAGTATGGTAGCTCTTAAAGGTTCTGGCTGTGACATTTCTGTGTAGATTCTTAAAAATTAACTGTGATATATAAGCTGATGTATATATATATATATATATATATATATATATATATATATATATATATATATATATATATATATATATATATATATATATCTTCAACAGTGCCTGTTGACAATAAAGAAATAGAGTTGTACAGTTCCATGTAAGGTGCAGATTCCATAGATTTTAAGTGA
>OZ026621.1:33598048-33643048 GCA_964020975.1 Hermodice carunculata
TTCGACACTTAGTAACAATAGTGGTAGCACAAGGATATTTTTTTTCGGCTCATTACATCAGTGAAATTTACGCTCCCGTAAATTAATAATTCAGCAGAAAATTTACAATGAAGTCATTCACTCTGAAGGCAGTTACCTTTATCTCCTTTGGGTCCTGTAATTCCACTGTTACCTTTACTTCCGGCTGGTCCAACTCTACCTCCTTCTCCTTTCTGTCCTTTTGGTCCATCAGAACCGTCAGATCCTTCCGGTCCTACAGTACCTGGAACCCCAGGGTTTCCTTTTTGTCCCTTGGGTCCAACTGCACCCTTGGGGCCCTCGGGACCTGGGGAACCAGGCAAGCCCTTATTTCCTTTTGCATCTAGCCCTGGTACACCTGATGTACCTGATCAGAAGAAAACAATGTAATCCAAAATTCCAACAAAAACACGCACCAATCATTTTATCTGGTTTTGCACACACTGTTCACCTTGCCCAACAGATAGTGCTCTTACTTGTACACAGAAGGGGAAGTTGTCAAATTGAAAGGCATGGCCGTTCCGTGCATAATTGACTGGAGCTCTTCAGCGTCCTCATTACATAGATTTACACAGCATTACCGTGGATTTCATGAATGTGAGGTCCTTTAACATTTATGCACTCAATGTATTAACAATTTTAAAAAAAAATCCAGGGACAAAGACCATAATTCAATACTTCAGAGACGCTGTCCAATTAAGGAAATTATAATTATTGCGAGATGAATTTATACAAGATACAAGCCAAATTCATCCCCATACAGATAACTATGTTATGCTATGCGTTTAATGGTGAAAACCCCTTCGTTTCATCACACCAACAATATTAATTATAGATGCAAATTATCCACAGGACTTCGAACTAAACGTTAAAGTGGAAGTAATGATTGGAAATGTTCACTCGTGGGGGGGGGGGGGATATAAGCCTCCCAGGTCACTCAGGTGGAATCTTATTTATTGGAGAACACTGAGAGGAAACGGTATCAAATTGCTTGATGAACGCCATACATGTAAATCATGCATTGCTGCTGTCTGTATTATTTTACATTTTCGAGAGGGGTAATTTTTCCATATGTTTTCTTCGCGAGTAGCTGCAGCCGCCAATATTTGACCAGGGAGTTTTTCCATACAGAAGTATGAATCTAGCCTCAGGTCAATTTGCGGGAACAAATGTTGCAAAATTCGATTTGAGATTTAATTCGAGTAATTAAGTTTTCGGATATTTAAATGGTTAATGAATAGTCTTCAAACTGACAATCAAGGTGGTAGATATTTATTTTACCAGATGTTTTTTCCTTTCCTTGAGAGAATAGTTGTATACCTATATTTTGTCGGACCTTCTTTCAACCCATGATAAATATTAACACTATACCTACCAACTTCGAAAATCGCTGTTCTTTGAATTGAGACAAAGTTTAAAATACTCAGTTCATATTCTTTGATTGGGCCACGTCAACAGCTTTTCTCGGCCCGCATTGGGCACATGCGCCCCAAGTGTGCCGGTAAAAGCCGTTGTCTCGTTCAAACCCTGGCACTGAAAAGAGTTGAACCCTTTTTACCTGTGTCACCTTTAGGGCCTGTGGGTCCAGTTTGTCCCTTCTCCCCTACGAGACCAGCAGGACCCAAATCTCCTTTGGTACCTTTGACGCCGATTCCCGGGGAGCCAGTTTCACCTTTGTCACCTGTGTTTAGAATATATATGCAGTACAGCTTGCATCATGAGAAACATATGTAAAAATATACTCTCTCGGGTACACCACATTGGATTGATCACGTATTTCCTGGTGTCTGTCATATCTTTAAACAGTTGTCCCCACAAAAGCTAAGTTAAAAGTATTTTCTATACCTGTTTTAATATTATATTCTACCTACCCAGCAGCCTGACTTGATTTGCATATTTAAAAAAATATGTATCATTTATCGAATCAATTTCCCCCCATTGGCAACTGCTCTTTTGTTCTTGCCTTCATGTTACATTGTATTAAGACCTCGGGTAGAGCAGCAACCCGCCCCATCAAAGAAACTGACAGAACAGAACTAATAGAGCTATGCTAATTCTTGAATCAATGTGCCCCAGTATGTATGTATGTATGTATGTATGTATGTATGTATGTATGTATGTATGTATGTATGTATGTTCTTTATTCGCCTCCATTCTCTGAAGAGATACATTAAATTGAAGAAGTTATTTACAACAATTATAGTTAGTACACATTACACAGCAAATATAAAAGTATATCAGATTATAATACGAATATATTCAAATCACAATGGCATTATTACTTTAAGTAATTAGTCTTCTCATGAAGACTTTTACAATCAACGTCTACCACATGACTAGTATCAAGTCACTAGTACTTATACACAAGAATAAATAATACAAATTCACGGTAATTGTCTGGATCTTTCATTCTTATTTTGTACATGAAGGCTATTCTGAGACAACCAGATTTCTTAGGAATATGACATGTATACACAAACGATCATCAAATAAGATTTCTTTACGTATTGAACGGCTCGTCAATTGTGTTTATTGGCGGGTGATTGCGACTTGATTATGCGCATTTTGCTTAATTGACGTCATGTAAAATACCCGTCATCAAATTGGAATCAAACAACGATGGCTACTATTAAAAGGACGTTCAATTCGCATATTTACATTGAAGAAACATGTTTGACTACCTTAATGGTTTTGCCTTAATGGTTTATCTCATTATTCTTGTGGCGCAAATAATTTGAAAATGCTGCAATAAGTAATGCACAGATTTAAGACGTACCTCTGCACTGACAAACCAAACCAGTCTTGACGTCGTTACTGCGTGCGTTAGAAGAGTGCGTAGTCTACTGTATTGGTGAAAAATGACGTCCAAACTTTTCTTATGTTTTTAATGCAGAAAACAGCAAATGTTGATATTAATAAAATCGATTAATTCACATATACTGACCTTACATGCGGCCCTGCTTTGCATCAACGAAAAGAATTGTTACTTGCAACCAGGCCGGTCTACGGCTATGGTTTGCTCATATGCGACCTCGGTGGTGGTCAACTTACTACGACTGGCTTGTGTAGAGTAGCCAGCATGCTCCCCTACACGCTGCCGAGGCAAAAATGACTTCCACATCATAAATAATGTTTGGTCAGTATGTATTTTTTTTTAAGCAAACGTACTTTTTCTGTTTTTTTTCCTTTGGAGGCAGCTCTGAGTATTACCTCTTCTCTAACTAAACTACTGGACCTTTCTCTGTCTAACTGAAAGTTTCCAACTGAATGGAATAAAGCACACTTAACACCAATTCACAAAGGTGGTCCGGCAAAATTGTGTAACAACTACAGTCCTATTTCTCCATTAAGCTGTGTAGGTAAGGTCTTTGAATGTGCGGTGTTTAAGCACATTTTCAATTTTCTACGTGATAACTACGTATTATCGGAAAATCAATCTCGATTTTTACCCCGTGATGGAACTGTCAATCAGCTTGTATATCTTTATCAGAAATTCTCAAAAGCGATTGATCTACAGAAAGAAGTGCGAGTTAAACTATGTGACATCACCAAGACTTTCGACAGGGTACATCATCCAGGGTTAAAACACAAACTAAAAGATGCAGGCTTCCGAGGTCCACTTATTTGGTTGGTTGGAGGACTATCTTTATGCAAGAACCCAAAGAGTAGTCATTCAGGGCCAGGTATCGTCTTGGGGAGAATCAAAGCAGGGGTCCCGCAAGGTTCAGTCTTTGGGCCATTACTGCTCCTTGTGTATGTAAACGACATTCCGGATATTGTTTGGTCATCATTACGTTTTTTTGCCGATGACACGACACTTTTTATCCCATTTGATAAACCAACCGAGGCGGATGATATTCTAAACCATGATCTTGAATCAATATCTCAATGGTCCGATCAATGGCTCTTCTCTTTTAATCCTGAAAAAACTAAATCCTTGATAATAATTAATAAAATCATCCCTGTAGATAATCCCAGCTTGACTTTTAAGAACAATAATCTTGAAAATGTAGGGATGCACAAACACCTTGGTCTTTGGCTTTCTTCTGATCTTTCATGTTCAGTCAATCTGAATCACATAATTGCAAAATCCCCAAAAATTGTTGGTGTCCTTAAAAGTCTACAGTACAAGATGAACAAAAAGGCTCTTGAATCGCTTTACGTTTCGCTTGTATGTCCTTGTATCGATGACGCCAGAGTGATCTGGGATGGATGCGCAAAGCCTGCCAGGGATAGACTTGAATCTGTTCAGTTGGTTGCAGCCCAGGTGGTGACAAGGGCTTTTGCTCACACTAGTCTCCAACATATTTACTCACAGACTGACCAGGGAAAAAAAGCTGAGCGTAAAAAATAAAAAAATAAAAAAAAGAACTGATACTTCTGTTCGAAATTGTCAATGAAACAGCCTGAGCATACCTCTCTATATTACTACCGGGAGCCGTTTAAGCACCAATAAAGCAAAAATGTGCCATTGAGGCCAGGAAAACCACATTTCATAATTCCTTCTTCCCATCCACCATTCGTGAATGGAATGCATTACGCCGATCAGTTACGATCACTGAGGATATTGACCACTTTAAACGGGTAATAAACAGGAACAGTCCAAAACGTAACGAATTGTATTACTTTGGAGACAGGAAAATTGCCGTAATCCATTCGAGAATGAGAATTGGCTGTACCCAGCGGAACAATGATCTTCGCCTAATTGGCGTTGTAGAGTCTCCTTCATGCTCATGTGGAGCTAATAGGGAAACCATCTATTACTTTTTCTTGTAATAAGTATGCAACACTGCGGAACGAACTGCAATGTCTAATATTAACTCTTGGTAATTTTAACTTGAAAACTTAAATGTTCGGAATAGAAGGAAGAGGAATTTCAAAAGATCAACATGTGAAAATCTTTGAGGCTGTCCATAAATATAATAAATTATATGTTAGATTTATAACGTGATTTAAATCTGGTAAACTATTTCTACTTGTATTTATTATTACACAGCAATCCCTTTCCCCAATTTCTTCTTCCTATTTGTGGTCCTGTGCGTGACCTGTCTGTGTATTGGTGCTCTAAAACTCATTGCAGTCTTGTCATAAAGGTACAAAAGGCCCTTATATAGGCTGGTGAGCCTATCGGTCAATTGTTTTTTGCCCATTTAACATGTTTAAACCAAAAATGACGTCCAAACTTTTTTATTGTTTTAATGCTGCAGAAAATACTGAATGTAAATGTTAATAAAAATTGATCCATTCACATTTATAGAGCTTAATGCGGCCGTACTCTGCGTTAACGAAAAGAAGTGTCACTCGCAACTACTCTGGTCTACAGACACAGTTGGTTCATAGGCAACCTCGGTGGGTGTCAATTTACTATGCCTGGTTTGGCCAGCACGCCACACCACACTCTGCCCAGGCGAAAATGACTTCCACACCATAAATAATGTCTGTTTATGATGTATTTTTAAGCAAACTTGCTTTTTCTGTTTGTCCTTCCTCCTAATTCCTAAAACATTATCTTGCAAAAATTGAAGGTGGTAACACTTCATACTCTTTGCACAGGTTGTGTCCCTTTGACACATAAATTGTATGCAACGGAAAGTATAACTGATAATCTGGAGAGAGGCTCTGTCATGAAGAAATAATTATCTGCAAGAGACAGGTTATGTCATGAGGAATGATCATGTGTATGACAAAGGCTCTCTTATGAGGAAATGATCATCTGTAGAAGACAGACTTTGTCATGAGGAAGTGATCAGCTGTAGGAGAAGGGCTCTGTCACGAGGAAATGATCACCTGCAGCAACAACAACTACAGAAAAAAACGATCCTATCGTTGAACTAATTGATAAAAACGACACAGTTACCAGCATTACTTTGAATTTTGAAGAGTACCTTTGTCGCCTGCCACTCCCGTTGCTCCTCTGGGTCCTGGTGAGCCGGGAAATCCTTGTTGGCCCTTAGGCCCTACTCTGCTGGCTACTTCTATCCCTCGAGATCCTTTAGCCCCTTTGGAACAATAAATTATGAATGATTCAACATGGGTAGTTCAGGTCGCATGGCAACATTTTAAAATGAAAAATCCCGAAACATGCAACGTATATGGTCTATGTCGTGTGGTATCAGTTCCTAAAGTCATTACATGAAACATTCAACACTCATGTTCAAGGTAGCATGGTAACATTTTAAATTAATAAAAACATGTAACATTCAATTTGCATGATACAGGAAACATAATATTTTAGTTAAAGTATGCACAAGGTATGTTGTAATATCTAGGCGGCTGAAGATTTTAACAAATGTACTTCTGTCATTCCTCACTATATTTAGCCCAGTGAGATTGGATCACCAGAGGACACCACTGGTCATACAGGTCACCTGACATCAAATATCATACCTGATGGACCATAAAATTGAAAGCGACCGCTCACGACCAGCAGCGCCTCTAATTGATTGAAATGTTGAAGACATGATCACATTGTATCTTTCCTTTTTTTTACGGTGATATAAGCTTTACCTGGAAATCCTTGAGGGCCTCGTAGGCCAGGAGTGCCCGCAGCTCCAGAGGGTCCTGTCGGGCCAACGTCCCCCTTTTCACCCTTCACACTTGAACCCTCTCTACCGGCTATCCCCGGAGCACCCCTTTCTCCTATTGAATAGAAAAGCACACATCGATTAATATCCATCATTTAATTTGAGTAACGTTACTGACAATGCCACCTTCAAATGCCTGTTGTAGCCTTCTCTTCGAATATTTTCAGTCCTAATTACAATAGCACCACTTGTGCCGGCCTGAATCAAAAGAAATGCATGAAAATGGTAAACATTTTGAAACATCTACACTGTCCTTTCAAAAGAAAATATCTGGAAACTCTTTATTTCTCCTTTGAAACGTTTTTTTTTCAGTACGGGTGTGTCGTGTGGGATATATGGGTGTACAACTTGTGGCTGCCAGGATCTACAAAAAGTCTATCTATCATCTGCAAGAGCCGTTATAGCAGTAACAGCTGGACGACTCAAAATCTAAGTTATCAAGAATCAGGTTTCGAAAAATTGTCAGAGAAAATATGTTAAAATAAACCAATTACGTTTTACAAAATTCTCATGAGTGATGCTTCCGCCAGGCAGCCAAACAGGTATAATGTGAGATCTGCATACAATTTGTCTCATATTCGTGCACGAACTAATTTATTCAGTGCATCTTTTTTTCCTTCAGCTGTTCGTCTCTGGAACGATTTGCCACCAGCACTCGTGACGCCGCGTTTTTAGACCAATTCAAAATAAGCCTACAATTAGTCCACTATTTTACATTGAGTATAGAAAAGTACCGGTTTGATATGCCCGTTTACGTATGAAGTATAGTATACACAAAGCAGATCAATTAAAAAATGGTCTCGCTGTCTCCCGCAGGTGTTTTTTTGGTGCTGCAAATACGGATGTTTTTCATGACTTTTTCGAATGTGGATATTTTATAGTTTAGAGATAGATTGCAAAATAGCATAATTCCGTTCGCTCCATTCACGGTGCAATTTTAATTACTTGGCTCCAAGAACTGTCCTTTTCAAGAAAACAAAAACATTTTTACGCTGTACAATCGTACATCCAATCCACAGCCAGGCCTGTAGCTGTACATGTTTTTTACAAATATTCATATATTATGGCTGGTGAGGTAGTGCTTGTTTATAAAGGCAAACCACATTATCTTTCCCTGCTCTGACGTCTTGTCCTGTCACCAGTTCTTATTTTGTGGCATTGCCGTCCTATTTGTCTGCGTGCAGTTGTGTTCATTCCGATACTGGCGTTTTGTATTTGTACCTTGTCTCCACTTTTCTTTCCCTTTTTTTTGGGGGGGGGGAACCATTCATCTAAGGTTCCGGCCTTTTTCTCAATCCCTTTTTTGAAATCAATATGTGTAAACAGTTCAGAACAAACGTGTTCCACTTCAAACTGCTGCTTTCTATTTTCTAGGGACTTTATGAGGTTTAGGCATCACCAGCTGTATCTGTAGTAGCATAACATTGCCACAGAGCGAGCAAGCTGGCGAACACCTACAGCATTAGGTGCAGTTTTTACCACGGCATTTATTTAGGAAAAGGGGTAATCAGTACCCGAGTCCTGATATTTGCATCCTGGATTCAGTCGAAGTTCAGTACAGTCAACACAAAATTGCCCCCTTACCTTTTGTACCCTTTGGACCGGTGGGTCCTCTCAGTCCAGGAGGTCCTTTAGTGCCTGGGGCACCTGTAGGACCAATAACTCTTGCACCTTTTGGGCCTTGCACGCCTGGCGGTCCTCTGGATCCTGTGACAAAATTATTGTAATAAAATTTAAAACTTAACATACATACATACATACATACATACATACATACATACATACATACATACATACATACATACATACATACACACATACATACATACATACATACATACATACATACATACATACATACATACATACATACATACACATAGAGACCGCGAGAGGGAAGCAGAGAGGGAGGGAGAGAGGGAGGGAGAGAGAGAGAGAGAGAGAGAGAGAGAGAGAGAGAGAGAGAGAGAGAGAGAGAGAGAGAGAGAGAGAGAGAGAGAGAGAGAGAGAGAGAGAGAGAGAGAGAGAGAGAGAGAGAGAGAGAGAGAGAGAGAGAGAGAGAGAGAGAGAGAGAGAGCAGCTTATGCGTATACTTTCGCCTGTTATGTGGACATCGTGTACAGATATCCTCCAAAAATATGAGATTTTCTATCAAACATCACCACATTCGTACTCTGTGTTTGAAAAGTGGGGGTCGTATTATTCTTCAACCAATTTTGTCTTCCTTGTATAAAGATGGAATTTGGATGAAACTACAGGTGCGTCCAAAGCGTGCCAAGTAAAAGCTGTATCTGTACATTCATTTTTTCTGAAAATATTGGCATGTTGGTACTCGAATAAAACGTCTTTTGACAAACAATTTACAGGTAGAATAACTACAGTAATTAATGTGGATGCACATTTTGTCATTCAACCTATTTCATCGTATTCTATAGACACAGGAGTCATCTAGAACTCTGAATGCCAAGGTCAATACAGATTCAATGGCTTCCCTGCAACTTTTAATTATGCATCAGACGATATTGGTGTAACTGTGGTGTAACTGTGTGCACAAAATTCATGTATAAATGTTAGTTCACAAGATACCAAGATACAATGAACGTGACATTATGTTTACCTGTGCTACCTGCAGCCCCCTTTTGACCCATGGTTCCCTTTGTGCCGGTTGCTCCGGGGATCCCATTGTCACCCTTGGGCCCTCTGATGGCAACTCCCGGACGTCCCGACAGGCCTTGACTACCTGGGATTAAAGATGTATAATTCATGATAAATATTTGTTTCTATGAAAAACCCTGTAATAAAGAATGTAAATTAGGATACAATATTAAGTGTTATTGTATTCTGTGGTTTTATTTTAAAACAGAGAAACTAATGCTGTAGATGAACTCTCCTGTGTCGTCTGCTATAGCCACGTGGCATCGTGATGCCATACGAAGACAAACTTCAAGACATTATTGTTAGTTTCGTATTAATATTTTTTTTAATCAAGTTTCATAATTTCATATCAAGTATTTTTACAAGTTATCTCCTGTTATTAGAATAATTTGCGTGAATCGACATTTGTCACAAAGCACAATTGATGATTTTTATTGGTTCTCAAGTAGCACGGTTCCGAGCTAGCGTCCCCGAGTATTACGTTACTTGTGGCTTTTGTCTTGGCTTAACATGTTACGCACCTGACTGTCCTAGTGTTTCTGTACTTGAGCCAACAAAAGTTATTGATTCATAAGTATTCTACATCTCTAATTCCTAGCTTTTTGAATAGGAGATGACACACCATTCCATTTGAAAACTTTGCATAGTTCATCTTACTTGATATTATGGTAATTTTTCAAACCTCGACCCGGGACCGGGGACAGTGTTTTTTAGTCTACAAGTAGCGGTGTTTTCAAAGTTTAGCGTCAAAGTCTATAATTTATAAATTTAATATTTTGGCTTCAGATATGTTCCCATCTCACCATGTTTTATGGCGAGTTGCACTTAAATCTGTTGTGAATAACTGTGCAGAATTTTTCAAATCACCGAAGTTGAAACTTCTAATTGCAGGCCTCAGTCAAATGCTCAAGTTGGGTCTTCTGAGTCTCACTAGTTATCAGTGTCATGTTATATAAAATTAATCAGAATAACATAAAACAAATTTTATATAATTCAAGATCTAATATTATGAATCCGGAGAACTCTGTAGTACGGTGTCCAGATATTCTTACACTATTGCCTAAAGAAAAGATGTTCTACACTTAACAAACATATTGTCTTTCCATTTCCACACTTCAGACACAGCGTAAAATTGTAACTAGTATCCTGGACTTCCGGCAATTTAGTATAGCGTTGTATAGAGATATGTTTACACTATTTTTTAATTTCGGATCCAATTAGCAAAGATAGATCACACATGCAAAAATCGATATATATGATATATAAACCTTGATTGACCAAAAAAAAAAAAAAAAAATTCGACTACACAGCCAGGCACATGTGCAGAAACAAACAAACAGTTTTGTGAATCCTTGAGTCTATATGACCCAATAATAAAAATGTACAACATTCATCGAATATTAATTCTTCTAAAAATTCATTTACTTGCATAAACTCAACTTGTTCAAAATGGACAATGCTTCGTGGTGTACATTAACCAATTAAATCCCAATGTTGAAGTCTCTGATACTAGACCTATTCTTTTCATCAGACTTTTGCCAAACCACGAAGGCTGCAACATGCCCGAGTTCTTTCGCAGAAATGTTTTGTACATATGTTGGTGTAACATATTGCTGGTACGAAAGTAGCTATTTCAATGGAAGCTTCTTTTGTTGCCTCCCTCATAAAACCTGAATTCCCTTTGTAAAAACAGATGGAAAATGCTATATTTAGCATCCATATCATGAGTTGCATCTCAATTGTCCTCAACAGAAAGGTTCTTTCAAACAGTAAATGATCAACACCAGGGAGAATGTACTATCAACAATAAATTATCCGCCGCACAACATAAATTTTAAGTAAAATATGATGCTTCCATTGAAGTGACAAAATTACACAGGTGTGAACATTACTTTTATCGCTGAACATTACCTTTCTGGCCTTTCATTCCCATTGATCCCGTCGGCCCTGACGAGCCAGGAGATCCTTTCTGACCCTTAGGCCCTACTGTACTGGCTCCTGTAATCCCTGGAGATCCTTTTGCACCTTCCAGATAAAGAGAAAAAAACATTCAACATTCAACATGCATGGTCTAAGTGGCATGGTAATAATAATAATAATAATAATGATAATGATAATGATAGTGATAGTGATAGTGATAGTGATAGTGATAGTGATAATGATAATGATAATGATAATGATAATGATAATGATAATAATAATAATAATAATAATAATAATAATGATAATAATAATAATAATAATAATAATAATAATAATAATAATAATAATAATAATAATAATAATAATAATAATAATAATAATAATAATAATAATAATAATAATAATAATAATAATTAATAATAATAATTGTCATTTTTGTTGTGTCAAATATGATATTTACCTTTTGTGGTCATGGTCTTGTCTATGCATTGTAGTGTTGTATTGCGACAACTCTGCCATCTGGTGGTGTATATTTGCAATTGTTTGATGCAGACCACCGTAAAACTTTACGTAAAATTTATTTTCAATTGAGAGAGGAACATGGAAGAACTTAACCGTATTTCATAATTAGTGTAATATTAGTGTCAAATGTGGTTGTCCTGTGTTCACGTGGAGACCTTGTTTTGGTGTTGAAATCGAAATTTGGACATGTTACGCAATTTTTACGAAAAATAGTAGTCTGACATTCTAATTCTTAATTGCCCTGTCATTATTTGGATGATGTCTGTGGACTATGGTCATGTAATTACCTTTTATAACTGTTCATTAAAATTGAGCGCTAAATTTGTTTTACGCGTACTTTCAATGAATGTGGGTGTTTTCCAAAGTGGGAGGACTGGGATCCCGTAAAACTGGTTTAACCCGCTGCCAATCTGTAGGTAACCTGTTCCAAGTCAGGTAGAAGATACCCTCATTCACTTAAATTTCATTAATGTTGGTCATGGATCCTTCTGACGATGAATACTGGCATGTCTTAACATTTCGTAAATGACACTGGGTCTGACAAAGTTGAGCTGGTATTCGGTTTGGTCTCATCAATATCATTGAAAACTGTTGTCCACTTCTCTTTTCATGGAACTTTTATGTATTTTGGTAACAATTTGAACATTCAGGCAATTTCTGCACATATTGCAGTGCAGTAAGTGTTCCGAATGTAGTGGGACTGATGTTGTTTTCATGATTGTCTGATAAATATAGTTTGTTATTGTTAAGGTCATATCTGGTCGGCTCAAAGTGTTGATGTACAGCTGATATATGGTTACTTTCAATAATACTTTCTCTCTCTCTGACTCTGTCTCCTCTCTCTGTCTCTGTCTCTCTGTCTCTCTCTCTCTCTCTCTCTCTCTCTCTCTCTCTCTCTCTCTCTCTCTCTCTCCCTCTCTCTCTCCCCCTTGTATAATTAATTAGCATCTAAATCAGCTGACTGACAAGTTGACTTCTGTCTGATTATCAATGTAAACAATTAAAACTGTTACATGGAAATCAGCTATACTTACAGCTACCTTTAGGAATTTCAACATGATTTCTCTCTCTCTTTCTTTCTTTTCACAAAACCTATCTCTTTCGCTGATATACGTAGTAGAATTTTACAATAATTACGACTGTTTTACACTTTAACCTTCTGAACTTTATGACGACTTCATGATTCAAATGTTGAAGACTTATGGTGGCATTCTATATTCCTATATTTTTCCTGTGAATATTTTTTTATATAAACATTACCTGCAAAACCTCGAGGTCCTTTTGGACCAACATTGCCCGCAGCTCCAGGTGGTCCTCTCGGGCCCATGTTCCCCTTTATACCCTTTACACTTTTACCTGTTGCACCGGCAATCCCGCGAGCACCTTGGTCTCCTATTGAACAGAAAAGAATACAACGAGTAATATGAAACGTGTTATGACTAAATCCTACTGACAATGGAAAGTTAAAATGTCCATTGCACCTTATTTACTCTGTACCCGTTTAGCGCTTATCACACCAATGGTACCAGCTGTGCACATCTGAATCATAATGAATGATTTCAGATTCATATTTTTGTGTCACCTTTTGAAGGGAATTATGTTTTTGCATCGTCTGTTGCATCTGTACTTGTATAATTTTGTAAAAGACAACTTGTCTGCTAATACTTAAAAAACTGGTTTCCAGGAGGTCCTCATGGACTAGCTGCGACCTTGACCTCTTCCAGTTTTTTTTTTTTTTGCATGGAAATTTATAGCTTCCAAGTAATGTCTATGTGCTCCCCCTTTGGGAGATGTATCTACTTAGGACTTTTGAAATACAATATGTAGCATGGGGCATTATGTTGCGCGTTTGCCAGATCCCCACCTTGATACAAAACAATACAAATCACTACATTTCAGGTCTTTATATCTTGGTCATTTATGGTTAATTTATAGTTACTGCGGTCCCTCGGAAGAGGGCTCTAAGTGTATGCGATATATATATATATATATATATATATATATATATATATATATATATATATATATATATATATATATATATATATATATATATATATATATATATATATATATATATATATATAGGTCATATATTTATATTTTTACGTAAAGGTGATTTGTCATTACACTGGCAGGTCATGCTGCGGCTGGCCTTGAGGCAGCTGCAGCATGGCTTGCCAGGTGGTGTGGAAGCCACTGACTGTAGACCAGACATGTTGGTACTTGAATGAGGGCTCTTTTGGTGAAAAATTTGAATATGTTGTCCTCATCTTGAATCCAGGTAGATTTATATGGAAAAATCAGGGACTGGGATGGAGTTAGTAAATATAAACAAATATTTGTATCCCTCCCAGAGGAAGGTTATCAAAGATTCATGTTCAGGTATATGATTGTGCTTTGTATGATTATATTTTTTTACCTACTCCCTAAATACCACAATTTGGTGATTAAATTTTTAGTAAACTAGTTGCTTGTTTTGAAACAGAACCACTGCTGTTGAGGTAGCTGGAACGTGGGTAAACTATTCTTGTCCTGTCCACTTGGCCATGTGCTAGCTGAAATTCTCATATGACCTAAATCTTTCTTTTATTGCACTTCTCTTTTCTTTTTAGGGGGCTCAGGTCAGAGCCCCAACTGCACACCCGCACACAATTTATGACTAATGCGTTTGTAAGTTACCAATCTTCTAACAAAGTATATTTCATAATTTTTTTTCAGATAGAGTATTTTATTATAAAGGCAAAAGATGGTCAATGTCTCAAATGCAAAGGCAACATAATCTTGGGAAAATATCATATAATGTGAGAGGAATCAGAGATTTTGAAAAGAGAAGACAGATATTTGGATGGCTTAGGAAGAAGAAAGCATCCATATTTATGTTACAAGAAGCCCACTGTACGTCAGAGATTGAGAAGCAGTGGTATGCTGAATGGGGTTATAATATTTATTTCAGTCACGGAGAGTCTGATGCCAGGGGAGTGTGTATTCTATTTAAGAATGATTTTGAATATGATATCCATAAAGTTATTACAGAAAACCAAGGTCGGTATCTTATTCTAGATATAACAATACATCAAGAAAGATTAACTTTGGTAAATGTGTATGGCTATAATGAAGACAAACCTGAATTTTTTGAAGATTTGATACAAAATATAGAATCTTTGCCAAATGACAATAGAATCATTGGGGGAGACTTCAATGTTATATTAGATGTTGATCTAGATAAAAAAGGCGGTCAAGCAACCACTCATTTACAGAACCAAAGTGTAATCTTGTCTTGGATGGAAGAAACTGACCTGGTTGATGTGTGGAGACGGGCAAACCCAGATGTGTGCAGATATACTTGGCAAAGGAAGAACCCTTACCCTATATACAGTAGATTAGACTTTTTTTCGGTATCTTTTGGATTAGTTGGTTGTACTGAAACGAGTGAAATTACTCCTGGATATAAATCCGATCACTCTGCAGTTACTCTAGAACTGAAGTTAAGTCAGGAACAGAAAGGTCCAGGTTACTGGAAACTGAATTGTTCACTTTTAAAAGAAATAGAATATGTTAATTTGATAAAAGAAACAATAATACAAACAGCAGAAATATACCAGGATGAAGATGCCATACTAAAATGGGAAATGATTAAAATGGAAGTTCGTGCCAAAACAATGCAATATTCCTCACAACGGAAAAAAGAGAAGCAAAGAACAATACTAAATTTAGAAACACAGTTAAAAAAATTGGACGATATATATATGGATAATGAAAGTGAAGTAATTGAGAAAGAAAGTAAGGAGATAAGATTGAATTTAGAGACCATAATGGAAGAAGAAACAAGAGGAGCTATACTTAGAAGTAGAGTTAGATGGTATGATGAGGGGGAAAAACCTACTAAATATTTTTTTAATCTCGAAAAAAGGAATTTCAATAACAGAGTAGTTAAGAAGCTTAGAATAAATAATGAAATTACAACATACCGCCAAAAAATACTACAGGAGCAAAACAAATTTTATAGTGATCTGTACACATCTGCTTTGCATGTCTCCAATCCAGGAAACTCTATAACAGAGATTAATTTTTTTCCACAAGATGAAGACATCTCTAAACTGTCAGATGAACAAAAGGAGAACTGTGAAGGATTAATAGCGGAAACTGAAGCACTGGTAATATTAAAAAGTTTGAAAAATAATAAATCTCCTGGATCTGACGGTTTTCCAGCTGAATTTTATAAAGTATTTTGGGCTGACTGCAAAAGGTTTTTGCTAGAGGCACTTAATTGGTCATATCAAAGAGGTCTGTTGTCAATTTCGCAAAGACATAGTATTATAACCCTCCTCCCAAAAAAAGATAAAGATATATTGGAACTAAAAAATTGGAGACCTATATCATTATTAAATCAAGACTATAAGTTGGCAGCAAAATGCACAGCTTTTCGAATAAAAAAATATTGAAACAAATTATACATGAGGATCAAACAGGTTTTTTAAAAGACAGATATATTGGTGAAAATATAAATAGAATTCTGAATATTATGGAGTACACAGAAGAAGAAAACATTCCAGCTTTATTAGTTTTGATAGACTTTGAAAAAGCCTTTGATTATTTAGAATGGGATTTCTCGGAAAAAAGCTTAAAATATTTTAATTTTGGACCTTCATTTCAAAATTGGATAAAATTATTTTATATAAACATTAAAAGTTCAGTAATTAATAACGGCTGGACTTCAGAACCCTTTTCCTTGTCGCGCGGAGTGCGACAGGGATGGCCCATTTTACCTTATCTGTTCATTTTATGTGTGGAAATTTTGAGAAATTTTATTAGAAGAGATGAAAATGTCAAAGGGATAAAAATAGATGTACATGAATATAAAGTATCTCAGTATGCCGATGAAACATCTTTTACTCTCCTGGCAAACAAAGATAACCTAGACCGTCTATTTTTTATACTAGAAAAATTTAAAGAGATTTCAGGGTTGACAGTAAATATAACGAAAACAGATATTTTGAGAATCGGTTCTCTTAAAAATACTGATATAATTTTTTCAGAAAACCTTAACCTACGTTGGACAAATGTGCCTGTAGCTTTGTTAGGTGTGAAAATCACACCAGAAAGAGATAAACTTGAGTCACTTAATTATATTCCAAAGTTGGAAAAAATAGATAATATTTTTAATATGTGTGATAAAAGAAATTTGAGCTTGTTTGGCAAGACTTTGAGTATAAAATCATTAGCATTGTCTGAACTTTTGTATTTAGTATCAGTCTTACCAAATCCATCATTGGCAATCACAAAACAGATAGAAAGGTTGATATATAAATACTTGTGGAATAACAAGCCAGATAAAGTTAAACGAAGTTACATCAGTGCATCAACCAAAGATGGTGGTCTTGGTATACCGCATTTATTTTCACAGTTCTTAGCAATTAAGTGTGCCTGGGTAAAAAGGCTTCTATCTGACATGAATGCAAAATGGAAATATTCAGTCTTTAAGCAACTCCCATGCCAAGACAAATTTTTATGGGAATGCAACTTTCATGCTGATGATGTTAAGGATATATTTCGTAATATGAAAAGTAAATTTTGGCATGAAGTGATTGAAAGTTGGAGTAACTATAATTTTAAAAATCCAGAAAGTGCAACTGAAGTAACAGGTCAAACAATTTGGTTAAACTCATTTATAAAGATAGGTAAGAAAACAAATTTTTACAGAAAATGGTATGATAAAGGTGTTCGATGTATAAAAGATTTACTTAACAGAAACAGAACAATAATGTCATATGCTGAGTTTACAAAAAAATTCAATATCCAAGTGGATTTTGTTACTTATTATGGAGTCATATATGCAATTCCAGCTGCGTGGAAAGACATGATCAAAACCTCAGCTGTACATAATCCTGAACAAAGAAAAAATATAGATTGTATCATAGACATAGGAAAGGTACCTAGATTTGTATACCCAAAACTGCTTAAACCTCATGCAGGAAACTTTCAATTACTAGTTGAGAAATGGAAAAAGGAACTAGATTGCCAAATTTTCTTGGATGAACTCGACACAAGCTTTCACTTGATATATATATATCAACTATATCTGCAGAAATCCGTTCTTTCCAGTTTAAATTTTTACACAGAATTATCTATACAAGAAAAATGTTGTATGAATGGAATATTGTTGAAACAAACTTATGTACCTTCTGTAATCAGGAGATAGAATCTCTCCAACACTTATTTTGGGAATGTGAATTTGTAAAATTATTTTGGCAGCAAGTTTTCAGTCATTGTAAAGTAAACGATGTTGTTATTGGGAGTTTTGATAAAAAAGAAGTGCTTATGGGTACCAAAAACATAAAACCAATATATAATCTGATATTTATTTTGGGCAAAAAAAAATTCATTAATGCATGCAAATATGGGAACACTGTTCCAAATATATATGGATTCAAGAATATTGTTCAGCGCACAAAGAGAATAGAAAGGTATATTGCAACTAAGAAACTGAAGGTTGAAAAACATGATGATAAATGGAAATATTTTGTTATATAATCAGAATGATGATCACTTTTGTAAAACATACCTCTCATGCCCATGTCTCTTATTGTTTCTATATGTACGATTATAACATACTATGTGCTGTATGAGCTCTATCTGATAATAAAAAATTAAAAAAAAAAAAATTACTTAAAAAACTTGGTATGTTTTATTATTGGCACATACTTTTCAGAAAGAGAGGTAAATCAGTGCTTGAATCCTAAGCTTTTCATCTTCAATTTTAGTTCAAAATTCTACAGAGTCAGTGCAAAAATTGGCCATTTACCTTTTGTACCCTTTGGACCGGTGGGTCCTCTCAGTCCAGGAGGTCCTTTAGTGCCTAAGGCACCTTTAGGACCAATAACCCTTGCACCTTTTGGGCCTTGCACGCCTGGCGGTCCTCTGGATCCTGTGACAAAATGTTACAGGTATGTATGTATGTACGCACATATATATATATATATATATATATATATATATGTGTGTGTGTGTGTGTGTGTGTGTGTGTGTGTGTGTGTGTGTATTTATTAAATGGTTAGGCCTATTTTAGTGAAGTAACAGGCTTGTATATTTTGGTATAATCACCCAATATATGTGCAAAGTCGAAATCCGTGAAAAAAGACGATGTACGTGAAAATAAATGATATTCGTGATATATGCATCTTTTCGGGCATTTCCGTTTTTTGGTCGGTGCTTATCGTGGCAACCTAGCAGACGAGAACAAGATAGAAATTCTGGAAGTGTTGTCGACCGGTGGTCATCATCATCATATAAGTTCAGCCGACGCTCAGACATGAGCATTATGGCCGTGTAGACTGCTAGAAAAACGAGAAATATTGGTAAGAAAGTTAGTGATTGGACAAGGCAGGTGTATGATCAAAAGAAAGTGTGTTAGGTGTTAGTAAGGCTGTTAAAATCAGATGTCAAATTTACAGGGAGTGAGCCTGGTGGGCTGCCAATTGAGATTGGAAGCCCATCAGGCTTGGGGCTGTCACAACTGTTAGGGGGAGGTTATTCCATTCTATAATGCTACGTGGGAAAAAGCTGAATTTGTAGTAATCTCTGGATGTTTGGTAGGTTAGAAAGGTAAGGGGGTGTTGGGTACTTGACAGGCGAGGTTTAGGGGTGAGGTAGTTTGAGGGAGGGATAGCAACGATGTGGTGTATGATTTTGTAAACCATACACATACGAATGTTATGTCTCCGTTCCTGTAGGGTGGGCCAGTGTATGAGGGACAGCATGTTGCCAACACAGCTTGTGTTATGATATCTATTTGTTGAAAACCGTGCTGCCCTCTTCTGTACCATTTCTATTTTGTGTGTGTCTTTTTGAGTGTGTGGGTCCCAGACGCTAGCGCAGTATTCTAGGTTGGGTCTGTTTAGGGATTTATAGGCTAAGGATTTGGTTTCAACTGGGTTTTTTTTTTAGGTTTCTTCGTAGGAGGCCAAGGGTTTTGTATGACTTAGAAGTGATGTTGTCTATGTGGGGGGTCCAAGATAGTTTTGAGGTGATGGTAACTCCGAGGTATTTTGCACTGTCAACTGATTCCAGAGTGTGGTTATGTAGGGTGTAATTATGGAGGAAGGGTTTATGTTTTCTTGTTACTCTAAGGATGTTACATTTGGCGGGGTGGAATTTCATCAACCAAGTTGTTTCCCAAGTAGATAGTCTGTTTAGGTCCTACTGTAGAATGTTTGTGTCTTCCTGACAGGATATTTTCCTGTACAGGAGACAGTCGACGGCTAATAATCTGACTGAAGACTTTATGTTGTTAGGAAAGTCGTTTATATATATAAGAAAGAGGATAGGGCCAAGAACTGTACCTTGGGGGACACCTGATTCTACGGGAAGATGGGAAGAGGATTCGCCATTTACTAGGAATGATTGTGATCTATTGTGTAAGAAGTCTTTAATCCAGGATGTGATTTTGTCAGAGATGCCGTAGTATTTAATTTTTTCTAGTAAGTGGTGGTGAGAAACTTTGTCCAAAGCTTTTTCAAAATCCATAATAATGACATCCGTTTGCTCCTGCTCGTTCATATTACGTGTGATTTCATGAATAAATATAAGTAGTTGGGTTTCGCAAGATCTTTTCTCGCGAAAACCGTATTGCCATTCAAAGAGTATATCGTTATATTCTAAATGGTTCATAATCTGGCTAACTATTATATGCTCCATGACTTTGGAGCATATACATGTTAGTCAGACAGGGCGATAATTACTTGGTTTAAATTTTTCACCTTTCCTAAATATGCGAGCTATGTTGGCATTTTTCCAATGAATTGATACAATACCTTGATCCAGGGAGTTTTGAAAAATAATCTGAAGGATCGGGGCAATTTCTTTGTGGAGGTCTTTAAGGACTTGTGCTTGTATGTTATCTGGTCCTGCTGCCTTATGGGGGTTTAACTGGGATAGTATTTTGTCAATTCCGTTGGAGGTAATATGGAAGTCCGGGATAGTTGGGTATGGGCTTTGTCCAAGCTTAGGGACTGGGGTTGAGGGATCATTTTTGCTAAATACTGAGTAGAACTGATTGTTCTATATTTCAGATTTGTGTTTTTCATCGGTAATAGTCAGTCCATTTTCTTTAAGAGGGGGTATTCCTATGTAGTCACGTTGGAGGCTTTTTATGTATGACCAAAACTTTTTCTGTTTACATTGTTGAGGGTTATTGTCATCGGGGGGAATGATGATGGCGGCTATGTAATTGTCGTGGCCTTGTCGGATTTTTCTTTTGAATTAGATGTCTAAGTGAGGTAAATTTCTTCCGATCACTAGCAGATTTCTTACTTTTCTTGTAAAGTTTGTCCTTTTTATTCATGAGGCTCTTAATTTCTTTGGTTATCCAGGGGAGATTAGATCTAGATTTTCTTTTCTTTTGAGGGATGTACTTATCTATGGCTTGTTTAAGAACAGATGTGAAGTTCAGCCACAGAGTATCTGGGGAAATAGCGTTTAAATTGTTTTCTGCTGTGGTTTTCTCTGCAAAGGCATTTATTTCTTCCTTCAGGTTTTCATACTTTGCCTTCTTGTGTAGGTAGATGTATCTAGGTTTCTTAGTAGTTTTGTTGACTGATATGTCGATTTCAGAAAAGACTATATCGTGATCACTTAAGCCAGGGATTGTTTCAGTTCTGTTAACAGTTGAGGGAGAATTTGTAAGGATGAGATCTAAGATATTTTCGTTTCTGGTTGGCTTATTTACTTGCTGCTCTAAATTGTGATTGTGTATGATGTGTAGAAATTGTTTAGAGAGTGTTGATTGATTGATGGGTTTTATAGATTCTGTCGTCCAGTCGATGTCTGGGAGGTTGAAGTCTCCTGCAAGAAATATGTGTGAGTTTGTGGAAGTAATTCTAGATAGAGATGTATCTAATTCCTGAAGATATTCTTTATCTGTTTTGGAAGGAGGATGATAGAATGCACCTACATACAGAGATTTACAACCACAAATATTTATTTTGGTCCATATTATTTCACTATTAGAGTCGAGGTCAGGTACACTAGTACATGTACATATGAGGTCTTCTCTGACTGAAATGAAGACTCCTCCGCCATGGGTGTCGCCATCTTTTCTGAAAACATTTTCTTGGAATTGGGGTGGGAAAATTTCGGTATTAGAAATATCTGTGTGTAGCCAGGATTCTGTTGCAATGATAACATCAGGTTTCATATGGTCTACTACTGCATGAAGTTGATCCGTTTTGTTTTTGTTTGATTGGCAGTTGATGGTCTAAAAACGGAGGGGTTCCACTTCAGGTTTAGGTTTTGGCTTTTGGCATTGTGTGTATTTTGAAGTAGGGATAGGTTTTGAAGTCGGAGAGGAAGAAGCACGGGGCCTTCCTGGACTAGAAAGAGTGGAGAGGTTTCAGAGATCAAGGCTGGCAAAAGGGTTGGAGGTGTCTGTGATATTTTCGTACGGGGTTGTGGAAAGGTTTAATGCATCACATTAAATACAGTACCATGCAACTTTATTATTGTCGAGGAGTTCGTAAGAATGGGTAGTGCACCCCTGGCACTGGATGTGATTACACACTGAACAGTTATCGCAGCAGACTCCGTTGTCGTCCTATGTAACCGGGTGGTCACACGTTCCGCAAGGGTAGACTGATCCAAGGCTGTTCGAGGTATGGTAGGGGCCCGGATTTAGTTCTGTATCGTGAGAGATAGCTAAAAGAAGGAGACTAATGTACAGTAGGGTTTTTCTGTCAGTGTGTTTCCATTTATTCAGTCTGTTGTTGAGTAATAAGAAAGAAATTAGACAGTGAAATCTGGGTGTTTTAACTTTGGTAAAGAAGTTCAGTGGGTACGGATTGAGATAGGCTGGGATGTTGATAAACTTACCGTCAGTGTCTCTAAAGTACCTACTGTTTGGCTCATGTGTGTATCCTGTCGTCGGAAGAAAAGCCACAAAGAGGCTCAAAATAAACAGACAGATATAGGACATCCTGGAAGCGAGATATGTAAAGCAGTGGTGGGAATTGTCGACTGTGAAGGCAAGAGTGAAAAATGAAAGCTTTTACCTTACTGACGAGCTTCAAAAAGTCTTGAGTTCTACATCCAGCGATTACGACATTCTACCTACGTCATACGGCGCGAAATTTGAGTACAGGATGCGCAATTTTGATCCCGATGTTAGAGAATCCTGCTAATAGTCATTCCTGATGGTCTTATAAAGTAATAGTAGTTAGATCTGTGCAAGATTTTGTCCTAATACGTGATAAAGTTATGATAAGAAGAGCTCCGAAAAAAAAGTGTTATCGATTCCGAGCATGCGCAGTCCAACAGTGGTGTTGAGCTTATAGTTATACCATTATCAAGGTTTGCTCCAATGGATAAATCGATCAGTGACTTTGTCAAGGGCCAGCAGAATAGCAATACCGCACGAAAAACCGACACTGATGTCAGTTTACTGACTCAGTTTCTGCTTTCACGCCTAGAACTGCGCGAGCCTCAGGATATCCCACCCAATGAACTTGACCGTTTGACGCTTTGCTTGCGGAGTTCGTCATTACTTACGCCAGAAAGACGGTACAGAATTGAACCAGCCAGCCTCAGCTCTAAATTTTGCAGCATAGACAGATATTAATGGGAGAAGAAATATGGCTCGAGCATTACTACTGACCCTGTTCGAGTTCGAGTGTGCGAGGAAAGCATTGAAAAGCAGACAAAAAGAACTGAAAACTCAAGGAAAAGGTAACAGGCCTTATTGGGCACGTGATGTCTCACCTACAGAACTTAAACTCTTGTATGAACGTAAAGTTTTGGGTATAGATAATGGTGAATTACTGTTGAATGCTGTGTGGTGGCATTGTAATCGCCACTTTGGCCTGAGAGGATGCAAAGAACATCGAGATTTACGATGGGGTGATGTCACCCAGTGTACTGCATCAGACGGTACGGAGTACATCGAGTACCATACAACGAGCGTCAAACTAAAACAAGGAGCGGTGCTGACGTTCGAGAAATTAGGCCCGTCAATCCAAAGATGTTTGCTACAACTAAGGGCCTAAATGAGCCACGGGACCCTGTTTCTGTGTATGAACTGTAACCCAGAATGAGACCCACGAATATGCTCTCGAAATGATAATTTTCAACGTATCATAAATGCCAATACTGCCGATAATCCTCCCCTTGCAATCTTGTGTAGCAAGCCGTAAAGGAATACTGCAACCTATGCAATTATTTGCAAATGCTGAGATAACTGGTGGAACTTTTCAAATCACAATCAATACTGTCAAATCCCCTCCTCAGACGAAATGTAGCAGAATCATATATGACAGTGATTCTGATTAAAACGTGAAAATTGTAGGTGGAGCTGAAGGGCAATTAGGCTTAGGCCTATAATAATCTGAGCCATTGCGGCGATGATGTCTACCATCAAACGGACATGTATCTATAATTAAAAGGACCATTAAAATCAGTCAAATATGAGAATATTCCTTGTTAAAGTTGTGTATTTATTCAGTATATCCCTTAAAAAAATTACAAGTATTGAACCCCATTTAATACCCATGAAATAGGCCTAACCATATAATAAATAAATTATAACATGGTTGCACTTGTATATAATTTTTATCACTTGTGGTGATCTCAGATCACCACTTGTGATAAAAATGATATACAAGTGCAACCATGTTGTAATCTCTATAAATTCACCCTAGTATATATCATTCTCCATATAGGCAATGAAAGACTCCTGATCTGACATTGAAGACAACTCAGCTACAAGATAACGGAACACAGTGATAACTGTCTTGTAAATAGAGACCAAAATAGTCGGAAATACCGTTTTGTAATGACAGAGCAAGCTCCACGCTTCAGTGCATACGACCGATATGGAGGAATATGTTACGTCTTTGACTTGAGACCTGTACAATGAAACCTCCCCATACAGAACACCCTTGGGACAGGAAAAAAGTGTTCGGTATAGGGAGGCTTGATAGCATTGAAAGTATCTATAATTGGGACCGAGAAATGGTGTTCAGTATAGAGAGGTGTTCGGTTTACGGAGGTGTTCGGCTAGAGAGGTTTTACTGTACATGTGATAACATATAAATATCAATAGTCCTTTAAATTCATCTTCTTACCGCTGAAATATAATCTTCATAAGAAAACAAAATTGATAAGCCTGAACAAAGTTTGAACAGCATTTTTTCCAAGGGTCATTTGTGGCTTGTATGTTCAGTTTTTAAACCCTCATGAAGCTAGATCACCACAAATTGAATTCGATACCAATGTAACTAAAATCGAAGAAATTGCCCACACAAAACCATGACCCCGGTGAATTTCGAAGTGGCTTGGACAAACGCATAAATACAAATGCAGAATGCAACCAATTTATAAAACAGTGAACAGAAATTCTTCCAATAAGAAAGCATGCTTGCAAATACCAATACAATGTGGATTGTCATTACTGTCACACAGATTTTGAAAAACGGTTGGACCCTAAGACTTACATCTTCAATTCCCTTCAAAAATTGAGTCGCATCAGTACGAGATTATGTCCTTACCTTTTGTACCCTTTGGTCCCGTGGGTCCTCTCAGTCCAAGAGGTCCTTTAGTACCTGGAGCACCTCTAGGACCAACAACCCTTGCACCTTTTAGGCCTTGCACGCCTGGCGGTCCTCTAGATCCTGTGACAGAATTATATAAAGAGAGACATAAATAACAATGAACTCTATACAATAACCTGAAATGGATGTGAGACTTTCTTGTGATGTAACTAATCCCTTGTCACTCTAAGCTTGAAGTGTGAAGATCATACTTTATTTTGTAACTTGTTACATATTTGGTATTAAAGATGTAACTAGAATGCAAAAACACTTGCGTCCAAAGTGTGCAGACTAAAAATTTCTGACTTTTATTTGGCTTTTTGCTGAACACACACACACACACACACACACACACACACACACATATATATATATATATATATATATATATATATATATATATATATATTCACGTAAACAGCCTTTCGAAAAGAAATATAAATGTTGAGTCGAAGTTGTGAATTTTGAAATAAAAAGTATCGTTTTATCATTATAAATTTAACGCAGGAATCCGAAAACCATGGCCTACACTCATGGTGAATGGGTTTTCTGGAAGTTTTTGTTGAGTATCACATTACATTTTGTTCAGCTTTAGTGTCGGCATATAAGCAAAATTTACGGAAAATAATAGTGTGTAAGGTAAAGTAAAGCCTGCATTATGTTTACCTGTGGTACCTTTATCACCCTTTTGACCCCTGGTTCCCTTTATACCAGTTGCACCGGTGATGCCCCGGTCACCCTTGGGCCCTCTGGTGGCAACTCCCGGACGTCCCGGCAGGCCCTTGATACCTGGAAATTAAGGATGTATGATTTATGATACATATTTGCTTCTACAATAAACATTTGCATGACAACGTAATTTGCATTTAAGCACACAGTTTTAAGTTTAATTGCACGGGTTCGAATTAACAAGCCTGTTCTTGCTGTATTGTTGATGACAGCAGTAATGTACTCATCTAAGTTTCTCGTATTACATGAATTTGAACTGCCTTTAACATATTCTTATTGTTGGGAATAGCTTCAAATTATAATTGCTGATGGCATAGAGCAACTGGAGAAACAATTGTCTGCAAAAGGCTCACGTTTATAGTAATCGCTCCCATCGCCCAACCCATAGGTCTTCTCCTGTAAGAGCCCACTTCTCTGACTGACCAAACGATTTTTTGTGACATTTCGAAGTCTTGGACCCCATGTTATACGCACAGGTATGTATGTATGTATGTATGTATGTATGTATGTATGTATGTATGTATGTATGTATACACACACACATACATACATACATAGATACATACATAAATACATACATACATACATACATAGAGATATATCTCATACCTTTATTCCCTTTATCCAACAGATTACTGATAGATTTGTACATTTTTTAATGAAATAAAAGAATAATTTATAATGTTGTGTCCCAAAACTTTGACTCTGGAGAACGTCCTATACGACAATGCCGCGTAATTGGTATGTTGCTACCTAAAGAAAACAGATATGCGTTAAAACAAAAAATATCAATTTCAGATATCCAAGCATCATTTTATAGATGTTCAAAATGCATTTCAGTTATTTATGTTTGATTTTAGATATACACAACAGATATACAGATGTGTATAATTCGACCATCTTTAAAGATATCCAAAATTGATTTTACAAATGTAAACTTCGTATGTTTAAATCTATAGTTCATTTTACGAATCTGTAGATGGCTTTGAATATCCGCAATTCTCCATCTTTTAGGAATTGTAGATACAGAAACATAAGGCTTAATCTCAATGCATGGAAAATAATTCGTGCTCCTTTATTGCATACCATTTTGCCCCCAAAACCTGACTTCAGTCGTCTTCCATGATAGAGAGGATGGCTAAAACAACCAGTTCTACGCGCGAATAGATCCAGACGACTTTGTGCAGAAAAATTGTAAGGAGGGGGGGGGGGGTCTATACAATATTCAGCACTCCGCATAGTATTCCGCGAAGTTGCATGAAGCACCAAACAGGGCTCATGTCATTCGTGAATAATCAATCCCACCACAACTCAGATGAACATCTCATTTCACAATGTGGCCATTTTTAAAGTTATCCAACAATAATGTTTCAATTCCAAAAAAATGATAGCTAAGTGATCTCATTGTCGTCACAAGATCAGTGAACATCAGCTTGTGTTGTAAAGACGGCCATCTTTGAGAAAGTATGAAAATAATATAAATACCCAGAAGAAGCGTGACATAAAGTAAGTGCAAACATAATGCAATGAAACATACATTAGTTTAAAATAATGTCTAATGCATTCAGTCATGACTGTTTAGTTCTTTATATATATACATATATATATATGTATGTATATATATATATATATATATATATATATATATATATATATATATATATATATATATATATATATATATATATATATATATATTATGTAGGAGTCACTGGCATCTACGTAAGTATTTTTCAAAATAATGGATAACATGAACAACCTCATGCATTCTTTACACCAAATTTAACCGAAATTATCATATTTATCAACATACGATTGTTACTTTAATTGCTGAAGCTAATCATCCAGATATGTGCTGCTCTTTCTTTTGAACTACAGTCAGAAAATCATTTCTGTTCTGACTCACTGAGATCCTTGGTTTCCAAGCCTTTATATTCTATGCAGAACAGGAGTAATTGGTTATCCTGAACAGTCTAACTTGGCTTCATAACTGGAATGCTGACTGAATTCAAACCTTAACTGAAACTGCGAAACAATTGCCTGATTTATGACTTTCATCAAAATATATGAACCTGTATGTCTATTGGCAAACATTTTCTTCACAATCTTTTACTTTAAACATAATCTGTTACCTTCAATTTAACCTTGACCTTGATCTTGGACAGTAGCTTTGGTTTTCGAATGGCCAAATTTATTGAACATAAGGCGGATTGTGGCATGCAATATTGTGTTGGTCATACAATCATATATGCATATCTAGTATTACAACTGCAAGAGTCGTAATTTGTTTACTTTTGGTATCGATTTAATGTACATACACGGAAACCATTTTGACTTGCTAAATAATACAACATCCACTCTTTTCATTCACAAATAATTACGAAAGACCAAGTTTTGGAGAATAATAATTGTGATTTTATATCAATAGTAAGAATTTGGAATGAACATTTATTTCTTATGAAAACTAGAGATATTTTCATGAAATTTGATCTTGACATCGGCCAATGACCTGAACCCTCAAATAATCAGGTGATGGAATCACTTAAGAGCACCTGCCAAATAATATATAAAAAAACACTTTAACAAGCCCAATACGAATTGTAAATTTTGAGATGCTCAATATGTTGGTTATTGGGTGCGTTACAACTGTTGAGTGGTGGTTGCCATGGCAGCGTCATATCTACATTATGGACAATGCACAGCTGTACTGCCACCCGGACGGACTCCTCACAGGACAGAACTATCACTTGGCACAGTCAACCCTTGGCCACCAGAAGAATTATACGACAGTCATTTCTCAATATAGCGCCTGGACATCAAGGCGAACTGAGCGATAGAGATGGCTTGAGAACCAGGCCCTCGAATAAGTATGCACCAAGAGCGCATGCGTTATTTTCTAGATATTTAAAGTCGGTCTTCTCATATATTTTTCAAGATGAACGAATTAAGATTTATTTTTAGGTATCTTTAAAATCTTCAGGCATATATATTTATAATTGAATTTAAGATGTCTAAAAATGATTTTTAGGTATGTAATATACAACAGGCCAGCCAGTGGGATCTCCTGAAGGCAGAAACAAAAAACAAGCGAAATGCCAACAAAAACTAAATTGTGAACGTTTTATATGTGAGCATGCGCATTTACGGCTAGGAATAGGCTTTTTCGACTGGAAATTTGAGCACACACAATTCTATGGGATGCGACAACGGTCGCGCCACCCGACACAAAAACAGAAAAAAAAAACTCTCGCTCAATCGAATACTTCCGCAATATTGTATATTGGGCACGCACATTTAATGCTGACGCTATATTTTAACCCGCTATTGGGCATGCGCACTTACAGCAGACGAGATATTTTACAGCCATCTTCATGATCAAGCAGCTATAAATCATGATGACGCCGAAATCGCAAAGAGAAATGTTGTTTTGAGAAGCCGGTTTTGACATACCAGACTTAACTTTTTGTACTTTAATATGAAATAAAAGAAAACTAATTTTTAAAAATGGGTGCAAGGCAAAATTTTTCGCACCTCAAACTGAATGGCTTTAGATGTGAATTTTTAATAAATCGAGATGTATGATTGCTACCACCTTTTACGTTTTTCAGATATTCGCTGTGATGTGTGGGCAGATATATGACTTTTTCAATAACAAGCAAAACAACACTATAATGTGTTCCAGACAGTTTTTATACTAAAAATGAATGGCTTTAAACACGTATTCTTAATAACTTGTGGAATTCAGCTGAATATTTTTACCACCACAAGGTCTCTTCAGACTTACTCTCCCCTGTGTGTAAAATTTGGAAAATGCCAAGACTTTTTAGTACTAAATCAAACAACAGTGTTTGAAATATAAAAGTATGCAAGACAATTTTATACACTCTAAAAGAAATGGGTTTATACACACATTCTTACTGACATTACCCGACTGAGTTTTACCACGATTTTTTTTTCAGAGTTTTTACTGGTCCCTGTGACACCAACACATAATTATAAAAATGGAAGTTAAAAACCGAATTTTTAATATAATGTAAATTTATAAGGCTACGATCTGAATATGTATTGTATAATGTGATGTCGATTTGTTTGGTCCCACCCTCGACCCACCATCCCCAACTTCTTATTTGCTGCGGTGTTGTAGGCCTATACCCCTACATCTGAGTAACAAATCGCATTGCCATTTAATGATAATGCGTCCCTTAAGAAAGACATTGGGAAAGGAAACAGAAGAGAACTAGACAAGATGATTTGCTGCATAAGAAATCAGTGTGTGATTCAAAACATATTGGCATGGCAATAATAATAATAATAATAATAATAATAATAATAATAATAATAATAATAATAATAATAATAATAATAATAATAATAATAATAATAATAATAGCTTTATTTAAAGATGGTAAACCATGTCATTATAGGCATAATAATTTCCAATGGGTCTATCAAAGATGTATTATAAAATACTACATATGTACCTGTAATAAATTAAACTAAAAGCAGATTATATTTAAAAAAAAATGAAATAAACATACAGTTTATAGTCACTCCTTGGTGTAATTTGGTGTATCTAAAGTAAAGTTCTTTCTCGTACAGACATCCTTTTAAGTATTGCTCATATCGTGTTTTAAAAATATTATATGTCAAGAATGTGATCAGACCATCTTAAGTCAGAGCGGAATGTAACTCCAAGATGCTTATGTTGGGCTACATCTTGTAAAATGTGACCCTGAAATAGAATAGGGGGATGAGTAGGTGTGATACTCTTTCGAGAAATAAGCATTGAATCTGTTTTCAAAGCATTAAATGTAACAAGCCAATCTTTAGACCATTGGTCGATATCTGAAAGATCCATGTTCAAAGTTTGAGCTGCAGTGACAGGATTATCAATAGTCAAATAGAGAGAAGTATCATCAGTAAACATATGTTTGATCGGACATGTTCGCAATGTCATTTATATAGATCAGAAACATAAGAGGTCCGAGAACAAGGGGGCTTTGAGGCAAACCAGCACGAATTTTACCCCACCTAGATGACTGGCCGTTGACAACCACACGTTGGCAACGATTATGTAAATAGTCTGAAAACCCAGCAAGAAGGTCTCCCGTAATACCAGCTTCCCTTAATTTATGCAACAGACCAGGGTGCCAAACTTTATCAAATGCTTTACAAATATCTCCAAAGATTATTCGAACTTCTTATTGTTGGTCGACAGCCAGACATAATTCGTGATATAGAAGTAACTGGTTTATAGTTGAGTCACCTGGGACGAACCCTGATTGGTGAGCAGATATGACGGTATTATCTCGAAAACTTTACCTGTGCAACTAAGAAGTGACACCAGCCTATAGGTGTTGCATAAATTATCGTGGCCTTTCTTGTGAAGAGGAGAGACGTTTGCTTGTTTCCAAGCTAAAGGGAATTGTTTATTAGCTAGACAAAGGTTAAATAACTTTGTAAGCGATGGACAAATAGCAGGTGCGGCCTCTTTAAGAAGTTTTGCGCTTATACCGTCAGGACCAGAAGCTTTGCTTGTATCAAGACTTAATAGTATGTCAAGAACTTCTGTTTCCATTATAAATATTGAAACATAGTTGTGTCACATGGGCACTCCAGGTAATTTTACCGTCAATGTGCAGACGGAGCAGTTTGTGTGTATCAACCTTTTTGACCTTGAAATTGTTTACAACGATTGAGAGATTATCTGTGTTTTCTTTTACTCTCTGTGTTTTCCCTATCAACACACATTCTGTTTTGTTTTTGTTTTTTGTTTTTTGTTTTTGTTTGTTTGTTTGTTTTTTCTTTTAAATTAAGAACCATTCTGTTGCTTGTAATCGATTTGTGGGTAGGTTGTGCATCCGTGCTTGAAATGAGGTTACGCTCCCAATTGCGTGACCCCTAGTGTACGATGTAGAGTCACCTGCGCACATTTCCAAGCGGGTATTGCATACCTCAAGTACAATATCATTCATAAAAACAATAAATAAAAGTGGACCTTATATTGAACCCTGTGGTATTATAATTTCCAGTGGCATACTGAGAGAGACATGGCCATCGTAGCAATGTACAACTAGTTCATAACATAGGAGTAGAAATTGGAATGGCATCTCTATCTATTATAGCTTTGAAGTTATTCAAGATTTAAAATTTCTAATGGTGCTAATTAGCGTAATTTACATTTTTACAATTTTTGTTTTTAATTCATTAGATGCGCAATGGTCAATAACTTCCTAGTAGAAGTTGGAATGACATCTCTATCTATTATAGTGTTGAAGACATTCAAGATTTAAAATTTCGAATACTGCTAATGAGCATAATTTAAGTCGCTACAACTTTGGTTTTATATTCACTGCATGCACAATACTCAATAACCCTACAGTACTAGTTAAAATGACATCTCTATCTATAATAGTTTTGAAAATATTTAAATTTAGGATGCTGCTAATTAGCATAATTTAAAATGCTAAATCTTTTGTTTACGATTCATTACAGCGCATTGGTCAATAACCCCCTAGTAGAAATTGAAATGATATCTTTATCTATAATACTTTTGAAGATGTTCAAGATTTAAAATTTCAAATGCCCCTAATATGCATAATTTCAAACATCTTCATTCCTGTGCATAAAAAGGCCAAACTCCTTGTATGAAGGTACAATCAGGCCAAGTTTGGAGTTATTGTGTATAATGTTGTCCAAGATAAGTGTCGGAAAAATTCACTGGTAAAGAAGAAAGAAGAAAAAACAAAGAAATAAAGAATTTAAGGAAAAACAGAAAAGTGTGTGTTGACACATACACACTTTCATGACCATGCCCTGTACCTGTAGACCTATAACAAACGGTGTGAACATCTTGGTCGTCAAGTCGAACCATGAAAAAATGACAAAATTAGTCCATGCCCGACGAAGGAGGGCACGGTCGTTGCCAATCCGCCACTGGTGTAGTGCCATGTTTGTTTACAAATGTCTGGAATGGTTGGTACCATAGGAAGACCAAAGTATGTTCTATTTTAGGATACTAAAATAATATCCTCTGATTGGCTCAATTTGATGTGTATTGACATCTCTATCTATAATAGTTTTGAAGATATTCAAAATTTTAAATTTCAAATGCTCCTAATTTGCATAATTTTAAACATCTTCATTCCTGTGCATAAAAAGGCCAAACTCCTTGCATGAAGGTACAACCATGCCAAGTTTGGAGTTATTATGCACAATATTGTAAAAAAAAGGGTCAGACAAATTCACTGGTAAAGAAGAAAGAAAAAAAAAGACATAAAGAATTTAGAAAAAAAAAAAAACAGAAAAGTGTGTGTTGACACACACACTTTAATGACCATGCCCTGAACCTTTAGACCTATAACAAACGGTGTGAACTTCTTGGTCGTCAAGTCAAACCATGAAAGAATGACAAAATTAGTCCATGCCCGACGAAGGAGGGCACGGTCGTTGCCAATCCGCCACTGGTGTAGTGCCATGTTTGTTGACAAATGTATGGAATGGTTAGTACCATAGGAGGACCAAAGTCTGTTCTATTTTAGGATACTCAAATACCCTTCTCCAATTGGCTCAATTTGATGTGTGTTGATTTTTCCGACGTGTAAATCAGTCAAATCAAACGATAATATCCATGTTTGGTAACGCATTTGAAGTAACGGACTCATGGATCCAGATATGGTATTTAATTCGGGCTGCCGACGATAACCGAAAAGTTCTTCCATTTACGACAACTGCCGACCAATGCATTGAAACAAACAAACAGTGATGTTGTTCTCAGATGAACTTTCCAAAACGGGCGAGATAAATGTGACGTTACAAGTTTATTTACCAGTTTATTTATGCCGTCTATTATTCAATTTTGACGGATAAACATCCCACACCAACTATACTACAGGAGAAGGACGCATAGTAAACGAAACATGGGGACATGAGCCGCAGAATGAGCCAAATTCATTGAATGTGCTGGATATGCATTGTAAACAACCTTATGTTGATCGGTGGTCTTCTTTGCACGATCATGTATTTCACCAAACACACGCTCCACCCTGCTTTTTAGTCACTATGTTGGTATGGCGATATGAAGAAAACGAAACAAAATGCCTGCCTAAGCATTTATGGCTTTTATGCTTTCCAATAAATGACTCGATAAACAAAGAAAAAATTATTTCCGTGCATGCATTGAATTTGAAAAAGCTGGATTCCGCTCAAGCGTCTAGTGCTGGTTTAGCACGCCACCTCGCGGGCGTCATTGGGACTGTGGAAGCAACCATGCTGGTCTCTTGGGCTTCCACAGCAAGTGCACACGAATTGCGTCTGTGCAATTGCTCAAGCGAGATCGTCTTTATTGGTGTGATCCAGGAAATAATGACAAACAGTGGATAGTACACTTTCGATGCTTTTGCTGTGCGATATCTTTATTTGTTGTGGATAACAGGAGAGATTTTTGGGCCTACCAACATGTAATAAAGTATTCTCTCCAGAAAGCGGGACATACCGTTGTAAAACGATTTTTCGCTGCGGTGACCGGAAGTTCCCGATTTTCATGTTGAACATTATGGTACTGAGTATATGGATTTACCATAGAAAAAGTTATATTTACAATATATATACATGTGTTATGGTATGAGCTGTCTTCGGTCGCTTTAATAAGCCATCTCGTAGATATCAGAAATTGAATAAGAGCTATCTGAAATTAGAGATATCAGAAATTTAACAAGAGCTATCTGAAATTAGAATTACAGTCTGAAATCGACATCGCCGGTAGTACTAACAAAGATATCCAAGGCAGATTTCCAAATTAACATGTCAAAAGAACTCTTTAATGACAAAACAAACTGATAGCCTGTATGAATATTTTTGTTCAAAATCAAGAGCTTTTCTTTGTCCTGTTTGCTAGCTTCTTTCTGTGCTTTTTTATAATTTTTATTGATGTTTCAGAGCAAATACTTTTGTATTTAACTTAGGATAAATTAATTCAGTTCTGTTGACTCTCTGTGGATAACAATCAGAGACTTTATCATGAATTCGGAGAATGCCTCATTATACAGGGATTTTGACACATCGTAAAGCTTCTTTTTAACAGAATACTGAAATTCAAGAGTTAAGGTATATCTTTGTGGGAATCCGGTTGATATAAATATCCAATGAGTTGCTTCTCTGAATACTATTTTTGCGTTGGGAAACGATATATTTGGAGAGATAAATATGGTAAAACAATGCATACATTGAAAGCAAGTATGCATATACTGTACATTGATATTTGCACGCAAAATATATTGCCACAAAATTAAAAGACAAAAACAAACAAACACACAAACAAACAAACAAACAAAACCCCATAAGATGAAATAAAAACCCCAGAAACTTCTGCTAAGATACATGCACATCTCATTTTTAGTGAAGGATATATGTTTTCAGCCTTTTTTCTTTTTGCAAACGAATACATATATATTTAATACCTATGTTGCATCAATCAAGATGAATGCAATAAACAAACCAACATTAAAAACGAGCTGTGCCAATTCTTTGAACAATGTGCCCCGCTAATATGACATATGTACATAAATTAACAATATTTCTTATACAAATTTGTTTGTTTATATTTATACAACCTATGTATAACAGACAAAGCCTTGTGGTATATGTAAAATAATAAAATCACAATGTGGACGTCGTTGACGCATAATTTAGATGACTACACCTAAAATTAGACTTAAAATTACTATCACAGGTTTTCTCCAAGAAATTAAGCAAAAGTGTTGAGTCTTTTCACGAAATGTTTTGTTCATATTCTTCTGCAAAATATTCATAAGTACGATGTCTTAAAATGTTTTAAAAATTTGTTTTGTTCCTTTCATCCAAAAAATTAATATTCATTTCGTAAAACAAATGGATGTACCGATTTGAATTCTAAGCCAGAACAGTGTAAGCATTCTACGTACACTCGCTGCACCACGAAGGTCTTTTCAGGAGAGAACGATCAACTGCAGTAAAACAAAAGGCTCTGCAGTGGGGAAATGATGGTCTGCAACGTCATCATTTCATGACAAATACGACGTTTCCGATAAATTCATCGGTGCAAACCAGACAGTTATCAACATTGCCATGAAATTTGTGACATTACCTTTTTGGCCTTTCAGCCCCGTTGATCCTTTCGGTCCTGGTGAGCCAGTGGATCCTTTCTGACCTTTTGGCCCCACTCTGCTGGCTCCCGCTATCCCTTGAGGTCCTTTTGCCCCTGTAAGACGAAAAAAAATGCCATATTCAACTTGCATGGTCTAACTAGCACGTGACAATTTAAATGAAGACAAGCAGACGGATAATGATATTTTGGTCTGTCAAAAATGTAATATTTAAAAGGGTTTTTCATATTTCAAGCTGTTGAACTAAAATGACACGTGTTTATTTCATCTTGACGCGTCAGTACCACACGTTTGACGGAGTCAATAGTTTTACATGGCCCGCTTTGGGCGCAACGCGCCAAAAAGCGCGCAGAAAAAGCTGTCGAAATGGAATATTATATTATATGTAACCACGGACATGCTGGTACTTGAATGAAAGGTATTTTTACACGTAACATGAATCTACTGAGAAATTGTCACAGAAAGAGTTAAACGATACTATTCAGTGAGAGCGAATCACCAGAAGACAGCAGTCAGGCAGGTCACCTGACACCAAATGTCATTTCTGATTGACCACAAAATGTCACACGACCCTCACAATAGCAGCACTCAATGATGCAGGTGTTCAAGACTCAAAATCCCATTTTGTCTTCCTACTTTTTCTTGAATACATTTTGATAAACTCTTTACCTGCAAGGCCTTGAAGTCCTCGTGGCCCAGGATTGCCCGCAGCTCCAGGTGGGCCTCTGGAGCCAATGACCCCCTTAACCCCCTTTATACTTATGCCGTTTTTACCGGCTATTCCTGGCGCACCTCTTTCTCCTATAGAACAGGACAAGTATACATTGAATAACACTTATAACGTGTTGTGACTAAGTCTTAGTGGCATCTAGCGTACACGCCGTCAGCATTATATATATATATATATATATATATATATATATACATATATACAGGGAACTTGTTCTGCTAATCTGATTACAAATTTAAATGTTGTTTTCTATGTTCAATGGACCAAATAAGTTTTTGATGTTCAGCTACATATTTACTGGTACAAGTTTGCAATAAAGAGGGCATGTGTGCAAATGTCTGTAACAAGTAATAGAGGTAATCAATGCTACAATCTTAATTTGTGCATCTCCAGTTCTGTTCAAATACTGCGAAGTCAACAGAAAGGCTTTTCCCCTCACCTTTAGCACCTTTTGGGCCAATGAGTCCTCTCAATCCAGGAGGTCCTTTAATACCTTGAGCACCTCTGGGACCAATAACCTTATCTCCTTTTTGGCCTTTCAAGCCTGGTGGACCTCTATATCCTGTGTCAGAAATAGACTACATGATTACTATCTCGCATACATACATGCATGCGTGAAGGCATATATATATATATATATATATATATATATATATATATATATATATATATATATATATATATATATATATATATATATATATGTGCGTAATACATGCATGCATACATACATACATACTGTACGTACCTACAGTATCTATGTTTTTCTGTACCATTATATTTATGTATGCCAGTTCCCGACGCCACTTTATGTATGCCAGTTCCAGACGCCATTGTAGGTATGCCAGTTCCTGACACCCCTGTGTGTATGCCGGGTACTGACACCACTGTACGTATGCCAGCTACTGACACCACTGTATGAATGCATGTTCCTGACGCCACTGTATACATGCCAGTTGCTGACGCCATTGTTTGTATGCCATTTCCTTACGCCACTGTATGTGTGCCAACTACTGACACCATGTATGCCCGCAGCCTTGTGTTGACCGATAAGAGGTATTCGTAATGCAAGACGCCGTGGCCTCCAACTTCTTGTTGACTGCCCAGTTTCATGTTCCGATGTCACTTTCAGATAAAACACTTGTGACCATATCGCATAACAAATTATATCATTACCTGTGTATTTCCTGCAAGTATTGCCATGTTGGTACTCGAGTAAAAGGCCTGCTGATTAGAAATTTGAATGTTGAATCGTCACAGTGAGTGTCATTCACATCCCGGCGCGTGTTAATTCGTTGGGCTTCAAGCGACATAAGTTCAGCTGGATTATAAGCACATAGATAAAATTTATGGAATACATTAGCACGCTAGACATAACCAAGACCCCAGTGTGTTACCTGCGCTCCCTCTAGCCCCCTTTTGACCAGTGCTTCCTCTTGCGCCGATTGCACCGGTGATGCCACGGTCACCCTTGGGCCCTCTGATGGCAGCTCCCGGACGTCCCGGTGGGCCTTGGCTACCTGGGAATTATAGATGTATAATTCATGCAATTTGTTTAATTTTTCCTACAGACATTGTTATGAGCGACAAAACTTTCACTTTAGCGCAAAATATTACGTGTAATTGTCAGGCTGTCAGATTATCAATCCTGTCCTGCTTAACTGTTGGTTACAGTCATAATGAAATTATCTTCATTTATTTCATTACAGGCATTTTGATTCATTTCAATGCTCAAACTGGTGAATTACTTCAAAATTATAACAGGTGAAATAGAGAAAAAATATGGAAAAAAGAGTTGTGACAAAATTGATACAATGGTACTTAAGTCACAATTGCTAGATAGATAGAGCAAATGAACCACAAATGTTCGCAAAGACTCATATTACTACTACTCCCCCTCCCTCTTCCAAAACTAAATTAAAAAAAAACACAAAACAAGTGCACAGTGACCCAAAGGATCTATGTTCCCCTGCGACAATATACAGAAGGAAGCTATACAATGTATGCAGTATGTCACGATGTACAAAAATTGATATGTTCTTGGGCCCTGTGACCTTGAACATAGTTCAAGGTCAAAAGCAATACATAGCACACATGCCCTTGGTATGATGTATCTCTGGTATGAATTTCATTATTGTATCTCTAAGGGTTCTAGAGATATGCTGACCGACACCGATAATAGATATGTTCTTGTACCCTGTTAGGGGAACAAAAACAAAACCAAACAAAAACTAACGAAACAAAAAAACAAAACAAAACAAAACAAAAAAAAACAAACAAAAAAAAAAACAAAACAAAAAAAACCCCAAACAAACAAAAAAAAAAAAAAAAAAAGCAAACAGAAACAAACAGAAACAAACAAAACAGGAACCCCAAATCTGATGATCTGGTTGGCTATCTCTGCTTGAGGGATCTTGGTCCACTGTATACTTAATTATGTAAGATGAGGAGCGCTGGCTGGAGAAAGCCTGTACTCATCTCTGATGTGGCGACCCAGACCATCCCAGAGGCGTTCACTCTGATCAGGTCAGTTCTTCCCGCTGTAGAGATTGCTGCCCTTATCAATATACGCTATCGGTCACAAGGACATAGCCGTGGGACTTGAACCCCCCCCCCCCCCGCATTTTCACCATAAGGTCCAATTTGGACCAATAAAAGAATGAGAAAAAAAGAGAGAAAAGACATGGATCGAAGCACAGCTTTACTTATTAGCATGACAAGATACTTATTGATTATTACCGTGATGATGTGGTTGAGCCGAATACAGCAAAAGGATCTTTGTATGTGACAATTATAAATTGGTCCAAAATTCTGTTGGTGGCTGGACCCCATGTACCGGCTAAGTAAAATTTGCCTCCATGTATGAAGTGGATTTCCACTTATGCTGATCAGCAAAATGCTATGAGAGAATAGCAGTCTTCAAAGACTACTTCAAGTCTTAAGTGTAGTATCTTTAGGTTCATAGAAGTTTAGCAACCGGGCATAAAGTTAAGAAGGTCCAGCTTTGCAAAATTGCTTTAGATCGCCATCCAGCAGAAAATTGTCGTTCGAAGATCAGTGCGACAATAAAATCTCTTCGGCTTCAAGTTTTCACTCACAAAATTTGCTACATGTGCACTTCACAACATAACTGAGCGATATTCAGATATCTTTGCCCTCAAATGTTCACTCACAGAATGAATATGCGACATGTACAGTTCACAGCATGACTGAGCGATATTCAAATCTAAATTTGTTTTCCAAAGGTACACAATTTACAACTTGAGTAATGAATGGAATAGATATACACCGTTTTAATTGTTAACAATTCAATGACTGCAATTTGAATTTATAATCATTAAAGAACTGTAAAAAGCTGGAATATATGGGAATCAAATCTGAGAAAGTTTAAGTATCTCCTTGTGAAAAAATCCATTTCTTTAAAAAAGAAAAACAAAATTTGGATGAAACGGTTACATTTATAATCTACGTCAAAAGGCCTAGTAATATGCTAACCTGATCAATAACCCCACCTCTTCAATTAAAAAATCAAAGCTGACATTGGGAAATTTGAAATATCCATAGTTTATAACGATAAAAATATTATTTCTTCAGCTATTGTATTTATCAGTTTTGAAGAACATTGCACTTAGAGTATACCTTGAAGTTTGGCTCTTATGTATTGCAATGACATGTCACTTATTTCACATGATGATGATGATGATGATGATGATGATGATGATGATGATGATGATGATGATGATGATGATGATGATGATGATGATGATGATGATGATGATGATGATGATGATGATGATGATGATGATGTGATCATGCAGTTAGGTTTTCATTCTTTATTATCATCCATTTTTTCAGTACGGTTCCAAGAGTGCAAGTTAATAGTGACTTGTACCATGTAAATTGACTTAATTTCATCGGGTTGTCATTTTCATTATGATTGATGCCCCCACACTACAGGAATTCTCACGAAAAATAATTTTGAATGGGCCTGCATCTACAAAACAGGCTTGTCATCAGTTTGTGTTCACTTGATGCCCACTGTATATGTAACATTTACCTACTTAAGCTCAGTTTTACAGTCATGTAAGATCATGCTTATCGTGCATGTTCCAATACATTTTTGGTTGGTGAATTCTGATAAAACTTGGTCAGATGTGAGAATTATTGTCTACTTAAAGTACCCACAAAATTTGACTTCTTTCCTGCAGACAGTAATTATTAGGGTAATATATTCTTTTGTTATTTTAGGTTTGTTACACTCCGGTACTAGGTTGCCATGTTGCACTGCTCATGCTCAGAAGCAATGCATTATGGAGGTAGACTTGCGTAAATAGGACAAAAAGGCACAAAACGAGGAGAATGTTCAGGAACTAAAGTCAACGACGTTCTCACGGCAACCTTGGCACCTCCATCATTCATTGGTACCAGTCCCAGCTAAGAGCTGACTCTTCATAGAAGGGAGACGTTTACCAATGGTGAGTAAGTTTACTAGAAAATATGGACACTGAACATATACAAGACAGAAATGGCACCAAAGAAAGGTGTCCATCTGTTGTGCTTATATTTTTGTGGGGGGCAGAAAGAATGAAAATTTGTACATAGAGATTTTAAGATATGCCGAATTAAAAAAAAAAACTTGGGGGAAGGGATTTTCTTGCACCATTGTCTCCCTATAAAATTGCAGTTTCGGGTGATTTTTTTTTATTTCTGTGATTTTCTCAAAAACAATACTTTATATTGCCGTAAAAGTTGTAGAAATATTAAGGATGAAACTCTTTGCTGGCTTATCAGTAAAACCCATCCGACTTTCTGCTCTAAATAATCAGTTGAACTGTAATTGAAAGGGACGTCCTCATGCTCCATTGTATTCACTTTGGCAGTTGAGCAAATGGATCTTGTGATAAGGTCCTCTAAGGAAATTATCCGTGGTTCTCAAGATTCCAACTCGAAACATTGGTTTAAACGTATTTTATTTTTTGAAAAAAAAAATAAAAAAACAAGACAAAACAACAACAACAAAAAACAAGACAAAACAAGACAAAACAACAGCAACAACAACAACAACAAAAAACCCAAAAAACAAAACAAAAAACGAATGTACGCTGAACATTCAATATTTACGTTCATGTGGTAGAATATCATATCACCGGTCAAACTAAAATGTTTACGTAAACAATGAATTAATTATAAATCGAATCAAACAGAATCGAAACAAAACAGTACGAAAGGAAATAACAACAAAAATTAAAAAAGCAGTAGCAAAATTAAGACAACCGTTAGCGGGGAGATGAGGTTGACCTTAATAGCAAGTACCACCCTATCGTATTAATAATACTATTACCTTTGACACCTGTATTTCCGGGCCTGCCTGGTGCTCCTGTGTTACCTGCGTTGCCTTTTGGGCCGGGTGGTCCACGTATACTAAGACCTCTTGGACCTGGGGGACCGGAAGCTCCTCTGAGCCCTTAAACGAGACGCCAAAGGAAAATGAGTATGAAAACACTAATCTGTTTGTCTGCCACATTATATAATAATTGATGTGGACACATTTGCCAGTTGTTTTTTTTTTTTTCACAGTAACTGGAGGAACATAATATACCGAAAAATGACAGAAATACAATATCACTGGTGATATGCACTCAAGAACCCTCTAATCTATTGGCTGTCCATAATTTCTCGTACATTTTACGTTATATAGATTCTGGTTTCGTTTAGGAGTGCAGGATTCCGGCCTCGTTGTGGAGTGTAACACACTCAATCTCAATTTATGACGTACATCAGGGCTGATAAAATGCAGGGCGGAGATACCTGCTTCCTTTGTCATGGTATGTTCTCTAATTCTGTCATGGGCAGCGGACAAGTTGTCAGACCAACGCTCTAGCCACGACTGAATAAGAAATTCATGGCGTTAAAGGGTTTACAATGTATAGGATAAAAAAAAAACTGCTCCACACATGCAAACCTGGTTGTGTTCAAAACCTGCCATTCATAAAAATTGTTCAGCGTAATTAAAATGAGGTTTTCTTACATTCTTTAATACGGTACTTTTGGAATAATTTCACATCGGACTAAGTTGTTTTTATCTTGTGAGTCGCCATGACTTCCTTATAAAACTGACAAATACGAAAACATTTGCAAACTAGAAAAAATGATTTGCTTTTCGGCAAATCAGTCCTTTCTTGCTACTCATGATTTCCTCCTCGTATACTAAACACAAAGCATTGTCACAAAGGCGGGAAAGTCAAATGCATCTAATCATCCATAACCAACGTAAGCATTCATCCCCACCAACAGTCGTCAGGCGAACAGAAGCACAGAAAGATACTACATCACTCCATAAATGACATGAAGAACGCGATAACGAAAATATCGCAAAAATGGAGTTAATTCGCTCTACAGCGGAGAGCTCACTAGAAAAGACGACCAGCTCGTGGGTGACGTGACGTGACAAACATTTTTTACATCTAGAAACTGTCTGCAAATATGGTATCGGTTCTCGTTTTTTAAACTTCAAATTCTATGCGTCTGAGCTTAGAAGTTTTCTAACCGAGACACAAGAAATCTAGATGAATCTTTTGGAAAGGGGATTTGAAATAGCTGTCAATTCTGTTGTCCAAAACATGTAAATCTATTGGTATGCAGCAAGGTCCCAAAGTTACAAACATATGTAACAATCGATGTAATAGATGAAATTTTCGTCGTAATTTTCTTCCAGTTTCATCAAAGACAATTACTATGTTTTACTCAAGATGTTGACTGTTAAGTTTTATTTTTCTAACAAGATTCGTTGAGTTTATCAGTTTATCCAAACTATTTTGCAAATATTTGAGTTTTGGATAATAATATCAAATGATATATATATATATATATATATATATATATATATATGCATGAAAGATAATGTGTACGTAGTCGCTAAGTGGTGCGAATTTACCCCTCCGTCCCTGCCCTGCTCCACAATCATTGCTGGAATACATTGGCATAACTGACAGCGCAGCAGAGGATTTCTGTGCTTAAATCAAGCCTCATATGGACGTTGTCATAGGTAATGCAGGTTGTGCTACTATACGGCGGAAACTAGTTATTTTAAGTCACGGATGTTTGTAAATTTTTCAAAAGCGACGTGTCCTTGCATAAAATGCAAAATCCAAATATCCAAGTATCAAAAAGAAAGTACTTGCCTTTCAGTTACAGGACCAGTCATCTGGATTAAATATTGGGAACAGACTTGTGTCGAACAATGATTTCAGATGGGGATATTATTTTCTGAATGGAATGGATTGTTAAAGAAGTACTATGGACATCTTTTGATCAATCCACAAGAAACAAATCATCAATTGACTTGATATGCATATCAAGTTGATCCTAAATGGCCTACGAGTTTTCTGTCGTTCGCAATTATAGATCTGCTCTCGTGATCTAAAACTATGTAAAAGACGAAGACTTTTGTAATGTTTATATATCAATCAGAGATGACCAATGTATATTGGTGACACCGCAGCAAGCGGCAACAGTCTTTGAGACGTTTGCAAGATAGCGTTACAGTACACTAAGCGAACTAATAATCTTTTAGGAAATCAAATACCAAATCCAACAATACATCTTTTCATGCAGCTGATAATAAATGACATCAACCCATATCTTGCAAATAAAATGAATTCTGACTGTACACACCTTTAGGCCCAGGTATGCCTCGCGGTCCTGGTCGTCCTGGCGGCCCGGGGGGTCCTCGTGGTCCAGGGAGAGACTTTACCGGTAGCCTGAAACCTACAAATTCATTGTGTTAAGAAGCTTTTCAGCGCACGGAATCAATACATTTTTGGAAGAACATTATATGAGACCGGAGTTCCAATGTCAGCCTCTACCCCATATCTGTCTGTCTGTCTGTCTGTCTGTCTGTCTGTCTGTCTGTCTGTCTGTCCAAAACCACTTCCTGGTAGTCATTACCGTAATCCGCAGCCAGAACTCTGTACTGTCTATTAGCTAACCTGTCCCTGTCTAAGCTATATACATGTAGAAGTACTATTGTCCATATTGTACACGTTCCTCTGTAAAATTTTTATTTAGGCCCTATTATCTTAAATAAATTAAAGGGTCTTCAGCGAGTAACAAATCAAAAC
>OZ026621.1:33650548-33728048 GCA_964020975.1 Hermodice carunculata
GAGAGAGAGATAGAGAGAGAGAGAGAAGGAGAGAGAGAGAGAGAAGGAGAGAGAGAGAGAGAGAGAGAGAGAGAGAGAGAGAGAGAGAGGGAAAAGGCCAAATCAACAACTTTACTTTTTTTGAAAGCACTTCTCAAAAAACATGACAAGGAACCCTTTTGACTCAGTCCGTTACTCTTTTCCTTTTTTTTTTACAAGTGACGAAAGTTATATAATAAAGTCAAAACTTCCTACGCAGGCAACAATTGACATTGGTGAACTTTTTGCTGGATTAACTGAGAAAGGATTAGTTTCGCTGGATACAACGACATGACACAAAATCTCAATCTCTCCAGGTTTCCTGCATATCGGTAATATCGTAGAGTGCAAATAGCATTGAGGTAATAAAGTGTCATCAATTAGGTAGAAAAGTCCACTCCTTGGTCAACAACACATTGGGACAGAACTGTGCCCCCCAATCTGACAATAAACGCTCGTTTGCAGGAAATCCAAAAGTTGCGTACTCGATAGTGTTTCATCACTTTTGTACCAAGCGTTCGTGGTGTTTTGAAAATTTTTCTTGCCATCCGTGAACTGTGCTGGACCAACCACATAGTTGAACGGTACGTCGCTCAGGTCAATGGGTTTCAGTCCAAACATCAAAACCTTCTTTTTCTATTCAAGCGACTTAATGACAGTAGTTAAAAAGGTGCAAAATTATGAAACTTTCTTTACTACTCACACAACATAATTTGGCATGATCAAGGGAGTACAACAAGCACCACATCTGTCCAAACGATACCCAATTTTGTGACAAAGTTTTCAGCTTTAAATTGCCTACAGTGGCAGTTTTTCTCACAACAATATATAGCAAAATCAACGATGCAGCGGAAGTATTTTATCTGTGTTACACACACACACACACAGACACACACACACACGCACGCACTCACGCACTCACTCACGCACACACACACACACATATATATATATATATATATATATATATATATATATATATATATATATATATATATATATATATATATATATATATATATATAAGCGCGCACTCATAATATTGATGGTATTTGCGCCGCTAACAGGTGATAGTTAATCAAGACTGATTTTCAAAGAATACACATTGCGTGTTAAAATCTTCAATAGAAACTTTTGTGGTGGCCCTATTATCATTATGTGTGTAAAGTAAACGGTCGTATACGATAGTTCCGGGATGGATGGATGGGTGATTAAATGGATGGATCAATAGGCAGGTAGCTAGGCAGGGAGGTAAATATATTTCCATCACACAAATACAATGTGGATCTCTTACAAATTATAATGTGGCCAAATGAAAAATACACTAAGCCTTGTATTCCCCCAAAAGGCTGAGCAAATAATTTCAGCAAAACAATAAACTGATATGTTTTTTCCCAAAAATGCAGGGAGTAGGAGGAGAGAAGACGATTTTTTTCTTAAGTTGCTTTTCTGTTTACCGTAGATAACACACATTTCATGATTAACAGAAAACTCAATATGCACAGGACTATCTCATTCTCTCTTGATTTTATGCAGCTTGCCAAGAGATAGCAAATTTAAAATTTAAAAAATCATCCATGTTAGCCAAAATATGAGTAATAATGGAACCCAGTTTACATATATATCAAGTGTTACTTTGATCAATTTAGTTCAAATGATTTATAGACATATTTTTTGTATTGGGCTGGCCATGCCGGCTTCGGGTGATAAGCTATCATTAACGGTTAACTTCCTATATACATCAAATTCAAACATATGAACTGTCCAGAACCAATCATTGAAATGATTTCTAGACTTATTTTTTGACATTGGTCCGGATATGCACGGATGATAACATAACACTGACGGTTAACTTCCTATACACATCAAACGCAAACATAGAACTTATCCGGGGTTAAACGAGTAATACACCAGATATTCTCCAGCAACGACGACCATGACACAGATTCTGATTTTAATTTGACCCTTGCTTTTTGAAATCCGGATGTGCTACAGTTCATATGCATTTTCAAATGTTCCCCATGTTTCCTGACAATTAATGTCAAAATTAAGCGCATGGACATTCAAAACCAAAGAAACACAGAAATAGTGTTTTCCAGTCGAATATATCTGAATGAGCACCAATGCAAGTTTTGTTATCCGAAGGGAGCAGCGAGGCTTCAGATTTGATTTTTAATATACTAACACGGTGCACATACTTCAATGAAGGGAAAAAACACGTTGTATGTATAAAAAGGCGATAGATATTTAGATTATGTAGATCTTTACCGTTGTGATTGCGATTATGCTGCTACGTTCAGTTAATGTTGTTTTTGAACCACGGTACGTAGTCAGTATTCATCCTGTCTATATTGCTATGATAAATAAATCTACAATTCGCTTCTACTTTTGGTTGTATGTCAATGGTTGTTCATTTGAGAAAGAATCCGGTTCCCATATTTACTGAAATACACATCAATAGCAAACAGTATTGAGGAATCAAAATTGCTTCTTTTGCTACCTACTTATTCATCCATATCAAGTTAAGAAATTAATTCGACAGAGTCCGAAACTACAGTCCCATACGAAGGTGCGCCCCTGTCGTTTGTCGAGCTTGCCAATTATGAGATTTAAGAAAACTATATGTCACATATATCCATGTCGCTTTGTTGAATATCAAGTCGGTGGATATCATTAGAATAAGGATGGAAGAATTAGAGATGTTCTGAACATACAACAATACATGATACGTTTAATGCCAGGAAAATATTCCCAAGAAACCATTGACTTACGGATAAATGTAAAATATTAAAGGGGGCTGTATTTGAATTATCCATTTGTGAGACGAATATTCCAATTTGTGCGGGAATACAAGAAAATAGTACAAAATAAGCAAAATAAATAATTACAATGGGCTTGAAACAACGTCTACAAAATATGGTTGCCAAGAACGTGTGGGATTTTTTGAAGAATCTGGGCAAGCTTTTCAAAGTGCTACATTCGGTGATATTGAAATGGGCGATTTTCGCCGGCAATTTCGGGACAGTACAGTACAGTATAATACAACTCGAAACTGATTTCCTTTGTGACTTTTTGAGCATTACTAAGCAAAATGCCTGCTCTGTGAGAGGAAACTGACTTTGATTGTGAAAATTGACTTTAAATGAGTGCATTTAAAATGTACCGATTACTGCAGAAGAATATGGCTTTCCCATTAAAATTTTAAAAAGTAACAGAGCCACTAGGCAGAAAAAAAATGCAGAATTCACTGAGTGTGCTGAACATACCTCGCTGCCACCTTTGATTGCAGACCAGAGCTATAATATTATGTTACTTCCCGGTGATTTCTATGGTCAAGCCGTGATGATTATGGAAGAAGTTTTCGTCGTTTAGTAAAATATTTGAATCGGCATTGAATGGTAGATTAATATTTTTTATAATGTTTATTTACTCATGATAATTATATATTCCAGATGGGCTTCGACTCACAATTATAGGCAAAGGGTTTTATTTTTCATGTTATTAAACAACTGCAAGTGTCCCTCGTGTAAACTGCATTCTGTGCGTTTCGAAGATTTTACAAAAAAAGTTGTTTTTGTTAATAGAGGAGTATTGCATTATAAATTAAGGCAAAGGGAAATTATCTGCTGTTATTTATGAGGTATTACAGCATACACACAAAGGCAATCGGCAAAGGCAATGGCCTGTTACCTTGAGAGATTTTGTCAACAGTCAATTTGCTATCTCGCAAGGTGAAAAGTAAGCCCCAAATTGCTGACAGAATATTTATGTGATATTGGTAACAACATGGAGAATGAAAACGAGAATTATTTGAATGAATTACCGGAAGCATTATAAGTTAAGTGTGCGTTGTGTGCAGAACTTTTACAGGAACTACAAAGGCAATTGAAATGTTTAACTGTTGTGCTAAATGGGGACGAATTGCTAATTTACTGAACACTAATAATCCAAGTATTTAAGTACCTGAGGTTTTATTTGATTCTAGTAAAAGATATATTCCATATGAGTGTCCTGCTCACTTGACCGACAAGGCTGGATGTACAATATTCAAGAACGCAAAATTATGTTATAGTTTTTACGGGAAACTTGCCTCAAGATGGCTCATAAACTTTTGGATATCCCTATTTTTCCCATAATGGATGTAAAAGGTAGGCAAATGAGAAAGAAACAAAACTCTCATAATCTAAATTGCTATGTAGTGCTCGTTCTCAAATGTCCTCTAAAATATCGTATGCTGACGCTGGTAGCATCCATTTAGTGACAAGAGAACATACGTTTGGCAAAGTTCTAGTGACATTTCTTAGAATTACCTGACGCTGATATTGTTAAATGTGCTTATGTAACGCTTGTGAGCCTCTCTTATTATGGCCCACATAATTCGTGTTAACCCTTATCATGTATTTTGAACGGTTTGTAGTCTGCGTGGGAAGCCAAACACGTCCTTCCTTAAACTGCATTCATCTGTGATTTGAAATAGACAGAACAGTAGAATAGGTCTTAGAAAAAGAAAAACAAGAAATTTCAGAACGTTGATACAAAAGATCTTGTTCAAAATTTACTGCAGGATTTCTCTATGGGTGCACGGTTGGCAGAGCGGTAAGACGCTCGCCTTTCACCTCTGCCACCCGGGTTCGATTCTCGTCCTGGGCAGCATGTGGAAAAAGTTCCTACCACTTTAACCGTGCACGGTGGTTTTCTCCGAGTTCTTCGGTTTCCTCCACTAGGCAAGGTAGGAAGTATACGCCAACATCTGTGCCATGGAGAGTGACTCGATAAGTCAATGCTTGACTTCTTTCACAATCCATGTAAAACAAATGTGTCTATACTTATAGGTATTGGTGAAATACATATAACCCTTAGAGCACTATCATTTTGAGATGTAACGAGAATCAATGAATATTTGGGTCTTACTTATTCTGAAATACCAGTTCCACTTTTTTTTGGTGAAATAGTTTATGCTAAAACAACAACTATTCGGAAACGACATAATACTAAGAAAAGATTGGATCGAACGTTTTTTAGCATTCCTTTCAAATACAGAACTATTGATTCGCTGAACATGCAATTCCTTTTGAAATTGAAATGTGTTCGTAACATGATTCCCAAAGAATGTAAAATAAAGGACCCCCCCATCATTTCATATAAATATGGCTATAATATTGGACAAAGTACGAATATACAAGGAATGTCTAGCTTTGGTTTTGTTAATTTTTAAAAATATAAGAGATGCCCCTCAAACGGCATTTTATCTAAACATTACCTTCTATATTCTCAAACGTAATGGGACAATAAATATGTAAACAGTCCATTGTTACATGTACTTAGTTTGTAATGTACTTAAAAGCATAGGTATCACCTTAAGTGCTCTACTACGAACATGTGTGTACAACAAAACATGAAGCATGGCAAAAACTTAAAGTCACTGCTGCTCAACTTAATCATAGACAATAACAGATAGATATAGGAAATCAATAGTAGCATCATATACATGTAATCTATAAGTGTAAAAGTTTTCCTGTACTCTCTCGTGTGCAAAGGGAAGCCAATAGCTCTTTTCCATTCTTGACTGTGTGTGGAGCTGCATCAATTTATTCTTTAAAAATAAAAAATAAAAAAAGAATAAAAAAAAGAAGAAAATTGTGAAATGTTTTGTGTCACACATATAAACTCCCATGCGCACTGTTTGGGAACCCATTCACGTGGATCATTGATTCACATTCACTTATTTTATTCGCTCCGATTGTCGCCATTTTTTTCTAAATGGAATTGAAAACTTTCGGTTAGCCAGGTAACAACTGTATATGGCAGAAGTTTCATGGTGTGACGTATTTATCTAGGGGTGGCTCTTTGCATATAGATCATGATGTCAAGGCCCCCAACTGCCATGTTACCAATGAACGCTCAGACTTGGTGTTGTTATACGAGATTCCAGCCACTCTTCGTACCAACTGTCTCTGCCACAGGTTACGACACTATTTCAATGGGGATATAAAGATCTTTGGCATAGTACTCATATTTGTGGAACAGTGTCTAACACAAAAAAAGGCTATACGACAGACCAGTTAGTTCAGCTGCTCAAGGTAGTTCGGCTTTGCTCCTCTAAAATGGCTCAGTAAACAGCCGCTAAAGGGACCTAGTGAGCAGGTGCTGCTGCCTGATCCACTGACGTTATATTATTATCAATACTTTGTGATGTTGACGCTCGCATCTTAGACTATGCCTACAACATATTTAGTACAAATGTTCAACGTGGATCTGGCCAGGTATGACGCAGTTAATTACGTAACTCTTCTACTTCACATTTGCCTCACATTTAGTTGCTTGACAATAGTTATATTTGTTAACCAGAGTCAATTTTCTCGCAACCGAAGGCATGCTGGTCCAGTCAGCATGATGTCATTTTGTCCAGGGCCTCACAATCCATGCCCATGGTATGGTCGCACTAGTCCAGATGATTTACAAAATGGCGCCGATTAAGAGTGACATGTAAGTATGAGTGATTTAAAAGGTTTAAATCAGCTAAAAATTACCATTTGCAGTACTTTTTTCTATCGAATGTATATCACATGATAAATGCTCAAACCATAACGTATGGCTTCTATGTGAAATAAACTTTTTGTTGAGAAAAATACCAACGGCATTTTGTAATATCGTCGTGTACAAACAACGCCACTCAACTATCTTTGTGTAGAGCCTGTATTGTTGCAGAACCCAACTTTGACGCTGTCTAAAGTGGTCCCACTATTTATCGGAACTGCTTCGTGCAGGTGCAGTTAAATTTTTAGTGTTTTAAGCTTATGAGGCCCAATTCTACATTTGAATCATACATGTGAACATTTATACAATTCGCTGCATCAAAGGTCCGCTACATTCAGAATTTAAATGATACTTAACTCCGACTCATCACTCCTTCGTTTTACTATATTCCTTGACACATCACAGTAAACCGCCAGAACTATCACATAGTCATAGTATAAAGCATGTTCTGATCTGTTCTAGATAATTCAACATGTATGATCTCTCTGCTGTATATTACAGTGCCATGAATAAGTGGGAAAACTGTGACATTCAAAGCAATAATAGTTATCCACAATTATATAAAATTATTTTGCACATGAATTCAGAGAGCTTGGCAGTATTTCGAAGTATGCTATACATATTTTGAAAAACTTCAATTAGAACAAATCAGTTTCCACATCTCTATTTAGTATAAAATTGCAGATTTAGTCATGAAACATAACAAAATAAGATAAGAATGAATTGAATGGATGTAGTATAACTCAACACATAAACACCTACTTGTACCTATAAGCTCTTGCATATAGATAGGTATTTCTGTGAACTTTGTTACAATTCATCATCCAAATTCAGGTCAAATTCACGTGTAATATGGCCATGAGTACATGACCTTTGGCGCATTGACTTTTACGGCCTTGTGTTATTTTTCATTTTCATTATTCATGTATAAGTGATGTATATATTGTGCTGGCCCAATAAGCAGGCATAGAGCTACACAGCGCACAGTTGCCGGGCGTTGGTTGCAATACAAAATCGTTTTGGCATAAATTCTCTATATAAAAATCAATTAACGTTAAATTCTCTATTTACACTATTTCCAAGAGTTTTTAGTATGACAAATTCAAATTCTCATAGAGGTGATATGCCCAGGGAGACCATTGAGAGGGTTTTTGATACATGTACCTCATGTGTGATTTGAACGAAAGTGTATAAAGTATAGACACATTTGTTTTACATGGATTGTGAGAGAAGTAAAGCATTGACCTATCGAGAAAACCACCATGGACGGTTAAAGTGGCAGGAACTTTCTCAAAAAATGTGCTATATTCTTCCCAGATGTACTGACATTCACTTTATAGATCTAACAAATACACTGTGTCTAAATACAATTTTAATTTTTGAAGAGGTTATTATTGCTGAATGCTGGTGAGCCGGACATGAACCTCAGTGTGGGCGTGTTATACAAAAAAACAAACAAACAAACAAACAAAACAAAAAACAAACAAACAAAACAAACAAACAAACAAAAACAAAAACAAAAACAAAAACAAAAACAAACAAACAAACAAACAAAAACAAAAACAAACAAAAACAGCTTCTATAGTTTCCGTCACTGACACTATGTTCATTAGGCATAATTACTATTAGTAATGTGAAAGATACTCTCCGTTTGAACACTTTCATACTTGATCAATCTCCTTGCTTCCCTTTGGCCTTTTGAGACCGGAAGGTTTTGTTATCCCATGTGCCGTCTGTCCGTCAGTCTGGTGTTACAACATAACTATGCAAACCGACATTTCCACCTATAGCTATTAAAAGTCTCCATCTATTAACCTGAATTTAACACAAAAAGCATTACACAGAGTGATTCAACAACTTATGGAAAGTCAAGGTCATGTCTCTATATTTGACCTACTTTTTAAGGTCAAGAGTTAAGAGTGCACGATGGTAGTACTTCTGTAACTGAGAAAGTTGTTGAATCTGACTTCAAAACTGCGCATGATTATGCACCATTATAAAAACTTTAAAATATGTTTGACCCTGACCTATATTTCAAGTATAAAGACATTTTCGAGGAGAATTTGATTGTGTCTGGTGTAATAAAAACATTTCAAGAAAGGGGATCTCCAGCCACCACATGTTTGTATAGCACTTGGTTCAAATATGAGTCATGTTGGCATTGTTTTCAAGGTCATAAGGTGTTTGGTATATAACACTTGCTTGTACCTTAGTATGGCACTAAACCAAAATACAAGCCATATGGAATCAATGTATATTTTATGTTCGGAACGAGCGGGACTCGAACCTGCAACCTTTGGCACCAATCGCCTAGCTGAAATGGGAAACGCACATATCCACTCGACCAAATCCCCATTCCTGAAAAGAATGGTTCAATGATGGTAGTTATGTGCGAGTGCCATATCAACATGGATATGCAGTATATTTACTGAGTCGGCATTTATTTCCAGAATCGGGGACTTAAATCCACCAGCATTAAGGAAATGCCGAAAATATGTATGATTTTTGCTCTAGTATCTTGAATGAAGCCTGAGATTCTATGTAATGTATATCAAAAGTGGGTGACCCATTATTCACCTGTTTGTGACTTTCCAATTTTACAAATCTGTACAATGTGCTCATATACAGTGCATGCAAGTGATGCATGAGCTGAAATGGAGACTTCTTTGGTGACTTTTACACAGTTGTATATGGAGTATGTAACAAGAGATAGTGTTAGTTTGTCTCGACGAAGGGAACAACACCATGTTTCTTTGATACCACTGGACAAAAATTCCAGGTCACACACTGTATCAAGAAATAGATCTGTTGTTTAATTGTTTGCTTAATGTTTAGCTTGATGCCCCCATAAGCTCTATTTATGTCTGGGTGCCAACCCAGAAAAAATGTTTTTCCTTGGATTCTTTATTTCTTTCTTTCCAGGGTACCCAAATTTGTCCGGAATTATTCTCCAACACTATTATTCTGAAAACCACCAAATTTGCCAAGGTGACTGACCTGCCAATGAAATTTTGCACCTGGTTTGGAATAGTCATGATGTTTAAAATTATGCAAATGGGATGCAATTAAAACTTTAAAAGCTCTACTCTTCCAAACTATTGCAGACAGACACAAAATTTTAAAATGCATGTGAAGGTTTGCGACACCCGTGAATACAATGGACAGTAGATGAAAGTTGTGGAATTTCAAGCTATGCTCATTAGGGGCATTGAAACATGTAAATGTTGAATATCTCCAAAACTATTACAGATAGTGTGGCCATTCCAACTTCAAATAATAGGTTAGTGGCAAAGCCGCATCCAATGAACCAAGAACCAAAGTGTTAGGATTTCAATTTGTTCAAATTCAGTGAATATTCAAAAAAACAAAATTTAGACTCGCTTGAAAACTATTATAGATAAAAGTGTCATTTGAACTTCAATTTGAAGGTTTGAAACATAGCCGAATCCAATATACCAAATAGTACAGCAAAAACATGACTCATGTCCATAAATTCCAAATCCAACAATGACAGCAAAGAAATTCCAGAGTTATCAAAGCATGAATATTCATCATCCAATACCAATGTGAAGAAACCAATTTCACTCCTTACTTGAGACAGGCAGTCACCCATGAAAGACAACGAGTGATTTTAAAAATTTGTGAAATATTAATTTATGCAAATACGGTGAATACACAAAGTTTAAATCTTTTTGAATAACTTCAAAAATGTTATAGAAAGAGGCGTCATCCTAACTTAAAGTTAAAGGTATGTTACATGGACGTGTCCAATGAATCAAAACTGTAAAATTTTAATTTATGCAAATTAGGTGAATACCCAAAATTTAAATCTTAAACAACTCAAAAACTATAATACATAGAGGTGCCATTCCAACATCAACTTGTGGGTTGATGACATAGCTGCATCTACTGAATCATGAACCAAAGTTGCAGAATTTTAATTCATGCAAATTAGGTGAATACACAAAGTTTAAATCTTGAATAGCTTCGAAACTACCATAGAGGTGCTATTTCAACTTGGCATAGTTGCATCCAATGAACCATGAGCCAAAGTTGTAGGATTTTAATTGATGCGAATACACAAAATCTAAATCTTGGTTTAAACTTATTTTATTTCTTGAAAGAAAAAAACTATTGGGGAGCAGGCAACGCCTCTACGAACCCCTCGCGTAAATCTAAATATTGAATAGCTTCAAAACTATAATACATAGATATACCATCGATATACCATTGGAACTTCAATCTGTAAGTCTGTGCATAGCCATATCCCATAAACCAAGAACCAGAGTTCTAGCATTTTAATGTTTTACAAATTAGGCTGATACACAAAATTTAGATTATGTTCAACAATGGCAAAGTGTAGCATTTCACACTGTTTGAAGGCAGAGATTTGCTGTGAGGCAAATCTTGTCTAGTTCTAATACTAGTACTATTGTCTCAGCGTGTGGACTTGTTTATATTTGAGGGTGAAGAAATTTTTTCACTCTGCACAACATGCCTCTTTGCATTCCATCTTGTATTGCATAGGGGGTGTTTACTAACAAGAACACACCATTACAGGAGCTCAAGTTTCTGGATATCCGGCAAGATATTGAAACTCTATTACATACACACTTATATATAGTGATAATTAGTGAGATAAAAATAGGGGGCGCGCTTGCTTCAAATTAATGTATTTTTTTTAATTGCAGGGATTTTGACATTATTTAACTTTAGTTTACCGCTGCTGTTGATAATTCATACATTTATGTTGTACGTCAGCAAACTACACAACAGTAAAAAAAATGGAAAACGTTTTGGTGAATTTTTGAAGTTAAATGGGGCTTATAGTTTCTTTCTTTTTTTTTAAGAACCCAGTCTTCCTGAAGATATTTTCTCAGTAAATTCGTTATAAAACAAAGTCGAAATTCATGTTGCGTCATGCAGCCAAATGTTAGCAACGACAGTGAATTTACAAGCTTACCGCTAGGACAACATAGTAGATCCATTGCATCACTCTGCATGTAGAAAAAAGCAGTCTAAACATAATTGTGTTCTTTTCATGTTTATTGCTAATGTACCATAACACATTAAGTTTACTTGCATCTTCTATGCTCTACTCAGCACAAGCTATTCTAATTCCAATGGACAAGCTTCTTATTTTGGGTCTACTGGGCAGTTTAAATTTGTTACTCCGTTGCATATTGACAAAGCTTCTGTGCTTCTGTTCACAGCACCGTTCTGACAGTAGGCTTGCCTTGTTTGGCCATCGCCGCATTATGCTGCAACCCGTGTCATTAAAGAGAACCATTCCCTGATCTGCTGTCGCCCGACAGAGTTAATAAAATGTTTAATGCAACATGAATTTCTACTTTGTTCCTCTGTTGGAGGTCGCCCAGACTTCTGTACTACAGCAGTTCATGGTCCTCCAACACTGTTGCCCTGTCGTAGACCTGCTGCAACACGTGTTATCAAAGTGTACTTGCGCGTTTCTGCTGGCTGTTGCCCGGTCGGTATGTTTTTGGACCGGTACCGCAGCGCCGTCGAACGAATGCGACCGGAACTCTGTCAAAGTTAAAAGACCATTTTTTCACTCCTCTACAGGACAGCCTCGTGGCCTGGCTGCTTCTAGCTCGAGGCCTATTTTATTTTTTATGATATTCATTAGCTGTTTTGTTTTATAACAAATTAAGTAAGAAACGGTCTTAAAAAAAGAGTATTAAGAACCATAAAAGTAGTGTCTACGGTAGCAAAATCATTTGAAAACATTTTTCGTAAGTTATGATTCTTTAAATGAGGCCACAAAGAGACAAATTAAGGTCCACGCAGAGCACAAGCATACATTATTATCCATAAAAGTTCACGGGGTAAAAATTGAGAATGATATTCCAAATATCATTCACAAATTGATACCATTTTACTTATTCAAGAAATTGAAAGAAAATAGATTTTGTTCATCTGGGTTCTAAAACTTTTATCTATAATATGTATGATGACATATTTATCTGAGGGGTGGTTGCCAATAATTTTGTAACATATTCTTTAATTATGCCAACCATACTTTGCTTTTTCATATTATTCTTTTATTAATGCGTGATTTTTTTCTCTCTCTCAATTTTAATAGTTGTACCTGCAGCACCGCGTTCACATAATCCCCTATGGGTTTCTGAATTTATCAGACGGAATTTTCTGTATAAAAGAGTTTATAAACACCATGGTTCATGGTTCAAATTTACCTCCACTCCTGAAAACTTTTCGCACGGTGTGTTACGTCACCTGTAAGTTCCAAATACTCAATAAATGAATTGAAATAAAAACACAACGAATTTGTGTTATCAAAATTATTTTATTTACCAGCTTTACTTTATTCGCTAAATTATGTACACATTCGTAATAAAATTATACAGCAACCGCAAATACAAATATATTCACTGGCAACCAATCGGAACGAAGAAGAAATTCGGGTCCGTACCCGGGAGTCACTTCTGTTCAACGAAGAGTGGCACATTTGGAATCGAGAGGCTCCGCGAGGAATAAAGTAGCCAAAGTGGGCTACAGTTCCTCCCACAACTCAACTTTTAGGCAGGGATCGAAAGGGTGGATTGGGATGAATCTTTTGGTATATGAATGATATGTGTGGGGGCAGCACCAGCAAAAGGGGTTTTAAAATAGGAAATCAGCGTGTGGGGCACCGTTTTTTGTTTTCTCCCTTCTTACCCTAATCAGCGATTTTGGTAGACAATGACTTTGGTCAGTATGAATGGGTCGTACGACCATAATATGATTACTCCCATTCTGCTGTTTGCCCCTCTGGCCAGGGGCGTACTTCCTCAATTTTTTGTGGGGGTGTGCAGCTCAATCTTTCAAAAATCCACCCTTTGTTAATTTTTCAAAAAAACAAAAAAGCAAACAAACAAACAAACAAACAAAACAAAAACAAAAACGAAAACAAAAAACAAAAACGAAAAACCCTTTGTTATGGAATTTAAACCGAAATGTTAGAAAAGATGGCTACAAATTGGCGCAAAAAGTACCCCAGGAAGAAAATTTTGACCTTAGTTAGGTATATTTTCGCGAATTTTGGGGCCATACAAAAAAAAAAAAAAAAAACAAACAAACAAACAAAAAAAAAAAACCTTTTTGCGAACTTTTTGGCAAAATACTGCATGTAAGGAAAATTTCCCTGGAAAGAGGGGTCTTCAGCTCGGCACATACCCAGTATCGTTAATAACTGGCCCATTCTCTGAGGTATCGACGGTTTGTTTCAAGAGAGTCACCCTCTCACAAGCCGTCCATCCCAACATGGCGGCTCAATGCCTCATACAGGGGCTACGTCTGCTCACTAGTGGTAGTACTCCCGCCCCGAGTGATGGTCAAGGCTTTCAATTGATAACAAGGTATGAATGTACAACTATACATACATCTTAGCAAACCAAAGGCCCCAGAAAAAATAAACGCTATATAAGTTTCAACTATACATGATTTATATCAAAAGGTAAATTAGGATTGCATAGTACAGGGAGGAAAGGTAATGGTGGTAGTCCTCATAAGGGCTCCCATGGGAAATGTCTGAACCTTATAGAGGTGGAGATAGGTTGTGTGAAGGAATTTTTGTTTCTCCCAGGGGGTAGAAAGTACAAGAGTGTAGGGGGATATAATCAGGAGATCAGCACATCTATGAGATAGTGTGTGGTGGACTCTGCCTGGCGTGGTTCGGCTATCCCTTTGATGGTTTCCTCCGCCTCATCTGCTTTTTTTTCTAACCTACCTTTGTCACACAGGACCGCGGCAGACAAGCGAAGAACCACAGAAGTATCATCAAGTATTATTATTCTAATTAATGAATGTTAGAACAGTTATATCATGGGTCATGTGACAAGCAGGCGAAGCTGCTTCGCGGCCGCATCACATCGAGATTTTTAATGGGCTTGTGTAGCGAAAATGTCGTTCAATGCAGATGATAACAGTGACATCCATTATCGACTGGGCGACCCTGCATTTTCCTCAGTCCGTGATCGACTATGTGTCAAAACCTACGCCTCATCGGTTGTGCATGGCGTCACCAAAAATTTCAAAATAAAGATAAATAAATAAATTACCGGCGAAGGTTATCCATTCTGCCCTCGTACGGATTAAGATCCGATCCTTTGCTGGTTGGGCAACCTCTATCCCCCAACCGGACCAATGTTCGGTTCGTTGTCTTCCTTTTCACTTTGTCGCCATCAACGTCGACATCGCGACCATGCAATCATCTGTCATACTGTGAATTCCTCCACCCCTCCAAAGGCTAACAATGTTTACTCGGCTGGGACTGATGGTCGTGTTGATTCTCTCAACATTTGAATATGTTCAGACTCGTTTGTTTGTTGTTATTTTTTAAACGTGGACGGCAGAACACATCCTTAATGGCCTACTGTCCAGGGTGTTCTAATTCATTTAACTTGTGACTGTTTTATCTTTATATTATGTATACATTTCTCCCACCTGGAGGTCTTAATAAAAAAAAAGTACATAATAATGGAAATTGTGCAATTGAAACGAGTTCACAAAGTGACGTCATACACTTCGCAGATTCCAATTCAAAGATTTTCATGAGGAATGGTTGAAAATATACAACAGCAGCTTTTCCGAGACCTGTTATTTAATGCTTTGTTGGGAAACTTTTCCTTATTTGTTTTTCCATCACATCGATACGGCACGCTTGTCCTTGGAAATTGTGGTCTGTCAGCCCCTCCGAAATAGGGATTATGCTGTATACAGTAGGCCTACTTTGCACTGGCCTGTATGCAGTCAACTGTGATGATAACGGCATTTACAATTATTTTCCTGATTGAACTATTTTTGTAAGAACGGACATGTGGCAAAGTGAAAAACAGGAACCCATTTAAACCGTGCCCCGTCAACCCGTACTCGCGTCAATCCGTACTCCAATCAAACCATACCCCCTTTCAAATCTGTACACTTTTGTACCCGTTTTTTCTTTCTTTTTCTTGGTGGGATGGGCTGCTCTTACTGCTAGTTAGTTAATAATATAAAACTTACTATACCGCCGTTTAATATTCATCAGATGTGCCTATTGCATATACACATAGGCCTACATGCTTAAGTTGAAAGCGCTTATATCTGCTTATGGCTTGGAAGTATTCAATGTTTAAAATTTGTAATTAGCTAAATTTGCATAACGTGTATACACACACATGCACACAGATAATGATGTTTGCACAAAAACTAAACGTCACTGAGCAATTTTTATCTGGATCAAATTTTGGAAAACAATGTCGGCATGTGTATCCAAACAGAATTGTCCCTATTTTCTTGTCTGACGGCGTAGAAACGACACGTACATCGTAGTCTCTCTGGTAAACCAGTTGCGGTACCATGCAGCATCATATCGAAGAACTTTTATTTCGACTATGGTGACCCACATGATCGTATTGTCTCTGTACACGTTAATATCCATATTATTTGCACACATGTTTTATAATTTGTCTGGTGTAAAAATGTGATCAAGTTGATTTTTTAAAAAATTTTTAGTGTTCCCAAACAAAGGGGGGTTAATGGTTGGATTAATAATCTTGCAAAACTGGCGTGGTATCTGCAGTTTTTGAGAGACTTCGCCATTGATCAAATATGAAAGAAAAATAAGTAGGTTAACAGTCTGTCGTTGTTTTCATTCCATGACACAAGAAGCGATTGAACATAGAGAACGAGGAATGCTATCGGTAAAATCTTCTTTGTAAAAAATGCGAAAGCTTCAACGGACAATGGTGAACAACGAACGGAATTTTCACAGTATAGAAATATTGACATTGCCGTCAGATGGTTATGGCTTTCAACAGATGTCACGATAGTTTCTGCTCTTTTTTTTTCACTTTCAACTATTAAGAGTACTTAAAAGCACAAGAACAAACAATATAGCTCTTTTATATTAACTTCACACATGGCTAAGACGATTATGATTCAGACCGCCAGAATATTCGTTTACACACGCATGTTTATTTCAGCTGGATAACCGGATTGTACGCTGTACTAGCCGAACAAATTTGCTCTGCATACATACAGAGACACTCAGCCGGAGAGAGTGAAAATGGCAACGTAATAGCTGGTGTGCCGATGCAACGGCACTTCGCTCTTCATGGGCACCCAGTGGTGGCTTCACAAAGTTATCAGGTGCAACGCCTTTATTGCAGTTGCATCGGCACACCAGCTATTACGTTGCCATTTTCATTCTTCCCGGTAATGAAAACGGCAAATAAATAGCGAAAGTATCTGGACAAAACAGGTATCGGCGACAGTAATGTAAGTGTGTTGTGCAACGCACGCTTGGAAACGCACTGAAACTTTATTCAACATGGGGAATAACAGATAAGGAACACATACATGTAAGGTTTTACCATATTCAAGTAAGGAATATGTACTTTATTCACATGTATACGGAGTGGTATGAGTAACGTCGGTCGTGGGACACTGGCCTTGTGGTATTACTACACAAGCAGCATCGGTGCTCTCGCACTCAGAATATTTTCATACGCCTGTGCTCAGGAATACGCGCAATGTACACAGGACATAACCAAATCATATGTACGATGAAGTAAGCTACATGTAGCTCATGAATATACACAATGTACATGGGACAAAAGAAAATCATAGGTACTGAGACGTAATCTACGTGTTGAGTCAATAAGTCGCATACATGTACGAGGGCTGGTTGAACAGCTCTAAGCCTAGCAATGAAAGACCCGTAAAAAGTCGATGGTTTTCATTTTTTTTTCTCTACACAGTCCCCTTCTAGGTTTCTACACTTTTGCCAGCGATGCTGCAAGGCCTGGATGCCGGTCAAGATTTTTTTTTCAGCCACCCTAAACAGAAAAGGTCATTCACGGCGGAAATGACGTCATCTTAGTATGAAAATGGCAACCAGCTAGTTCCTTTTTCATTTTGGGAAACAGGTGGAAGTCTAACGAGGCTAAATCGGGTGAATAAGGGGGATGGTCAATGAGTTCAGAACCACACTCATGGATCGCTGACATGGCAACCACCGATTTTTGAACAGGAGCATTGTCGTGGTGGAACAGGTTTCTTTTAGTGAGCAGTCCCCGTCGCTTAGCTTTGATAGCTTCACGGAACTCTCTCAGTAGGGAGGCATACCATCTTCCATTGATAGTCTGGCATTTTTCAATATAGTCAATCAGCAGAATACCCTTGGAATCCGAAAAGCCTGAAGCCATCACCCTTCCAGCAGAAGGAACCGAGTTAGCTAATTTTTTTTTTTTTTTCATTTGGGGGGGGGGGGGGAGTGATCCCGGATGCTTCAATTTTTTAGAGTAAATTTTGGTTTCTGGTTGAAGGTGAGGAATCCAGGTCTTTTCCATGGTTACTTATCGGGCCAATCGGATCTGCTTCAAAAGGGCATATATTGTCACGGGACGACAGGAATCTGACACGTTTCTGATCCGCTGTCGAGAGCTTTGACACCCATCTGGCAGAAACTTTTTTCATTCCCAACTTCTTGGTGATAATGTGCTCAGCCCTCTTATGAGAAATGCCCACAACACTGGCAATTTGTAGAGTGGTCAATCGTCGATCAGGCATCACCATGTCATGCACCTGGGTAATGTTTTCTGGAATGGTTACTATTGAAGGTTTTTTCGAACGCGCGTCATCATCAAGGCTCTCTCTGTCACACTTGAATTCCACATCCTACTTCTCAGCAGTGGAAAAGGAAGGGGCATCATTCCCTAAAGTGGAGACCATGTCGGCATGTATCTGTTCTGGAGTTGGCCCTTTCAGTTGCAGGTACTTGAAGACTGCCGTTTAGTCGGTTTTGTCCATTTCTGGTGATTTCAATGGGTGGGTTAACAAGATGGACTTGCACAAAGACACTGATCACACCACAGTTGCAGTTCTTATGTCTATGGTTCATTACGTGATTGTACTTGTTGGTGGCAAAAGCTTCTTTCAATCCGATTGAGGTATCCCACTAAGGCTTAGAACTTTTCACCCAGCCCTGGTATACCAGCAAACATGAATGAAGATTGACCATGCAATGATAGATCTTCCAAAAAATAAACTATGGATCTGAACAGTTGCCCTTTGTGTCTATTAATCTGGGCATGGCAGTGGGAGAGGAATTTAGAGAACTATGTAATTAGGACCATCATAAGCACTCACCCAAATTCTAAACAAGAATTTCGGGACTGAACGATGAATTTCTGAACAGCATCAAATATTTCGATGATAAGACTCGCAGAAAGGTTGTCATTTCCACGGATAAAGTAATTGATTAATATATCGCTTGCTGAATTTACTTTTGGGCTAAGATTTCCCTCCGGAGCCAGTATACGGCAAACAGTTTTCAGTAAGGATTCGCTTGGGATATAATAAAGAAGACATCCCAGATAGAGAAACACTCAGAGAGAACATATATCTCGTTTTAGCTTTGAAAAGTTGGTTCTTGATACTATCATCGTCAAAAATTCACTGTAGCGTTTCTTAACTTTTCTGAATATTTGGTTTTGAAAAATAAATAAGCCTACTGCATAGAGAATTTAAGGTCAACATATTTGTTTACGCATATGAGCTCATACACGTATGCAGAACCACAACTCCCATTGATGTATCGTAACGTTGAATTTATTTACAGGCGCAATACATATATATTCAATGCTATGGTGGTTCAATGGTTACAACCATTTTTAAAACATATTTTATCTCGTAATTACGACATAAAAAAACTTTTGGTTGATAGAATCGCGTAATCACGAAATAACAAAAAAAACAAAAAAAAAACAAAAACCTTTTGGTTGGCACCATTGAGCCACCATACAATGCTACCCCGTCTGCAGCATTTAAGTGCTCACACTCGGATGAGGGCACATACCACTTCCTTTTTCCTTGGGGAGGGGGGGGGGATGCAGGGGCACCGGATGTCATCTCTATTTATACCACATAATATCTTTATTGGAAACGGTGTGTAATATTTTGGCACCAGGAGTCACTCCAAACCTTGTTATTCATTCAGCAGGTGACATATTACTAATCTTACACATTGTAATGACAATCTTCTGGCTGGTGAAAATTCTGATATATCTTTAATGCTGTTCAAAACTTCATTACAGATCTATACGGTTCATATCTATTATTCTCTGCAGAATTGATTTTTCGGTCCAATTAGACGAATGTAGGTAGGACTCTTTCTTTCCATAGCATTCCCCCCTCTCGACCCGGCGCAGTCAAATGATATGCGGAAAGAGACAAAAAGGGACTGCACTCATTTGTTTTGTGTGTTAGCATCCAGTTAATGATTTTTGTGTCCAATTATTCGAATCTTTAACTCTAAAATCTACTTTTAAATAACAACAACAACAATAATGATGATAATAATAATAATAATAATAATAATAATAATAATAATAATAATAATAATAATAATAATAATAATAATAATAATAATAATAACAATAATAATAATAATAATGATAATAATAATAATAATATGGAGTACATGAATTCGGATGGGGTGGGCTATGCCTTTCAATTGGTATACAACGGCATTAAGTCCTTAACTAGTCTGTTCAACAGCTCACTGTCTGCGGATGAGTTCCCTATGAAATGAGGGAAATCAAATATTCGTCCTGTCCACAAAAATCTAATATGCAATTAAAGTCTAACCACCGCCCAATGTCTTTACCGTGTAATGTTTCAAAAGTTTTTGAGAGACTGGTGCGCAGCAAACTTTGTAAATATATTTAACGGAAAATAACCTCTTTGCCAGGCATAATCACGGCTTTGTTGTCAATGACTCCACTATGAACCAACCAGTTAACATTGTTCGTAATATCTACAATGTGTTGGAGCTTGGCAAAGAGGCTGGAATGGGTTTTGGCCACATTTGTAAAGCATTTGACCATGCTTGAAATCTTGATCTCTTTTAAATGCGGCAACTTGGCATCACCCCTACCAATATTAACTGGTTCGATAGTTATCTCAAAAGTCGCCAACAAAGGGTTGTTATACACGGTCAGTGCCCCTCATGGTTACCCATTGAAGCTGGTGTGCCCCAAGGCACTATCTCTGGGCCTTTTCTATTCCTAATTTACATCAATGACAGCGTTGATGATATGACATGACACATCAGGATTTTTGCTGATGACCCTGGCATTCTAGAGATTATCTGTGACCGCAAAGCTTCTGGTGCCCGTGATAAAACTGATCTTAGTTGCTTATCAACCTGGGGTCGGATATTGCGCATGACTTTGAGTGCCATTAAGTCTCTTTCGGTTTTGTTCTCCTGTAAAATAAAAGGAAAACCACCCTACTTTGTACCTTGATGTTTCCTCAATATCCGAGGCCACAAATCACACCCACCTAGGCATAACTCTTTCTTCTGACCTAACAAGGCACCTACAGGTAAATCGCATCGTCACTTAAGCCAGTAAACCACATCTCTCCTGAAAAGACTTAAATTCAAACTCTCTAGGAAAACCTTGGAAAAATTGTTTTTGTCTATGGTCCGCCCAATATGGGTGTGTCCTTTTTGATAATTGTAGTTGAGAGCCTTCTGAACTTTTAGAAGGAATTCAGTATGAAGCAGCAAGAATCTGTACTGGTGCTGCGAAATTTTATCGAGTGACCGGCTACTCACTGCAATAGGCCGGGAGCTGCTGAACACCCGCAAGAAACTCTCTAAACTAGTTTATTTTGTTTTGTTTTTTTAAATAGTAAAAAAACTCACACCCCTTACCTTCACGGCTAAATTCCAAATTACTTGTGAACACAAACACCCACTCCAACATTCCGTTCAACTAAGACAAATCAGGTGTACGACTGACCGTTATTTCAAATCTTTTCTGCCCTATAGCGTACGCCAATGGAAAGACCTACCCGACGACGTTAAAGTGTCTTCCACGCTCTATATCTTTAATGCAAAGTTAACAAAAAGTCTTTTTTTTTCAGCCACAAAATTCCAAAATACTTTATGTTTGGCGATAGTTTTGCCGATAATTTGCACACGCAGCTGCGCCTTGGATGCTCGAAAGGGAACTATCATTTGTTTTAACAGAAATATTTTGCCCTCTGCAACTTGCCCATTCAAATACTTAAAGGAAGATGCTAGTCATTTCTTCCTATTTTGTCCCTTCCATGAACTACCTAGACAAGTTTACAAGTTTTATTAGCAATCCAAAATCAGAAAATACATTCTGTTCAGGCATGGAGGCTCACAACAATATAGATACCTATTAAAACAGTAAAGAGACCAGTTTATAAAATACAAGTAAAAACATTGAGACACATGGTACAATTGCAGTGAAAAATATTTCAGACAATTTATAAATCAATAAAAGGATTTAGATACTTGGAACAATGGAAGTAGTGAGTGCCTAAAAGGCTCAATGTTGCTAAATACATAATTTACCACCTTTTTCTTAACACTGTTCAGTGATTACGTTTCACGGATATGCTGGGGGAGAGCATTCCAGATTTTAGCACCAGTGGTATGGAATGGGTTTGGATGGGATTTTCGGATAAAGAAATTGCCAGCATCAGCTGATCGGGTATTGTAAAAATGGATAGAAGAGGTACGAGTAAAGAGAGTGGTGAGGAAATCTGGAATTTTGTTGTTGGTGATCTCCTACATCAATATGCAGTGATTGTAGAAGAAACTTTGCTTGATACTCATCCATTTGATGGTGTCCAGCATAACTGTGATATGAGTTCTGGGGGCACAGTCTAGAATTATCCTCATTGCCCTGTTTTGAATCTGTTGAAGTTTAACCAGATCCTGTTTTTGGATACTATTGATCGAGACTGCACTACAGTAGTTAATATTAGGCAATATGAGAGTGTTGTACAAGGTGACTCTAGTGTTAGGTGGTATGTATCTGGCTGCCCTGGAGAAAAACCTACTGCCCTTTTCACCTTATTCAAGACTGTTTCAAAATGATCGTTGAATTTAAGTCTGGAGTCAATTTGTACTCCAAGGCACTTGCAAGAGTCACACTGTGTGACAGGTTCAGAATCCAGTGTCAAGTCAAGAGTAAACTTTTTGGCTTTATTGCTAATAAGCATACTATTAGTTTTGCCAAGGTGCAAGCTGAGCTTGTTGGTTTTGAGCCATGTAGCTACTAGGGTAAAGTCTCACCATAACACATGAGATATAGTGTCAACATTTGGACTAGAAAAATAGAAAAAGGTGTCACCTGCATATAGATTCATGTAAGAATATTGGAAGCAAGCACCAATGTCATTCATATAAAGTGAAAAGAGAAGCTGTCCAAGAATAGAGCCTTGGCGAACACCTGTAGTTATAGACCTGGAATCAGAGAGATTACCATTGACAAATGTAGCCTTTTTCTGTTAGTGAGGTAGCTCATAAACCATTCAAACTCAGAATTTCTAAATCCATAGCATTTGAGTTTGTCAAAGAAAATGACATGGTCAATGGTATCAAAGGCTTTATGCAGATCAAGAGCCACTAATCCCACACAGTTCCCCTTTGCAATTTCACACAAAGCAAATTCAGTGAAATTATGAAGGGAAGTCTGTGTCGAATGTTCAGGTCTGGAGCCTGGTTGATGAGGCACTAGAATTTTGTACTAGGACAGATATTCATAAACTTGATTGTGGACTATACGTTCCAGGAGTTTGCAAACAATGGGTAACATTGCTATAGGTCTTCAACTACTTGGGTGTGTTTTTGTTCTTTTTTTATGGATTGCAGATATACGAGCCATCTTCCATGCATTTGGAAAAGAGCCAAGGTCTAAAGATTTGTTAAGCGCTCAGAGAAAGCTGGGGAGGCTATCTTCATAGTCTTGCTTGTATGTTGTCAAGACCTGTGGCTTTGTCCCTTGGCATTTTAGCAAGCAGTTTGGATACATCAAATGAAGATATTGATGTAAAGTGAATCTGCCTGGGGAATGTGCGAACAGTTTTCTGAGGTAATCAAAAGGAGCGATATTTGTAGGTGGAAGTTTTTGTGATAAATTAGAGCCAATTTCTATTAAAACGTTATTGAAACAATCAGCAATTTGTTGGTAATTTGAAATCAAATTATCATTGTTATTGAGTGACGTGGTGGGACTGTGTGAAATTTGCGGAAGGATATTCTTAAGTAGTTTCCACATTCCCCTGGAGTTGCCACGATTTTCCTGTTTACCATTCGTATAATTTTCAGTCTTTGCTTTTCTACCCATCAGATTGACTTTGTCTTTAATTTTCCGGTATTTAGCCTAGTCATCACCTTTACTAGTAAAAATTGCCTTAGCATGAACTTGTTCTTTTATTTCCTGCATACTTTCATTTTTTTCACAATGCCAAGGAACGTTTTTACCTTTTGTTGCTCTGAATTGTCTCAATGGGGCATACTTTTGTACTACGTCCTCAAAGAGCAGCTTTCATGTGTCCCAGATGTCATTTATGTCTTTAAAGCACTCTATTATGCACCATGTAACAACATTTAGGTCATCAATTTTTTTTAATCAAGTATTTTTAAATTTTTAGACGTCACAAAACCATGGTTAGAACTAGCACTTTCAGATCCAATATAATAAAATTTAAGAGATGGTGTGCCAGTGATACCACTCCAACTCCAGAAGTATAATTTCTTGCATTAGTGATAGTGAGATCAATAGTGGTAGAAGTTGAATCAGTAATTCGCGTAGGTGATTTGATGGTTTAACAGGAGGCATAAGTTGATATAAGGTCAGCCAACCTGCAAGCAGGAGATGATTAATCATTCACTTTGGTATAATCAATGTTGAAATCGCCTGTAAAGACACTATTAAACTTAGTACTGTCAACCTGAATTAAAAAATCCTCAAAATTCTGATAGAAATTAACATTGGAGCTTGGGTGTCTTTAAAAACTGAGACAAGTAGAAATGTCCTGTTTTTTCGCATGATTTTGACACTAAGGTTCATCAGATCATTTTGGTTTAAAGCAGGCATTTCTTCAAATTGAATGCTATCTCTGATATATATCCCGACCCCCTACGCTCCAATAAAATGTGGAGGCTTGTCACGTCTACAGAAGATGTAGCCAGGAATGGTCACAGCTTCTGTAGGCGTGTCATCCCTCAACCAAGTCTCTGTAACAGCAAGTATATCTGATTTCAATCTAGTCGTCTAAGTGATGAAGTAGTCCTCCTTGGCCTGCATTGATATGGCCTATTTTTAGTCTTCTGGTAGACACACACTTATCACAACCACGAATAACATCTATATGTTCATATCTCTGGAAAGTGGTTGAGTTCAAAGACTCATGTACAGCAAAATTGAAAGAATCAGAGCTGTCATTAAAGAAAGAGTCACAAAAGATGGGTAGAGTACAAAATTTACAGTACCAGTCACTGTCCGAATTGGCAAGGTTGCGGTATGCGGCAAATCCATATTTATGGAGTGAGTGTGAAACCAATTGTCGCAACCATCACAACATATACCACGTTAATTTCTGCAAACTGCCTTTGCACATACACCACACGGATGCTTCCAATTTAGGCCAGGGTTAGATGCAACATCACCAGCAGTCAGAAGAAGGAGCAGGTGAGAATGGGAAAAGTCATAGTTCTTGCGGAAATGAAGTATACTGGCATTTGCTCCAGGGGCACGGACAGGTGTGAAGCCAGGGAAAAGCTTGGTAAAGAATGTTGATAGATTCCCCTGGTAGATAGTTGAAATCCAGCTGAAACATAGAGGGATCTAAAAGTTACTGGGTGGTTGAAGTTGTCTGGAAGATAAGAGTGGGATTAGGTGGGTCCAAGCAGAGTAGCACTGAGAAAAGGTAGATGATTAGTGTCGCCATGGTACTGTTCCTGTAAATTCACTGTCAGGTAGTAGATTCGCCCACTGAAAGTCATGGAGGCACTAGAATTGGTATAAAAACAGCTGCAATGTCCAGTAGGAGGTAAAATGTCCAGCATAGAAGCAACACAGATAAAACAGTAAAACTGGCTTTGATTCAATGCTGTGTGGAGGGTGCCATCTTGCTTGTTTGTGGGTTAAACTGCTGAGGTCTGTTACTTCCTCCCGGTATTCATCCAAATATGTTATCAAATCGCCTCGCTAATAGACTCATTGAAATTATGTTATGTGGTAATGCTGACCTTTCGGAAGAATCCAATAATGATGTTTGTGTTGCATTTCATTACTCGGGTATGACGTTTGGTTAGCTGATAACTATAGCTACGAACTATCTTCTTATACCTGATGTACGGAAACAATTGTTTTGAAGTCGGCTTGGTAATACAGTATTTTGTATACTGTTCCCTGTGTTTTGTAAATAATTCTATGCGTATGTGTACGTCTGGGGTTAACCCCTCGATTAACCACGTATGTGGCCTCTTGGGCCTCTAATTATGGAATAAATATGTTTACAATGCAATCCAATAGGTTGCCAAGGTTGCTGGTTCAAGATCCGGTCATATATATATATATATATATATATATATATATATATATATATATATATATATATATATATATATATATATATATATATATATATATATATATATATATATATATTATATGTTTGTGTGTGTATCAATGTGTATTTGAATGCACATACAATAAAGTTTCTTGAATTTTACTATAATACACTTGTCTTCTCGCATTTTCAGATTGACGAGAGCCGCAACTGTGTTCGATCATGTTTACCACAATTTTATTTCCATCACAATACTTGTTTTCTACATATCACAGCGACAGCTCCTCCCAAAATCAGTGTCGACGCTGTTAAGACTGAAAGCCATGAAACGATGATCACATTGAATGGGTTGTACCTTTCTTCAACAGGATAGTGCCGTTTGAGTAAAGTCTGCGGACACGTCCAGCTGCAAAACAAAGTATAAGAAAATGAATCTTGTTTGGTCACTAGTTTTAGATACTGGTTCTTTGCATGGTCTCCTTTAGGACACTGACTTTGAGATTTGCATAACTGTGAAAGTATTCAGAATTTTACAAAAGCCTTACGGAAGCTGAGATGTATATTACAGTTGTGGTTTCATTGAGCTTAAGAAGGTAAGTCAAACAAACAATTCATGGCCAATGTGGTTCTCAGCAAAATGTAATCTCACTATTATTACACCCAAGAAGCTCCGCATGAAGTTAGACGGACACTGGGCATTATGTTTTTTTTCTATTTTCCTAATATTATATAAATGTGGAGATACAAATCCAGTTTGTCATTAAAATACACCCACAAAAAGGTAAATGGCATGGTCTTTGAATTCAGTATTTTTGTACTGAAGGCAAAGGGGTCGGTCGGTGCATAGACAAAAGGGTTGTCATGCAAACAACCAAGTGGATAATAGCCAACAAATTGATAGTGAGGTGGAAAAAGGACGGAAGGGCAAACAGACAAACCCACAGACAGAGACGGATGTATGGATACATAGATTGATTGATTTTACTTGTTTAAAAAAAAACGTAATGCAGACGATAATGGACACCCTGTTGTTCAGGACAGTTTATGCGGAAAAAGATGTAGATAACGTGGAACATACCGTGTAAAAATCTGCTGACAGGTAGGAAAGACATGGCAGCACCATTGACATTGATACAAAGTTCCTCTTCTCTGCATAAATTTTCTTTTGCACTGCACTGTCTCAGTCCTTTGATAAAAATAGATTATTTGTGTAAAAGGGGGCAATCTCGATTAGTTTTTGATCGCCGTATATATATATATATATATATATATATATATATATATATATATATATATATATATATATATATATATATATATATATATATATATACACCCAATAGTAGGCAGATTAAATTATATCGTTGAAACTGTGACACAAATGTGGTACTTGTTCTGGTCAAATCATATGTTTGCATTTACAGACATGTGATCCGCTACACGTAAATAGGACTCGTAAAATCTTACCCACCCCTCCTCCGAATTCGCACAGTCTGTTCACTGTGAGTTGTCAAGGACATCGAATAAGCAATCCCCAGACGGTACCTTCGAAGAGAAAAGGTAGTCCCACATACTGTCACTATTAAACTTATTAAGCTTGATCTAGTCTGTATTATTTGCCTTATGATGATCATCGTGTGTCATTGTGGCTAAATTTATTGTTACATTTAGTGACTTTTACTTGCAATGTATAACTTGGTTTTCCAACTTTGTCTGTACAATTTGGCCGCAAGATGTAAATGCACGGTCAACTACGTTTACACATCTGCCACTTTTTCAGGGGGTGGGGGAACCGTTTCAAAAGTGATAAAGTGAACTTGCAAAAGCTCTGTAACTAAATATACTCTTGTTTGTAACATCATGGCTACGTAAAGGCGAAAAGTACGACCTCATTACTCACGGTACGACCACCTGAACGATGGAAATTTGGAGATGTGTTTGATATCTGTTCTGTAGGACTAGCTGTTCAAAAAGTATGTATGTTATTGCAACCATTGACTATGTGCATTATGCCTGAGAAATATAACAGTATTTTGCACGTGACTGTGGAATTTTGCAACGTGTAGGTACATGTGTTTTGTGATTCGTCACTGTCAGGCACTACTTCCAAAAGTCTTGAACAGAGGCCTTAACAAATTGCAATTCATGCCCTTGCCAACTGGGAGTAAACAGACTATTGAGATATCGTGTTGTTATACAAGGGGAGACATCTGACTGGAGAACACTTCATGCTGATATCCCACAAGGTTCCGTTCTGGGGACTCTTGTGTTTCTAATATTTATTAATGATCTTGTTGATACCGTTAATTCATTATTTAAACTATTTGCAGACGATACATCTCTCTATTCAACTGTGGATAATCCTGTAAGTGCTGGCTGAGCAATAAATTCCGACCTTTCCGCTATTGACGAATGGCCCAAGGCTTATACCTCCCTATGCCTTCAGAAACTGACAGTATGTTGATGTTAGTGTTAATGCTAGGCTACATCATCTGATCATTTATATTTCAGGACCGTACGTTGCAAAACGTTGACAGTCATAAACATTTAGGCGTCATTCCGCTGCCTGATTTGAGATGGACTGATTATATCAATGATATTACTGGTAAAGCAAAAAAAAAATTAACATATTGAAAAACTGGACTTCTCGTTTTGACCGACAAACCCTTGAAACTATTTAAACATCTTTTATTAGATCAATTAAAGAGTATGGAAGTCATGTTACGGACCGATGCACAGCAGCTGATGCTGAGAAACCTAGCAGAGTTCAGTTGGCGGCTGCTACAATAATTACCGGAGCATTTGTTGGTACAGCTAATGCTAAACTATACGAAAATCGTGGCTTACACACCTTTGCCAAGCGCAGGTAGAATACAAAATTAGTAATGATGTACAACATAGTTAATTATTTAGTCCCCAATACCTTGAAATCTGTACGTCGTAGTACACCAAGTTATAACACACGTCAAGGGTCTGACTTGCCTTATTTTGGAGCCCGAACCGATTTTTTTTAAGGATTCTTTTTTCCCTTCAGCAGTCAAATTATAGAATAGCTTCTTAAAAGTAACAGCAATTCGGAATCACTTTCTTTATTTAAATCCAATTTATGGAAGCTGGCTTTTCAAAATTCTTATTCCTCAAAATTGTATCATTATGGAAATAGATATGTTTCAATACTTCATACTCCACTACGTCCTGACAGCATCTATCTCAACTCTTATTTATTCAGGCTTAGATTCAAATTGTCCCCAAGCTATGAATGTGGTGCATCCAATAAAGATGTGTGGCTCTTTTTCTTGGAGTGTCCATTAAATGTAGTCGCCCGATTTAGCATGAGCATGCTTATCTCAAGATATGCTCCTTTCTCTCCACAAACTGTCCAGTACGGCTCTGTTAAGAGTACTCTTTAGGAAAATATCCAAACTTTCTCCGCTTTTCAACAAAATATCATTTCAACAACTCGATTCCGATCACCTGGCATTGGTTAAATTTAATAATGTAGTATACAAATATGCATTGCATTTTCATTGTAGCAAAATCGTGTCACCTTGGCACGCATATATTTAGCTTATAATGACGCCCCTCTATCTGTCCTGGTTCGGTGTCTGCGTTTTTCTTGGCTGTGTTTCGATGGATAATCGGTCAGGCACAATAAAGGTCGGATAAAATTATTCATAGCTAGAGTGCGTATTGTAATGTCGTCCTGTATTCATATTGGTCTTTTTCTTGCAAAGGGGGGTTAATATAGAGCTCGGCCCTTTTTCCCAATTGGATATCCATCATATTCATTTCTACAACTTAGTTATATTTTTACGAATAAAAAATATATTTAAACCAACAGACGGTACTTCTTTATTGTAACTGTTATGTATAATTATTCAGCAACTTGTTGCGAGTGTATAGCGTAACTAATTTCCAGTACGTCTTTGTAGTAATTCAAGTGCCATATTGAATCAAACTGTACATATTGGAGCTTTGTTGAAGCATCAAAATACCATTTGGCAGAGCATATTCTTACCTTTGTACACAGGCGCAGGTGCTCCTGGCAGACCGGGAGGCCCAATGGGACCCGCCGGTCCCGTTTGGCCGTTGTCACCTTTTGGTCCATTTGTACCATTAAAGCATAGTCCTGGTGGGCCAGGCAGACCTGTGCAGATGATTAATTCTAGACGTTCACCATATTTACGGGGTGGTAATTCAGGATGCAATATATAATGTTGCATTTAGGTCATTGCGACATCAAATAGTAGTATGAGATCATTAGGCGTCAATATCTTGGTCGAGTTCAGTCCAAGTCGAAACCGTCCAAATTTTGACAAGCCCATCAACATAAAAATCATCAGATATAACAGCAAGACTTTCATTCCCACCAGGTACTGCATTGTTCATTGAATATTTAAACAGAATAAGATGTCATGTTGACATCATAAAATAACGACTGTCTTAAAAAAATAGAAGCGGACAAAAGTTTTCAATAGTGCTAAAAATTGCACCTAAAATCCGAGTAAACAATAACCATCCATGACCAGACACTTCAGGTATGAAACAAGCAAGATCAAAATACACACGTTTAAGGTAGACACATCGACAACTTTACGGTGTGCTAATACCTCAGTAAACGAATATAAGATGTAATATTAAGGACAACATCTCTCTCCTGACTTGAGACAGGCACCACCAATAGTTACTTTTCGTTTAAATATAATGCTGGCAACTCTCAACTCTGCGAAATATCTTGCATCGTACATGCATGGTATAAAATGTCAGTTACAATTGTTTTGTTTACATAATTACTACATCATGTATATGGCATAAAAAATCCACCTGATAGCTATATGATAGTTTTCCTCTTTTACCCATACAATAAAAAAACCCGCTTGTTTGATTTCATTTTTAAATGCCTTTGTTTCACAAGTTTATTTTAATAGCAATATATGACGCGAGTCAAAGTTGTTAAAATGGGTACCGGTACACACTCTAACAAAGGCACCATTGACACTTGGACACCAGAAGCTACATGCACCCCACGTGGAGTGCTACTGAGGTTAATGTACTAAGGTAGATTAAAATAATAATTCGTATAATTTAAGTTTACTATTATCATCATACATCATTGGATATTGAAATAAACACCCCATGCCATTTTCCGTAGCTTCTTTTAATTCCAAATTATCAGGGTAACTTTGTCAAATATATTCTCGAAAGTGTCTATTATTGATGCTTGATAGGTCACCAATTTACTTAAATGTCAACTTAAAACATTTATCATGAAAGTTTTTCTCGTTTGATAGCTTTTAGAGACACTTATACTCATAGCATAATACATATAAATTGAATCAAAAGATGGGCACAACTATTACCCATTGGAAAACCATTTTTCGCCTGAAAATGAAATCCCCAAAATTGACTTGTATGTAATCAGTTATTACGTTAATCAAATCAACAAACTGATTATGTTCAAAATGCAGAGTGCCCATCGCTCACATCATTATCAAAATATGCACCTTTAGAGGATATGGTCACTCTTTGAAAGTATATTTTCTCACACGTGTTATCTTTCAGAGACTTGATACAGTCTTTTAAATTGGAATGACGAATATTTCTGTATAAAGTTTAGAAGTCGAAGATTAAATCTGTTTAGAAGGTAGATAATTATCTGTGCCGTTAACCTGTCACCAACAAGATCTTCGGATAAGATGAAATCCAAAGCCTCTTAATGTTAATACCGGGAGATGCGTCTATCTGACCACACTAATTACACCAAAATGATTGTACTTTTCTGAAGTATTTAGACAACAAAATTGACAATTCTTCAGAGGGACAACATTTGGAAACTGTTACAAATTGGTTTTTACTGTAGTTTCGGAAGTAGGTAAATGCTGGAAAAATAGCAATTACATCGGAACATGTCCAAATGACGATAAGAAATATTAATGTGTGTTCATAATAGTATCTGCAGATTCATTTACTTTTTCACATGTGTGAAAACTTGCGTTGGTCAACAGGTCTTATTTATAAATGAGTACTTTATAATAAAACTGTTTGCAAGAGACAATAATATTATGGGATGCTTTATCGGCTGGTGCAAAAACATATTTATCATGCATCTCCTGCAGTCACTGAACAACTTCTGGATTTGTCAGAGCACACAAGTTATCATTTACATACTGTCGTGCTGATAGCTAATTCTAATCAACGACGCCTGATTCAGTGTCATCACAAAAATTAAACAGAGCGTAGCCATATTCATAAAATGCTGGGTTATGTCACGCCAAATATGCTTTACATGTCTCTACAGCCTGCAGTGAAGTATCTACGATAATCAGTAATCGGTCAAGCAAGCGCACAGCAATGACATTTCCATGACGGTGAAATAAAACTTTCATTTTCACCCTTTTCGTGTCTTTCTAATACAGGTCCGAAATAATGTAACTAAACTGGCCGGAAATGATATGATTTATCGTTTCTTTTCTTGCCAGTACGTGCTCAGTTCAATTTTTGAATTGATTTTTCAAAGACCTCAATCTACAGATGCAACATATGTGTTATGTCATTTATTTTAATTTTCAACAAAGTCCACGGGAACTTATGATGATTGTAGGTTAAGCCGTTCAATTTAAGAAAACACACATTATATCCATGTAACAGCAACATAGACAGTCAACCTTATGATATATTACCGGCTTTATTCATTGACGTCACGCCAGCCTTAAAAATATTTCTGTTTCGTATAACAAGGCCTTGAAAAATTTGATGAGGCAGGGAGTATTTTTTTTTTTTTAACTACACATACCTACTACGTATTACTGCAATATGGGCATCATGTCAATAAAAAGACCTGCAATGTTGCTGTAATAGGTGATTTAGGACAATACCCATATTCTTTGAAAATATTAACACGAGTGTGTAAAAATTGGTACAGAATGAGATATATTGATCCAGAAAGTTTGTTGGGCGACACATTTCAATGTAACTATGACTTGACGACCGATAAATCCCAATGGTTAGCGTCAGTTAAAAATACACTAATCATTGTAAATTGTGAAGAACTATTTACGAAACTTTTGATTTTTCTGCCGGCGTCATACAAAATTTATTACAAGAAAAATCTGTTAAACAGTGGGAAAAAACAATGGAAATGCAGTCGTCATCAGATAAAAAATTACGAACCTATGTAAAATTTAAAAATAAGTTGGAAATAGAGCCTTACCTAACTATGATAAAGGATTTTAATATCCGTAAAAATTTTGTACGACTCAGAACTAGTTCACACAATTTATATATTGAAACAGGTCGACACAGAAGACCTATGAAAGTACCTGTGCATGAAAGACTATGTAACCATTGTAACCTAGTAGAGGATGAAATACACTATGTTCTAGTTTGTGAAAAATTTGATGAGCCCCGGAAACGATTTTTAGACAAATTGTCAGAGATATTTGTTACATTTGGAATATTGGACTTAGAAGAAAAATTTATTTTTATTATGAAATGTGACGATTATGAAATAATAACTCTTCTGGCTCAATATTTAACTGAAACCACTAAAATAAAGGGTGATCTATAGTTTTTTCTCCAATCTGTATACGAAGCAAGGTTGTTTACGATGGACAAGAGTTAGTTTTCCTAACTTTTCCTCTTTCTTTTTTCTGTTTCTTTTACATATTTTGTTGTTGTATATTGTATTTGGCAAAATGCCTCCATCTGTAAGTTGAGGTGCAGCAAATAAAGAATCATTCATGCCAGTACGGGGACTGATGGACTTAGTATTGATACAAGCTAAACAAGATTCCAGGTTCAAATTTTTTTACTGAATCTGTATTAAAGCAAGAGACTGCCACAGATGAGGTTGTAGCAGGACAATATATGCTTCAGGCTGGTTTGCTGGCGCTGAGACAGAGTAGGCTTACTGTAAATACACCTCGGCTTGGCTTGAATTGGGGTGGGTCTTTTGCTATTTTAAACATGCACATGTACAGGGCTTCAAGAAACAAAGGATTAGCGTAATTATAAAGTTGCCCTTTTTTTAAAATATCACAGAAGAAAAAGAGAATATATCAAATACAAATGTGCAGTTTTAATTTTCACTTGACATCAGCAGGGGAGGGGAGGGGTGTATGATGAGGGTTCCAAGAGTAATTATTACAAGTCATGAACACACCTCTTTTGTGTGTATGTGCAGGGACGTGGATTAAGAGTTTTATTGCTCTATGGTCAAGTCAGATTTATTATCGGGCAATTTAAAATTAATAGGTAATTGCCCAGTCGGGCAACCAACTTTTTTTCGCTGGGAACTCTATTCCTCAATTTGTCATGACACAGTTACAAGTTGCAGTTGTTTGCAAGGCTGGCTACGGGGGGGGGGGGGGGGGGGGGGAGGAAGGTCTAATCACTTAAAAAATCAGAGCTTTCGCAGCACGCGCGTGGGGCGCCGATAGGTGATAATAATCGCTAATTGATAAACATTCCACGTTTAAACAATTAGTTGGTCCTCAGTTCTATTCATCAGAACTTTATCTCTGTCAACACAAGCAGACATTTTCACTCTCGTACACTACATACGATTACGTTACGATAGCAAAGGTACCGGCAGTAATTATCGGTTTGCTGAGCGGGGTCACACTTCTCACCGTCAGTGTGATCTGCCCCAACAGTGTCAAAGCAGGGTCAAAATACAATAAAATTTGCATTCCCAATTCATCTGCAAATTAACATCAAATGCCATTTATCGGTGGGTTCTAACAGTGTTGGAAAAAATAGGTGCCTTGACATGACTTCCAGTCACACGCAAGTGACAGCGCGGAGTGGATCTGCGGTGAACTGACCAAGTCTCACGGACTGATTTGGGACACACTCGGCTATTCCCGCTATCCCCTACCTTTGCGTATTTGCCTGTGACTCCAAATAATCGTTGCAATTAACACCGGAAAATTTATTTACGAATGCTGCAATATAAACAAAGCTTCCCGTTTGTGTGTTCCCTCCGTAAATTACGACTGATTCACACATGTTCACTGGGCGGAAGCCATGATGAAAACATTGTAACACGTGCCGATATTGGCTCATTTTTGACTCAATTGACCAACTGGGTGATGTGTTGTGCGTTAGACCACATGGCCAAAGCAGCTGTTTGTGTACAGTTCCAGGAAAGATGTCGACGGTGCGCACACTCGATTTCTGATTTGAAATATTAAAGTTTTGGTTTGAATTTGATTTAGGAACACCTTTTATTGCAAGGAACTTGCCAATACTGTATACGCAAAAGTTCTACGATGTATCGATAGCATTCATGGTGGGTACGCAAACGATATGCGTTTACAGAACTGCAAAACGGGGCGGGGGAGTAGCGTTAAATCAAGCCTGAAAAAAAATTTTGTTTTGCACTGTTGAAAAAAATGTTCCAACCGCAACGTTTTGCGCACACCGGGCGCGTTATACGAAACAGAAATATTTTTAAGGCTGGCCTCAGGACGTGTTGTTGTCCTCATTGGTATTGAGCATGCAATTTACCACGTAGGAACCATACAATTGCATGGACTACCAATATCAATATACACTGGTATCATAAGAGTATCTCCCTACAGAGACCATATCTTTGTAAGATCACCAATTTATGGTCCCGATTTGGCTTATTGTTAATTAAATGTACCTTATTAGAACCACATTTTTCAGTCCCTGTATTGTATCTCCTTTTAAGACCACGTCTTAATGTTAAAGGTTGTTTTAATGGGGAAGGTTGTTTTTATGGGGAAGTAGCACTGTCCTTTGGTGGTAGGGATGACACTTACGTGACCGCTACCCATACAACAGGTTGTGGACAGTGCGCCCAATCTGCACCAAGATAAACTATTCAACGGGAGCATGTTACCAGCAACATTCTTTCTTACATTTCGCATTCTCAGCATTACATTTTTGCAGGAAATTTATTTTGAAAACTAAAATAAAATAGGAGGACAAAAAAATCAAATACAGGTGCTTTGGAGCAATATGAGGGGTAAAAGATGTTGGTAATTTCTTACCCGTCTTTCCCGGACTTGCTACTGGTCCTGGTAGACCTCGTTGGCCAGGAGCTCCACGAGGACCTGGTAAACCCGGTGGTCCCATAATACTTGTCCTAGAAATACCTAGACAGCCCGCAAGAACAGAGAGATGGCAAAATATGTTTGAAAGCATAAGCCATAGAAATAACGACACAACCTCCAGCAACTAGTTAAATGTTATCAATATTGACGTAATAAGTGAACCAAACGAGCATCTCCGTTGAGCATGCTCAGCGTGTTTTGTCAATAAGTCAGGTCACAGTTTGCCAGATACAACGTGTTCTTATTTCAAATACAAATGTATATTCACACATACACGTGTATATATATATATATATATATATATATATATATATCATAAAGTTGTTCCAGAGGGTTGATGCGGGAATAAGTTAGATTTTTTTTCCTTTGTAAATTGCGGGTGAAACGGTCACTTTATGTGTTGATTGCCATCTGAACTTTTTGGTTGGACAAAGCTGTGCTGAGATGGTGAACTGCTTTAATATGCAATAGATGCAATAGATGACAATAATATTTCTAATTCGGAATTTATAGCATAATCACGTCATGCGACATTCTGTTTGCATCACTTCAACAGCAAGCTTCTTCGTTATTTGATTTTTTGGTATGCAATTTGCTTCGTCACAAATACGTGGTTGAAATAGTGTCGCAGGAGTCCATTTAGTCGGGGAACTTAAAATCGATCTCATAACACACTGTAAAGGAGGCCATGTTGTAATCTGTCACAATTTCAAGAACCGCTGTCCATAAAATACGTTTCTGTGTTGCAAAAACAAACAAAAATTTAACCTTGCGGGACGCGATGGCAATGTATCGCCAGGCAAAGTGTGGCCTTTAAAAATGATAGCAGCAGATGTAAACAGCTTTCCTTGATTCAGTCTCAAGGTGTTATGACCAGAGTGTACGTAGCCGACGACCTGGTCTGCTGTGGGTTACACAAACATGTTCTACATTTGAGACAAAAAAGTGAGTCAAAATATACATACTGTAGTTTGATAGAACTAAGGATGTCTACCATTTATTCCCGGTTGTCCAGGTGGGCCCAGAGGCCCTTGCCGGCCCGGCGGTCCACGTTCTCCCTTCGTGCCGTCAGAACCCTTGGGACCCATCACTCCGATCCCAGGTGGTCCCCGATCACCTGCCACATCAAATGTATCTTATGTACCATATAATGTTGTACACACACACACACACACACACACACACACACACACACACACACACACACACACACACACACACACACACACACACATATATATATATGATATACTGAAGCCAATGGTAAATTTAAGACTGGTGAACAGATAATACTTGTCTATTTACATTGTGAAAACTTAGTAACCATAAAATGTTTCATAAAGCATACATGTGTTTGTGGAGTGAACATGAACAATAAAAAAGAAAGGAAAGAGCAAAGTTTAAATGACTTGTGTTGTGGATAAATTTTTGGATGTAACCGATATTACTTTTGCTGTTTGCTCGGTTGAACCCCTTGAACCACTTGATTCCTAGTTGCCGCGTCATGCATATGGTGTGATACTAGAAAAGGCAGTGGTACTTACATTAAAGATATTTTGAAAATAACCTAACGAAAACATGTACCCACGCACTCACGAAAACACACACACACACACACACACATATATATATATATATATATATATATATATATATATATATATATATATATATATATATATATTTATTTATATAATATGAAAAGACTGTTAGTGATTTCGACGCTTTGTGACAATAGTGTTACAGCAAGGGTACTTTTCTCAGTTCATTCCATCATAGAAGTTTACGCTTCTTTAAATCAATAATGAGCAAGAAAATTTATAATGAAGTATCAAAATTAGGTCATTCAGGAAAAGAAACTAACCAGGATTGACATCAATACACCACATAATACAAATGGGAGTTAAAAACCTGAATTTTACTGCCATTATCACAATTAAGCAGCCATTAATCATGGTGACGCCGAAATCGTAAAGTGAAATATTGTTTTCAGAAGCCGGTTTTGATATACCGGACTTGACTTCTTGTACTTCAACATGAAACAAAACAAAACTGCTGGTTAAATATAATGGGTGCAATGCAATTTTTCATACCTAAAACTGTATGGTTTAAATATGTATAATTTAATAACTTGAGATGCATGATTGTTCTTGAGAGATTCACTATGATATGTCTACAGATACCGGACTTTTTCAATAACAAGTAAAACAACACTAATGTGCTTAAGACAATTTATTACTAAAAATGAATCGCTTTAAACACATATTCTTAATAACTTGTGGGATTCAGTTGAATATTTTTACTACCACTAAGTCTTTTTAGGTTTACTCTCCACTCTGTGTAAAATTTGGAAAATGTCAAGACTTATAAGTACTAAATCAAACAGTGTTTGTAATATACATGTATGCAAGACAATTTTATACAACCTAAACGAAATGGTTTTATACACACATTTTTAATAACATAGCGCGAATGAATTTTACTGGTCACTGTGACATCAATACACCACATAATACAAATGGGAGTAAAAAACCTGAATTTTCAGCATACAATAAAGTGAAAGTAGTTCAAAATGATAATAAAATATCACTCTCAATTTTCACTGGAAATAGCACATGAGTTTGATTTATGTAAACGTTACTTTAGCCCGATGTTTTAAATTCTGTTATTTTTCATCTCTTTCACTTGCCTGATGAAAGGAAAAACCTTCAAACTGAGTTCACTCCTAAAGAAAGCTTGGGAGCTAATGACATGGTACCCACAAATATTAGATGTTGTAATTTAAAACTGATAAAATAGCTTTAAGATGAAAAAGATAAAAATCAAGAATAACTTTATAGTTGAAGTAGGTTAAAAAACACTGATGCTCTCCGCTGTGGGCAGCATTACTGTCCAGAGTAGAATGCCGAACTTAAGTCTGCTCATGAATACGCCTATATAATTGGCTACGATCTGAATATGTAATGTATAATGTAATTTCGATTTGTTTGGTTTCCACCCTCGACCCACCGTCCCCGTCAAGCCCAACTTTTTATGCGCAACGGTTTTGTATAGTCAGGAAGCCAAGGCTGATTTTTTTTAGGAACCTTGACTGGACGGATTTTTTTTCACACTTGATTCTGCAACTTGAGATGTCATACCAACATAAAATGGTGGGTAAATGGGCTTTACCCTTGGGCATTTTAAAAAATTCAAGATGGCGGCCAATATGGCAATTAGCAAAGCAACACTTTTTTCAGTAAGCCTGTTTACCATTTTGGTGACATTTGGGTCTTTTTATGGGTTTTGATGATGCCTGACTCAAATGAAATACTTGTGAGACTGTCAAAGGTCAAGGTCAAGGTCATTTGGTAAGGCCAAAGGTATTTCTAGCTCAGAAAATGCTGTTAGCCTGTAAGATGGCAAATAACAACACACCATTCATGAATAAAAGTAGAAGATGTTCGTTTATATATTGTGCTGCGTGTGACAAGAATATTTTGCACACAATGATGGATGGAAAGTTGTCAATAACAAATAATCAAGGTCCATTCAGAGATCAAGACTACTGGTAGATTAAAGTCAGGAAGCCGCAGCTGATTTTTTGGAGGAACCTTGACTTGACAGATTTTTTTTCACACTTGATTTTGCAACTAAAGATGTCATACGAACATTAAATGGCAGGTAAATTGGCTTTACCCTTAGGAATTTTCAAAAATTCAAGATGGCGGCCAATATGGCTGCCAGATGTAGCTGCTCACAAGGATTCACTATTTTTGGTAACTTTTTGACCAAATTTGGTAACATTTAGCTGATAATACAAGTTTGGGATGATGCCTAACTCAACTTGGACATTTTTAGGTCCTCAAAGGTCAAGGTCAAGTTCATACTGCAAGGTCAAGGGTATTTCTTACCAAGGAATATGGGGTACTTACCACGATTTTTCTTGTGGAGACTTATTTTCATTTACTTCCATTTCAGATGTAGATTCAAGAAGCAGAAGTAGCCTGTAAGTGTAGCAGTAGCCTGTAGACGTAGCAGTAGCCTGTAGATGTAGCAGTAGAATGTAGCACCAGCAGTAGCCTGTAGCACCAGCAATAATTTACTCATGGCACAAGAGTGTATCTTCAAACTGTGCTTGGCAATGTCCAGCCAAGCAGAAGCTTTCTCAAAGTAAACCTGATGGTGCTAGGTTGGGCAATATTATACAAGGCAGTGTCCATTATGGTGACAATATGCACGAATACTTACAGGAACAAACTTGAATGAGCATCTGCAGGTTTTTCATCACAAGCACTATATTTCAACATATCTGGCATGTGCACCATCTGGTTCCAAATCACTGCCAGTAGACCAACCCCCTATTAAGCGTATGAGGCAATATGATGCTCCTACGTTCAGTTTCAGAGAGCATTGTATTTATTGTGGTGAATGCTGTATGATAGAAAAAGACAGAAAAAATCCCAATAGGTGGGTGCCAGCCTTCCCGGTAAAATATGCTTTCTTTCTTCTTTACCAGCAAATTTAAATTATGCTAAATAGCACCATTAGAAATTTTAAATCTTGAACAACTTCAAAGCTATAATAAATAGAGATGCCATTCCAACTGCTACTCCTGTGTTATGGAATAGTTGTACATTGCCATACCAATATGCTTTGAAGACACACACACACACTGATTTGCTATGCAGCAAATCATCTTTCCTAGTTTCGTTCTATATTTGTCTTTTTAATGCTATGTCCGTATGCTCACAATGCCATGTAAGTTGGTGCATGTAAAAAAACTTTTTTTTTGTTTGAATCAGCACCTTCTACAGTATTTTCCCTATGACATGATGTTGTCTGCAAACAAGACTCCAGGTTACAGAGGCTCTCGAATATACGACTGATAAAGTTAAGAGTATGCAGCTAAAATTAAAGATAAAGTCTTTAGCGTGATGCATTGACGCAGGGGGTGGGGGTACGACACTATTGAAGTGTTCTGCTCATCGTTAAATAAAAAAGAAAGAAAGAAAGAAAGAAAGAAAGAAAGAAAGAAAGAAAAAAAGAAAGAAAGAAAGAGAGAAAACCTGAGAGGTATAATGTATTTGTTGCAAGCATTTTGCATTTTAGTCCTCGTGACTACCCGATTAGGCGTGTCCATTTTTCTCGTTTAAAATACAGTGCCGCCAGAAACTTTTGCACCGTCCCCTCTGGTGGCCCCTCCACGTGGTCCTCATCAGATATAACTTGTACAAGGCACTCCTGCAGAGATCACTGTTAGAAACTTTCATGTTAGTTATTCAGTGTGCTTCTTGTACCTACCTGTGGCGCCCATTGGCCCTTAACTGGTTATGGTGTCAGAACTATACTGTTTATTACACTTTGAAAAGTGGTACCTGCAAGTGGCTCCACTGGTGACCCTCTCCTGCCCCCCCCCCCCCCGAGTTTTGGAGCAAGACTTTCCGCCGGCACTGTATGACACACATCCCATTGAAGACAGTGAACAAACTGTCAGTGATCACATCCCAAAACTTCAACAACGTCAGAAACAAATGATTAGCTTGAATACATGTATATATTTTAAAGAAAAGCAATAGAAATGCGCATCTGGGGAGCGGGTTTTAAATGTCAACAGTCAGGGAACAACTAAAATGAACCGGACCTTTTTCGAGAAAAACCAGCGAAAAGGTTATTTTCCCCGGAAAATTATAAAAAAAGTATCTAGGACAGAGAGGGGAGTAGACTCATCGTTTAGACCTTGTGTCATGTCGGTGCATCCAGCGACCACGACCCTTTCTCATTCAAATTGGCAAAAAAGCGAACCGATAGTAATTATTGCCCGTGTTGGAAGTCTTAAGTCAATCGTAACTTTCAATACAAGGAAACAATTTAAGCTCCTTTAAAGAGTGTCGGGGTAACAGACTGGGTCAAAATTTTTTCTTGGCACGTTTTGGGCGTGGAGCTTCTAAAACGCACTGGGTAGGAGTATTGAAATTAACCTTTTTCCCGTTTAAACAATGGTCATGCTGGTACTCAAATGAAAGGTCCTTCCGAGAATAATTAAAAAGCTACATCACAGTAAGTGCAATAGCGTGATTTGTTGACGCAGTTTTAATTTTTAATTTATGAGGTTAATTAAAAAGCTACATCGCAGTAAGTGCAATAGCGTGATTTGTTGACGCAGTTTTAATTTTTAAATTATGAGGTTAAAAAGAATGAATGTAGATGACATTTGACCGTTGAACCGATGCCAACGGTTTTTTCCTCTAGATATTGTCTCATGAAGCATGTCAGTATTGACTCATTGGTAAAAAAAAAAAATCAAGGAGCAAGATAGGAATTAAAATACCACTAATATAAACTGTTGTGGATATCGCAGTCACCCCTCATCGCGGTTTTTAATTTTGCACTTCCTTTTTGCTAAAATTAATGAACTTCACTGCATTGTAGCTTAGCCGCAAAACGATAAACTCACAGCTCATTCAATCATGGATGAGAAAACAACGTCCCCCTGGAACAGGTCTTCCCTGACTCGACAGAAGACACAGCAAAAAGAGTATTTGGATAAAAGAGTTTGTGAAATAGACTATAAACTTGAAAATGAAAATTATGCTCTGACCTATCGTCAAAAAGTAATAAAGGGAAGACCAATATGTAAGGGATACAAATCATGCATTCACTTCTTTGAAGAATCGAATTTTTCTTTCATTGTTTTTATCGGCAGTTGACTGCAATGTCCCAACGCGTATTTCTCATTTGAGCGCAATATGAAACTGGTGCCTTCACTGAGGACAGGAGAGAGGGTAAGAGAAGCGCAGTTTGAGAAGTGAAGAGGGCAAGGCGATGGTAGGGGTGTGAACTAAAAACAATGTCTGCTACGCAGTGGTGCTGCATTCAGTAATTATGTCACACTTTCAGACAATTTATTTATTTATGAGTATGTTTATCCTGGAACGCCCTTTCAGAGCATAGCTCCGATCTTCCAAGGAGTCCAGCACACATCTAGCTAAAAAGCAATAAATTACACAATTCTACAAGATAAATAAAAAGACAACAAACAAATAAAAACTAGAGAAAACTGGTTGTATTTGTGTCGTCTTGTCCAGAACCACTCCCTGGTAGTCGTTACCCTATTGCACAGTTCAAACTCCTTACCTTCAAAAACTAATCTGTCACTGTCTAACCTATATGGATATGGAAGTACTACTTCCGTATTGTACACATTCTTCTGTGGAATTTTGGCATAGGCTGCATTAGCCAAAAAAAAATTAAAGGATCTTTAATGGGCAACTATTCAGAACATGTTTCATTGTCTGTGCCTGTGTATGTCTCTTTGAGTAACGGCTCCTTTTTTGAGGTAAACAATTAACAAGAGGCAACACTCTTAATGATGAAAAAGTATGAACATGTCAAAGGATGCTACTAGGAATCGGCAAATCTACATTGAAATGGCGTCTTCCTGTAAGGTCTACACTAGAAGGCCAGAACAGAGTTTTGACCTACCAAACGTTGCTTCAGCCTAACATCATGTGGCACGATCATAGGCAGAGACTCGTGGAGTCTGGAAATATTTGTTGCACTGATGAACAGTACCAATTGCCAACCCCAGTAAATCCTTCAGGTGGCATGCCATCCAACTTTCGTCACAACCAACTAAAGACCTTCCCATGAGAAATCTTTTACAATTAATGGAAGATTCCATGAAGGGAATCGTCAAGAATTTAAATGAAAGGATTTTGCCTCTATGTCAAAATCAGGCAAATTTAGAGTGTCAGTACTTACAATTGTGGAAGGAGAAGGGTAAGTGTGATAGGATAGGCACATCTATTGCTACAGGAAGGGGTGTGAAAGACCATTCAACTGTTTCTCCTGACAATATCTTGCAGCACGTGTGTAAGATTGTACTTCTAGCTATATATTCTGCCCAGAATGGCACTGTAACTGCCAGACATCAGCATTGTTTCACTCTGCCTCTTGTTTCGAGATATTTTTTTCAAGATGCTATTTTCTCAGACAGATAGTAGGACAAGAAGTGCCGGGTCCGGCGATGTTCCTTTGGAACAGAGACATACATGCCACAACCAGCACAACCTATCTTCACTCTGGTCATGACTACCACATTAGAAAACAAAGCAAAAACACAAGAGATAGATCATGTGGACAAGATCAGAGCTCTTCTTGAGGGTATGAAAGGCATGACCACGATATTAAGTACAATTTCGGGGGTACATGGGAAGTTGAATGACAAAGTGAGTTCTCAACAGAAAACACCACATGGTACTCCACCCAGAAATGCCAAAGATGCTTGTTTCAGGTGTGGCAGTGCTACACACTTTGCCAGGGAGTGAACATCTCCAAGAGCATTTCCGGCTTCATCATCATTGTGGAAGCCAGTATTCTCTTCCAACAAGGGTAGGCAACAGTAGGAGTTACACAAGCATGGCTTGTGAAGTCTGTCCACGTGACAACCCTTACAGCTACAGTGCCGCCAGAAAGTCCTGCACCATCTCCTCTGGTGACCCCTGCACGTGGTCCTCCTGGGGTACATATTGTACAATGGACTCCTGCAGAGAAAACTGTTAGGAAGTTTGATGTTAGATACTCAGTATCCTTCTTGCACCTTCCTGTCACCCCCATTGGCCCTAAGCTGGTTATGGTGTTAAAATGTTAATTTTTATTACACTTTAAAAATTGGTACCTGCAAGTGGCTCCACTGGTGACCCCCCAGAGTTTTGAAGCAAAACTTTCAAGCAGCACTGTAACAAGGGCCATAAGAAATATCACTAATGTAAATAGTTACTCTGATATGGTTCACTCAGGTAATGTTAATATGTATATGGTTGAAGCAAGTGTTGTGAATAATTCATTTCCCATACCTAGCTAAAAAAACTACTTTCCAGAATATAAGGGGTACAATATTATTTCCATAACAGTCAATTTTCAGGAAACTCAAGCCGTAGTGGACACAGCAGCACAGATCACTGTTGTAAGTGTAGATTTTGCCAGTAAAATTAAGATAAATTCCACTCAAGGGGAAAGGTTATCCTGAGAGGAGCTACTAAATCAAGTAGGATGGAAGGAACTATCGTAAAGCAGGCAAGACTTTTCTCTGGGAAAAGTACATTTCTCATGGATGTATATGTGTCCCCAATAACAAATCCTAGCATTGTTGGTCTGGATTTTTTGTTGGAGTATGGATGTATAGTTGACCTGGAAAACAATGTTACTATTATGGGTGATACAGTAATACCTGCCACTTTGTGTCGTAACGGTACAACGTAACACCATGTACACAAGGTGTTGCTCCATCAAAAACTGGTTGTACCTCCTGATAGTACGGTTCAAGTTCTTGCAGCTACAGAGGGTATGCAATCCAGGGATTATGTTATAACATCTGTACCAGTTAATAGTGACTTGTTTTTACCTTCAATTGTAGTACCAGGTCTAACCAGAGTTCCCATTGACATAATTAATTTGGGTGACACCTCTGTAACTGTGAAACCACGAAAGCTGATGGGCACCACTGTTTTGTTGGATTGTGTATTTGACACTGATACCACAATTGCTAACTTGTCAGATTTGGGGGACCATTGTTCTGCAGATGACCACCTGACAGTACAATCCATAAGGCTGGACCATTCACTTGGGGGTGATGTGAGGAAAACAAAGATTTCTTGCATAATGATGAGCCAGAATACTTAAGAACCCTGTTAAATACCCCAATGCACATCTTACTGGTGAACAACCACAGAAATCATCATGGTTGCTGTTTGAGTATTCTTCTTTGTATTATTTTATCTGTAAGTGAATATTACCAAGGGTGTTTCACTGGGGTAGCACATAAAACTGACACTCAGAATGCCAAGCCTATCAAACAATTTCTCTGGTGTATTCCATTTAGTTTTGAACAAGAAGAAACAAAACATCTTCACCAGCCATTGGATACAGGAGTTATACAATCCTCAAGGTGGGACTGTGCAGCACCTCCTGTTTTGGTTAGAAAAAAGGATGGCAATGTTTGCAATTGCATCGATTATCCTGCACTGAACAAGGTCACTGTCAAGGACCCATACCCTTTACTGTTGATTGATAAGTGGTTGGACACTTTGGGAGGCAAAATTTTTCAGCAGACCACCACAAATCAGCATTTCTAGCCAAACACGGGTTGTTTGAGCATTCATGTACGGCTTTTGTTCTTTTAATGCCCCAGGGACTTCCATGCATGTCATGAATCTGGTGTTACAAGGATTCACTTAGTCCAAAGTATTTCTAGTTCTTATTCTAAGCAAATCTTTTCTAGATCATTTAAAAAAATGAGAATATTATTTGAATATGGCCCTGTTATACAGTGGTTAGAGACCAACATTAATCCAACATAAGATGCTCTACAACTTGAAAGTCGATCTCTAAAACATATGTGGCTCTGTAAGTCTCAACTGTCTGTGGATTATGGTGTTCTGTTCTACAGATAGGAAGACGTGGTGCCTAGGGACTGCTTAGTTGTACCTCTCTTTCTCTCTGGGATGAAGTACTATAGCAGTGTACTGATATTTGATTAGCAAGACATCTTGGTCAGGATAAAGCTTTAAAGATCTTTTGCCATATCTGTCTGAAGAGTCTTTTGGCATAACTTGGTTGACGACTGTAAAATATAGAGTCATGTACTGCATTTAACACCCACAAAAAAACAACATATATGTGGCTGAGAGCAAGACTAGGTAAGTACCATGAAGGAGCAGCTATGGAACTAGTCCACATTGATATTGTGAAGCCATTTACTCAAAGTTCAGCAGGTAATGTATAGCCTATATATTTATACACATTGACCAAGGTGTGGACCTGAATGATAAATTGACCAAGGCCATCTGTAATTGTTAGAGATAACTAAGACCCAAAACCACACCTTACATATCTTGTGCAAATGACAAGTGGAAAGGTATAATCATCTTCCCTTACAAATGTTGAGGTGCTTGTACAGAGTTTCAACAATAACTGGGACAAGTATCTCATCCGGTTAGCTGCAGGAGTTAAAGTAATGGGCCCACAGATCTTGTGTTCCAAATCTTCGGGAGCAAACTGGTCAAGAAGCTGCTAGTATGCTAAAGAAAATGCAGGTAACTATGTCTAAAGCACACCTCATAGCTTGGAATCATATACATGTCTCCCAAGAAGGACAAAAAAAAGTATATAACTTAAAGCTGTGCAACTATACCTATGAACGAGTGGATATAGTCTACAAACTTGAATCTGCATGCAAGTCTGGTCAACCAAGGAAACTGGGTAAGATATGGAGCGGACCATATATTGTGACACATGTTTTGTCGGAAGTACTTTATAAGGCTAAAGGTTGTAGAGAAGAATTTGTGACACAATATAACTTTCGGAAATGATGTAAGGATCATAAAATCCCGATGTAGCTAAGACTGGTGAGACGTGTTTTATTACAATTAGATGTCACAATCTCTTATGACCACGAAGAGCAAGAGGAGTCCTGATTGGTAGACATTTTAGAGACCTGTTTGGCATGAATGAGGATGTGCCAACACAAGACAATGGTGATATTACACCACGAGACAGTGGGGCAGAAAAACCCAACCTCAGGATGACAGGAACACGCGCTAGGGTGATACGTCTTTGGATTTGGATCCAGATTATTTTATCACTAGTACTTCCAGTCCCGTGTCAAAAATTTAGGTCCAGTACCTTTAATAAATATTCTCATTGTTACTCTGCCATCTGATAGATTTGTTGATTGATGTCCCCACATATATGTGGGGAAAGGGCTGTTTTTCAGCCTGAGAAACTCAAACGTCGGCAGTCTTTACACCTGAGGAATGAGGACCAGCTCTCTTTGACGATTCAGCTGAAGCCCAAGAAATCCAAGTTGCATCCATCCCCAGTCTGTAAAGCCAAGGTATTACCCGTAAAATAACACGTCCTAAATGCCCACCTTCCATGGTATGTGTCGCATTCCACATGTTGCTGTCAATATGGTTTTAAATGCGCTGAAGTGATGGGTATGCTGGCATAACTTCGGCAGCACAGTAATTCCAGAGAAGGTCAATTTAGGAAGGAAAATGGGAGCATTGGGTCAACCTGATGGATGGATTTCTGCTATCTTTAGCAGAAGAGAACGGATGCACATCAATCAAAGACTTGTTTCACCATGTTAGAGAACACCAATTGTATGATCAGGACTCAGCAATAACTCATACACACAAGACGTCATTTCAACTATTCATTCCGAGATCACTTAGATTAAGCATCTACCAAAATGGTCACAGTGTCAACTCCTTATTGTATTGTTGCCATGTTGTATTGGGGGGGGGGGGGGCAGGGGGTGTTAGCTGCCATCAAATAGTAGTAGTCTTCCAGAGAAACGTGTGGAGCCAATGAGAAGTGTGGTGCATGCATCCCTGCATACATACATGCGTATACAGTGAAACCTATTTTCAGGCAGCACCCCCAGGGCAGGCTAAAAAGTGGTCACATAAGACAGGCGGTGTGTCAAGGGAGGTGCAATAACATTAGAAAGATAGCAAAACGGACTCGGAAATATGGTCTTAAAAGGCAAGTGGTCTTTTATTACAGTGGTCTCTCAAAACAGGTTTCACTGTACACTTTTTTCATTCTGATCGCAGCTTTATTTAATTTACTTGCTAACATTTGTATCACATCATCAGTAGCTCATCACAACATATGCTCAACCCGATCAATCTAAACAGCACCCAATAGCCATCAGATCACAACAGTGTCAATAGATTTGCATGAAGCACACCTAGTTTTCAAAAGTAATTCGTGCGTTATGGATTGGCCGTCTAATTTCCTTTTCTTTTGAAGGCTTGGCTAATTGATCTGCCATTCACGGAAAGGATAAATATTCCAGTTTGTCAACTCCCATGCTTCAATATATCGGGTAAATATATCCATAAATTTCTTTTTACTGCGTGTTGTAGGTCTATGCAGGGATATAATTATACCTAGAAACATCGACAAATTGAGAGATTATTGATAAAACTTGTGCTCTTGAAAAATTGATTTCGTTTCATATCGGGATCTACTTTAGGTGCACTTTACACCCAAACGCAAGGTGATGGACACATCTGCAGGTGTCAACATGGTATCAGTCAACCAACGACACTGTATAGAACAAACGAACGCAGCTGCTTGATTGACATTATGGCGTCTCCTTAAAATCTGTCAAAGACATAGCTTCAAAGCGTTCACTCACAAAAATCCAGACATCTCGGAACAAAATATAGCTCGATCATGAAAGATAGCTCTGCTGCCGTCCGTAAAAATGTCATTGGATCATTTCGCAACTCCAAACCAACTAACAAACAAAATAGCAACCTGCGCGCAGTTAATGGTTAGTATTTACTATCCTTTACATAGGTTCTGCATGGGTATCGACCAGTCTCCTGCGCTAGTAACAGGCCAATGCCTTCACATGAGCCCTGCACAGCCCCATTGACCTGGCGACTTGGAGACAAGTGTTGAAATTGTGTGGCTTGAAGTGCAGATTCATACGACAAGGTTTTCATTAGCAGTTTTCTGCAAGACCTCAAATTCTGGTTTATCATTTGGGGATGGATAATCTGCAGGCAAACTCGGATTGTGCTCATATTTTTCGTTCTGGTAAAAACATATCCATGTGTGATCTTAATGCAAACTGTAAAACTGACTGGTTACTTGTTCGACTTAAAACGGAGAGTATACGCAAGGTTCACCTGGCAGTACTAAAAGGCAAATTAAGATCATTTTAGGAATAAAAAGGTAAATCAGGCTGTCTGGGATGCCCGCTTTGGTATATTTGATGTTGACATGACCTGACCTGCTTGTTTGAGTAACTTTTTTACCAAAACACAACTTTTGGATTAAACACTTTGTTCAAGTAATCAATGTTTTACATTGTAGAACATAATGGGGCATTATTTAAAACTTTGAACATTTTGTCACTGCAGGAAGTTAATCTTTTCAGACAGGAATATTTATGGATAATTGTACCAAAGAAAAATGCCCCAAAGCATGTTCATACTTATTTGTAGATAATAATGTCATTCGTCACCAATATACCGTACCATTTTATGTCGTTCGATGTCGTTCTAAAGGTCAGGCAATCTTCTATCCAGAACAAAAAGTCTTTCAGTTAAAAAAAAACTAACAAATAATAAAAAAACTAACCAAGCAAACAAACAAAAAGACAAATTATAAGGAAAAAAACAACTTCCTGTTCCCATTGCCAATATTGTTTTTTTTTTTTTTTCATATTCATATCTCAGTATTTATTTCTTTTGTAATAATACTCTTTCCAGTCAGATGTCAAACTTAAAAAATCAGAAAGTGTTGACTGAGAATTGTGGGATCACATGATGATCATATTTCAAAACTTTCGCTACAAGAAACTTGGATGACTGGAATCAGAGATATATTTCATAGACGTGGAAATTTTTTGTTGGCTGAAGGGCTCAAAAAAAAATCAACAAACAAACAAACAAACAAAAGCAAAAACAAAAAAAACAAAAAAATCAAAACAAACAAAAACAAAAAAAAAATAAACACAAAACAACAACAAAAAACAAAAAAAGAACAAAACAAAACAAAAAACAAAAAACAAAAAAAAAAAACAAAAAAAAAAAAGCAAAAAAAAAAAAAAAAAAAAAAAGCAAAACGAAAGACCCACTTACCCCCCCCCCCCCAAAAAAAGTATGTCTAGAGATGTTAGAATTAGATTGGCAGATCAATGTTGCCAGATGATTTATTTTTTTGTGTCGTGTGATGTAAGTTTTAAACGGCCTTCTATGGGAAGTTTGAAGAAGAAAACAAAATAGAAAGTTATCTAAAGATCATAAGATATTTAAACTTCTTAAAATGTCTCCAAATTGGGGTTTCGCAATTTCAGGTTACGAATAGAAGCTGGACGGCATTTGAATGAGCCTGTGGAAAATAAATTTGCATCTTGAATTCCATGTGATCAAGGTGCTGCTGAAGACAAAAGCTTTTTGCTTTTTAACTCAATACATACCAGTACCTGTTTTTTCCGTATATTTGCCTAGATTTAAGACAATTGCATGTTTAAATTCTTCATAGAAAGAGCTTTCGTTCAAATATCAACATGCCTATAGTCTTAAGTCAGTAATTCTGGCACGGCCTGGCAAGTCATCCTGCAGCTGCCGCAAGGGCAGCTGCAGCATAACTTGCCAGGCAGTGTCAGAACCACTGACCAAGGCCTATGCCCATAGTAGGGAATAAGTTAAACTGTAGATGTGCTCTGGTCTTTGGTTCTCTGGATACCTTCCCTGATCAACTCATTGAACGAACAGATAATTCATAGAAGCTCAATTCTTTTCCTGTGTACTCATCTGTTCGAAATATGGTACATGTGCTCAGCTGTCTGCAGCCCGAGGCACACAGACATTCACCTACACAAGTCTTCAACAAATTTACATTGAGACAGACTGGAAACATTGGCTGAACGTAGGATGAAGGAAAATCTGGTACGTTTAGTCAAAATTCTAAACGGAATTAGTCCAAGATCCCCTTTGATATTGTTGCTTGCAACCTTTTTCCACACACCAAACAAATGCGTGCTATTTGGTCATAAAATAATTTTGTAACTCGATTTTTCGCCATGAGATATTCGTGAAATAATTCACTGCCTCAATCGAGTGAGAGCCTACCTCATTTAGATGTCTTGAAAAGGGATCAAAATAAAACAACACTTAAACGTAACAAACTGCTTTATATGTATCAGAGAAAAGTTGCCATTCGTGCCCGAATGAGATTGGGCTACATCCAATCAAATAGTGACCTCCATGAAATAGGCGTTGTGGAGATCATCAATGTGGTGATGTAAAGCGAACTTGAAAGTAGTAACTTTTTTCGTCTAGTGTAATAAATATATTTTTTCGACGAACGAGTTACAAACTAAATAACTCTGGAAATTTCAACCTCAATACTTTGTCTTTTTAGAATGGTAGTTAGCGAAATAACAGCGAGTCAGAATGACATCATTTTCAGCGGTGCATAAATACATGTATACATATAGACATACATCACACAAACACACACACGCACACACACACACACACACACACACACACACACACACACACATATATATATATATATATATATATATATATATATATATATATATATATATATATATATATATATATATTAACAACGCATGAAGATGTAAAATACGTATCATGTAAGAAGTAACCTCGTATTGTTGGGATAAACTCCTAACTTAACTCGCACATCTTTTCATTCAGCTTCCAATTTTTACTCCTAGTTCTCGTCCAGTAAGTTTTATCGGTGTCTGCATAACACGGTTTTGAAATGCTATTTTTGACTTGTTGTACAGAAGATTCCCCTAATATACGCTGGGGAGCCCGTGAACCAATTGTTTTTGCACGGCAAAATGTTTTTAAACCTACATACTTGCTTCTCTTTAACTAGTCACAGCCGCACCCCTCCTTTATATGTCATCAAAAACACTGAGGCGAGCCCTCTGTATCCATGGCACAGCTTGTTCAACATGATACTCCTTCATCGTGCTGTGATTTATCTTTCATCAACATTTTATCGAACCATATTCAGTGTTTTTATTTCTTTTTTACTTCATAATTTTACCATTGAGTTGCTCTTATATCCGTTGTCTTGTTGAACTTGTGGAGAGCAAGGATTCTTTCTTCCCGGAGATGGCAGGAAGTTAATTTAATCTTATACATATATATTTAAATATATAACCTTTAGAACAAGAAGGGTGGATATGAGGGTCTAATCATCATCGTTGGCGTTGTCATTATCATCATCATCATCATCATCATCATCATCATCAATTTCTACGACTTTTCACTTAATTTTGTCTCATTTTTTGTACAACAAGCAATTTTCTATGCATTGAAAATTAACAATGTTTCACAAACCGTGTGTATCCTGTCGCAACAAACAGTTTTTTTATTTTGTAAAGACAACAGTTCACAAAATCATTGTAGAATAGTCATGACCTTAAGCAATGCAGTTTCAAGATAGTTAATTTTTTTGAGTACATGTCTGATGTGACGGCAGGTCGGCGGACACCGACATTTTGCAACCGTTTATAGCATAAATCTTTTTCTGTGGCGACATCTTTATGTATTTCTACGTACAGGATCAATGCAATATGACTATCATTTGTAACATGATATTAGTCAAATTTCCTCAGGGATGTATCATTGTCATGAAGTCCGATTGTCATATTTCTAGTTTCTGTCCACACATTAACATTTGTGCTTTGTAATTGGAAAAAACTGCAGTTATACCAAAATATGATATTCCGTTGAAATGATTTTTCTCCCAATCCACAATTTGTTGACGTAAACGCTGTTTGGTAACGAGATCTTTTATGTAAAATAAGTGGTCAGATGAAATTGTAATATTTCGGTCTGAACAACTTAGTCGGAACAAGTGCTTGACCCTTTTGCGATTTATCTCTGTCTGGTTGTCTCCATGTTGACTAACAGTATTTTTAGGCTCATTGCAGATCAAGAAGTCGCAACTCAACAGCGAGAAAAAAAATTATTTGACATTTTAGTAAAAATAACATGGAAACGGATATGCCACAATAGGGAAATATTGATGTTACATAATTGTTCATTAGAGCATTGATATTACTTGCATTAAACAATAATTTGTTCACTGTGAGCCACCTGTGTATGTTTGCTTACAAAACTGTTTGTTCACATGTCCTTTATCTTTATTGCCTTCAATTAAACATATAAGCAGTAAAACCCGTAAAAATTGCAATGTATCCTGGTCCTCATGTTGACTATATAATTCCAATTTAAGCCTTGAATTTACTTATCGTAACAATTTAGATCATAAAATTATGCATATATGCCCTGATAGCAATGAAAGGTTTAAAGATTTTTGTGATCTCTTTTAAGGACAGGTAAGACACCAAAAATAAATCCCACTTTATTCAATCCTAGCTCAAAATGTATGTGCTTTAGGATAATCAAGCATAATGTATGTAATCGTCATACTCCAAAGAATTTAAATGTCCCGTATTTGGGTGTCTGTGATGTTTATTGTTGAATAAACAATTGAAAGTTTTGTTGAATAAACAATTGAAAGTTGGCCTCAAAACATCCATCTCATATATGTCGATATAAGTCACTTATTATTTGTGATAAAATCATAATTACACTTGCATCTTAATCCTGACATATTGGCAGCAAAAAAATCGTGCGATTTTTTTATGTTTGGTTTAGTTTTTCTGTTATCTATCCTCAAAGCTTGACGTTTCAATTTTCCCTTTGATTTCCAGGATGTTCATTTTCTTCATTTTATAGAGAAAGAACGAAGCAAAATTTTGAAAATCGCTGATTCGCGTTTACAGTTCAGACATTACAGAATCAAGCCGTTAACCGGATTAATTTTGCCCCGCCGTTTTCTTGGAATAACCATTCTTAGGTGAGGTTCTCGTCCCATTATCCTTACTGAGAAAACAAGCTTCAAAGGCCATTGATGTTGATCATTTGCCTCTGAAACAATACCGTTTGCTCAACTTGAGCTGATATTTATCCGCAACGTAATAAACATCTTCCCTTAACTTTTGGTGAGGTTGTCAATCAATTGATAGCCAATCACATAAAGAAAAGAGCCTCTGAAGTACGGAACACATTTTTCAGCGATCTGTCAAACGGCGGCAGCGCAATCTGGTTTCAAAGCGTGACGTCATGGAGGTGCCCCTTTGGGCCCCATAGACCTCAAGCCTGGTAACGAAAGTTGTGTTGCCTTGCTTCGGTGGAGTAGCCTACGGCCGCTCGTGGTCAGTTGACGGATGGCAGGTTTTGTCTTCCGTCCCCTTACCTCTTCATCCCGATTTTAGGGATAGTGTTTTATTCATCGCCAAAGGCTTAGCAGACTTGGAGGTGAACGAGTGACTGGCCACACTGAGAAGCCCGATGGGACCACATTATTCACATGGTTGGTGGACTCGCTCAGCCTGGCCGGACACTGCCTAGTACCCCCAGAGGTGAACAAAATACAGTATATGACTTAAGCCTTTGCTGGAGAATTGTATTTACTCCTATCCGTATACTTAATGTAGTTAGCTTGTGAGATTTGTCTGTACACTTTACTTAGTTAGCTTGTCATCATTTTGTAGTTATTTTCTCAAGGAGTTTCAACCTGAGTTTTGTATTCTGTCGCTATTTTGTGTGTTTTCTCTTCTGTCCACGTTTATGCTTATTTCGATGTGTTTATTTGTACTTTTTCCCCTGGGTTTCCATAAAATATTATTATGTACGTGGGTACTGTTGATTAAAGTGCCAGTTTGTTGTTTTTATGTTTTTTTCCCACGCCGGCCTTTGACGTGCAGGACCATTGGGGTAATCCATCGCGGCACGGCCTTTAAAGGAACATCATCTGACCATTCCCGCTCCTCCTGAACATTTAATGTCTGCCTTCATTAGAACGCAAAACAACCAAGATAACTATGAAGTAAACCATTAAGGGTATAATATGTTAGCATGTTTGCATCTTTTCCTGCCCACAAACATACTTTCAGCATGCCACTTGATTTCTTGATACTACTCCCCATGGGCCGGTGCTGCCTGTGCTGCATGAAATCTTCGGGCGAGCGTGAAATCAGTGGTTGAGAACCTTAAAGGCTGCCCTTATGGAGTTAAAAATCATAAACGTGAATTACAATCAATAAATTTGTTATTGATTGTAATTCACGTCTCAAACGCTCTATCGAGACTGCACAAAGTTCAATAATTAAATCTTTACTGGGTCTCAGTAAATTTTCACACTCAACCCCGATCCTAGCAGCTTTGGATATACCTAAAGTAAGCGAAATTATAGAACGGGATACCCAATCCCTATTCCACAGAATTTTAAAAGTAAAGTCGCCGGTTCGTGACTTAAATGTCTTTCTTGTCGCGAAGCAAATTGTCACAGGTTCCACGGTGAAAGGCACACTTGTTGACCGCATAATAAGAATGGGGCTTTGACCCACTGGTTTGGTTGCCTCTGGTGCTGTTACCGGCAACCCTCGTGCAGAGGGACAGGCGGCTGAGAGTCAACTGGTCGATTGTGGACTGGTTGATTCTCTACGGTATGTTCTGCTGCATGAGGATTACAATAAACCCCATGGTACCATGCACCACATGGCCAAGCTTTTAATCAAGGTGTATTGATTTTTACTTTATCTACAGGATCTCATTTTTAGCTCATAACTGCCTTGATATATTTTATCTTATATATATGTGTCAACCTGATTTTCTTGAGTTTTCCGTTTGTGTTTTATAATTTTACCTCTTTGTGAGCTGTATTGTGGCTTCCTTTTGAAGTTATGTATGTCATAGTTCTCACTATAATTTAGTATCTTGATTTTATGATTGTTCCATTATGATTCTGTGTATGTACCTATGATTTTGTGTATACATGTACTTATGATTTTTGTGTATATTTATTTATGTAACCATTTTCCCCATTACTGGGGGTTTAATAAAGTATTATTATTAACGTCTTAAAACTTTGTCAGAGTAGTAGTACAAAGGACATTCCAGTGCCTGTGGACAAACTTGAAACTCGTGAGATCTGGACCAGCCCCGAAACAACACACCTTGTGTCAGCAAGTTGTATGTATTGTGTAAACACACAGACACACACACACACATATACGCACACACACACATATATAGATATATGTATATATTAATATATATATATATATATATATATATATATATATATATATATATATATATATATATATATATATATATATATACATACATATATATATATATTTCATGTTCGGAACGAGCGGGACTCGAACCTGCAACCTTTGGCACCAGTCGCCTAGCTGAAATGGGAAACGTTGGAGTATATATATATATATATATATATATATATATATATATATATATATATATATACTCCAATTGTGCTATGTGCTGCGTACCCAAAATAAATTTAATATGCCTGTCGACCATTGCACAGTACATATTCGGGTAGAAAACAAGCAACACAGCTGAGCATAGCATACACGGGTTGCGCGAACACAACTTTCCTTTTTGCTCATGCTGGCATTCAATTGACACATTACTTTGACTCTGCACCCCCCCCCCCCCGAAAAAAAAAACAAAAACAAAAAAAAGAAACAAAAACAAAAACAACAAAAAAAAACACATTGAATTATTTTAACAGATAATATATAAGCCATGAGTGCTTCTAAAAACAAAAACTTTTAGATTAAACGATTAATTCATGATTTCATCTACCTAGGAATTGTACACTCTAGGCATAACATTGAATCTAGACACATTGTGCTAATTAATACCGTATTTCCGTTAGTTTCAAAAACACTTTGCAGTGAAATCAATGATCATTTCCTCGATGCATCCGCCGTCGCTCAGCTATTGGGTCCCTTGGTAAATGAAGTATACTGTATTCAATATCGCGCTTACCAGTTTAAAATCAACTTACAGGATAAGTAACTCAAGGAGCTTCACTTTGCATTTAAGACAGCATGCGACACCGTACACTTTTGGAATTTATCATGCTGGTTGTCTCCCTGCATATTATATATAAAGGTAAGTATCGTTGTAGCTACGTTTGAATTTATATCTTTACTTTACATCATCTACGTGAACATATATAAGAATTGACGGCGTACAGACAAGGCGGATAGGGGCTATACCAGCATCTAGTAGTCTATCAAAATATCAAAAGACACTAGTTAAACATCACATCGTTTTCATTTTTCTATAAATGTATGGACTGCCTCGAAAATAGTTTAGTTATCGAAAGAACAATCCCATCAACCATATAACAAAGTGTCGGTAGTAAAAGGGACAATCTTTTAACAGTTTCATGAAAGTCAATTCGAATATTATTTTAATTTGGCATTACAAAAAAGTAATGGTAAACATCTTCAATTGGATCACCACAAGCTCAGTTTCTAGAATCTCGGACACCAATAGTATGTTAATAAGAGTTCAGTTGACTGCTGCCCACACGCAATTCTCGAGAGTGAATAATTGATATTCTCCTATTACCGCAAAATAAAGCCTTTTTTCTTTTCCACTTAAAAAGTTTTTCTAGGTGGCTTTTGAATATCGAAATATGTTCATCTTGTCTCATATCCAAAGGAAGCTGAATCCATAAACGCACCATAGATGGAAAGCAAGAAGCATTGTAAACAGCAGTTCTTGTTCGAAAGTGGGCAACATTGTGTTTGTTGCCTTTTTTTTTTTTTTATTATTGTTCGATTGCTAACATTTTGGGGAAGCAAGTCGCGTAAATATTGCTGTGTTTCACTGTTAATGATTTTGTACACACTTTTAAGTTTCTTTCTTCCCGCCTTTGTCTCCTCTTCGGTTTCAATGTATAATTTTACATATACTGTTCCATTCATAGCTCCAGTAGCAACTAGGGCAGCATGCAACTGAATATTATCTAACAATAGCTCATCAGCCTTACTACAATTCGACCACACTACATTACCATGTTCCAGAAAGGGTCTAATGAAAGACCAATAAATCGTTTCTAATGTTTACCTGGGCAGTTTGTATTGTAACTTCTCCTAAAATGCACTAATTTGAAACCGTTGTCTATCAAATTCATGACATGACTTACAGATATGAATGGTCCAGATATTTAACTTCTTTACATAGTCTAACTAAAAGCCTGCTCGCCACCAAGTTTGAAATGGATCTGATGTACAGGTTAGGGTACAAGTGGTCCGCTGTACCTCCAGGGCAAGTGTCACGCATTTAAGTGCCATTTTTGTCGACGTACCCTCCACGTCAACCTACACTGACTACCACTGACCTAGATAGCAAAATGTCTTTGGGTGGAACACACTTTAAAAACGTGGCTAAATGCTGAGAACAGAATTTGCTTTTCAATCAGCATAACAACTGTCGACTACATGAAGTCTCCGATGCTTCCAAGTCTAGTTCGTCATCTTTTATGTATTTATTTTAATCGACATAAATGTCGCATAAGCTTTTAATACTTGCTTCATTATTTGAAAATGTTGAAGTAGAACAACACTTCAATTAATTCCAGTGGTCAAGTACGTGTCTAATTTGATATAGCCTGGCGTAGTTATTTTGGTTCCCGACCGAGTAGCAACATGCCCGTGTTTTTATTGAGCGGGGAACCAGACAGCATTATATCAACCGGAAATCCCTGCAAAACAAAGGGCCAAGCCGTATTGGGCATACCTATCATGGCACTATTTATCGGATCGCATCAAATAATCTCAAATACAACCGAATTGCTACGAATTGAATTCTATAGAACCCATATATATATATATATATATATATATATATATATATATATATATATATACACTGTTTCACGTCGATATTGGTTGCCTTTTTCTTTAAGGCAACAAAATATATTGACATTACAGCCTCCTAAGTTCTGCCGATTCAATCATGCTTCAACGATAAATAACGACGGACGAAACATTATCAAATATATATATATATGCATGTTGCATCAAGAAAGTTCAGTGCAATTAACAAGCCAACATAAGAAAACAACCTGTGCCAATTTTAAACAATGTGCCCCGCTAATATGATATATGCACACATGTTCAAGTAATTTCTTAATATGCGAATTTATTCTTTTGTATTTACACAACTTATGTATGATAGACAAAGCCTAGTGGTATATATATATATATATATATATATATATATGGGGACAATATTATAGATAAATGGCTAGATGGGCTTTCAAAATTACTTAAAAAACAAAAACAATGATGAACAGTGAGAAAAGTGGTTGAAACGATTCAGCGTCAGCCTCAAGCGCTGAATTTGGAATGTATTTCGGCGGAAATTGTAACTGTCTATTCTGCAAGTCAAATTTCCCCAAGAGCAAAGAATTTCGCACTAACGTTACGAACAAAAAAATTCAAATTGAGAAACCCCGACCGGCAACTTTGGTATTGTCTTGTGAATCTTCGAATATCATTCATTTGATATCCTGCATCAAATGTAAGCTCTACTCAATCAGTTAAAAGCAGATTCAGTGGTCATAAAACTACAATTAATTAAAAATCACAAATTAAGCACTTTTTGGTGTAACCATTTCAGCTCTGAGGAACATTTACATTCGTATTGCTGGATACAAATTATTGTTTACAAAGAACTAAATTTTTAGAACAAGACAGTTATGTAAACACAAGGATACTATTACAAATGGAAGATTTTTGGATCAAAACACTTATTAATTCAGCTTTTCCTTTTGGACTCAATTACAGAATTTTAGGCTTCGGTGTTTTGTTCAATGTTGACCATTGGTTTTTCAACAAATAAAAGGCATTCCAATAGGTAGCAACTGCTCCCCATTACTGGCAGATTTATGGCTATAAAGTTATCAAACAACGCAAGATATTTTGATAACATTGCTTATGTGAATGTACAAAATTTCCGTGAAATTGCTAAAGTAATTTACCATAAACATATCCCTTTGGAGGGTAACAATACAGATGGTTTCAGAGATATGTTTCTGGACTTGGATATTCAGGTCACTAATGACAGGTCTTGTATTAAAGTCTATCACAAAATAGATGACTTTGACTTTGAAGCAATTAACTATCCTTTTCCGGACAGTAATATTTCGGAAACTATCGTAAATAATACGTTTTTGTCACAGATTATGAGATTTGGTCGTATTTGTTCTTAATTTCAGGATTTTGCATTTTAAAACCAAATTTTCTTATATTAAAACTTGAATCAAGGGAATTCAAAGATGTACTTTTGATCAAATATCTCTAGGAATTTTGCTGTAAATATCCAGAGATGGTTAGAAAGTTTGGCTTCAATAATTTTAAAGATGAAAGACTTACCTGTTTTGCTACTTAATTTTATCTTTTGGCATCGTTCTGTTTTAATATTCATCTTTCAGACATTTAGCTTGTTTTCTGTTAGTTTAAACCCCCAAGGGCTGTCGGTAGCAAACAGCGGCCTACGACAGTTACAAGCTTGCATAATTGTACTTGATATCTAGTCAAGAAATATTATATTTTGATTGCATTTTATAGACTTAAATACTAATGACTTTCATTTTTTTCTGACTTGCCCAACAAATTTTGCTGTTAATATCTATAGATTATTAGAAAATTTAACTACAAAAGTTTTACGGTTTTTCGACTTGCGACTTGCCTGTTTTGCTACTTAATTTTACTTTTTGGCATCATTCTGTTTTAACATTCACTTTCAGACATTTTAGGCTTACATGTTTTCTGTCAGGTTAAACAAATTCTTGGGCTTTCAGTAGCAAGCAGCAGCCTACGACAGTTACAAGTGTGCCAAATTGTACTTAAAATGGTGTTAAGAAAAATTATGTTATGATAACATGTTTTTGACACAAATGCTAATGACTTTCATTCTTTTCTGACATGCATAAATGCACAGCTACTCAATATCAAAAAAACAGACAAACAAACAAAAAACAAAAACAAAAACCAAAAAACAAAAAACAAAAAAAAAAAAAAAACATCCCCCCCCAAAAAAACAAAAAAAATAATGGACAGTATTTTCTCAGATGTCACAAACATGACATATAACTTTGAAACACTGACTCGGGGTTGGCAGTGAAATATAGGTTAATTGTTTGGAGACTTTTAAAGTGAGAAGTGGTGTCATAATGGAGTTAGTTTTACATTTCTGGTGCAGGGTGTCCATTGTTGCAGTACTTGTTACGATTTCCCCCTGGCTAGCACAGATGGTCTAGCTGTAATTCTGTATTTTACAATAACTGTGACTGAACATAATTCCCCAGTTTGTGTCTATTTCAGTCACACACTGGCAGGTGGTTTAACTAGGATTAGCTATCCAGCTAGAAAGGGTACATACTGGTTCAGTGGTAAGTCAAATTGTTCTTATCTGAACCTGTACTATACGAAGCTAGTGATTATATTTTGTTTGACAGGTAATCTTCTTCCATAGTGAAGCTCTGCATTTATGAGCAAAAATTCACGTATTTAGCTAATTCATCATTTGCCACGTTCATATTTATTCATTATTATGTGGGTTGTCTTTGTTGAATATTTAGCTTAGACAAGGAGCCTCTACTCAGAGAGACATGCACGGGTATAGGCTCCGAAACATCTTCTGAGTAGTTACCCGCTGAAGACCCTTTAATTTATTTGAGCGAATACAGCCTATGTGAAAATTCTACATACTAATGTGTGCAATATGGACAATAGTACTTTTATATGTATATAGGTTAGACAGTGACAGGTTGGCTTATGGAGAGTAAAGAGTTAGGACTGAGGAATTGTGTACTGACTACTAGGAAATGATTCTGGACAAAAAAGAAACAAACACAATATATATATATATATATATATATATATATATATATATATATATATATATATATATATATATATATGTATATATATATATATATTGCATACACGAGGCATGATACATTTCTTTCTGATGTCTTAATCGGTCTATTTGTTGGTATAAATGTGACACGCATGCCACCGCTTTGTCGCAAAAAAAGATGAAAGATCATATGGGTACATAATAATAAGTAAAGTGGCCACACTTACGGCTGAAATACTTACAGACCATACATGACTTTTTGGATCTAGTCCTGCAGTACATTTTCCCTGCAACAAATTGTGATACCCCGTCATGTGAAAATCACGAGAAAGGCTAAGCCATGTTTGTGCACAATTGAACGTACTGTCGGATCAATGCGCGTAGTCAGCAGACGCAAAAAGTCAGCCATGGTTGGATTTTATTCACAGGCAAATCAATTTTTGCAAGAATAGGCAAGTCAATATAGAATATTAAATCATTATCAAATAAACTGCATTGAGTGAAAGTTATAAAGGTGAAAAATATGCAGACGAACCTTTTATTATGCGCATATCTGAAAAACTGCAAAATGTACAGACGAATCCTGAGTCAAAAGTAAGGTTTTCACAGTTATGACTTGTCAATAACAAAGACAAGGCCTGGAAGTCCCACGTTCAAACAAGCTGTCGACCTTTTCGGGAATTGTACCTTTCATATAGATGAAATATTAATTATATCAGCAGAAATATATTCAACAATCTCTTTCTATTTTTCATCAGCCTGCGTTAGCACAGTATGCCGCATGCATACTAATTCCCCACCCAGCTGCCGATCCGTATCTTGACACATATCTCCAAGCGAGACTATGCAATCAAGTATGCAGTTGTGTCGGGAAATTAATATGAATGTCTCGTATTAGGAATAATAAACCATTTTGATTTCTTACAGGCAGTCAGACATATGAACTTCCAGCTAACTTCTACAAAATGTTATGCCAGAAGAACAAAAAGTTACATTCGCCAGGGCTACACAGGCGGCAGATAACATTACATCATCGCGTCGATTGCGCGCAAGCGTGTGCTAGTGATCCAGGATGCGTGGGATTTCAATACACTGTCAGCCAAGGAAATTGTGAAACATTCGGCACTGAACTTACGGGTATCCATTGCAGTGAATTATGTTACAGTGACGGAAGCATTCTTTACATACGGGTGATCCTCCTTTAAAGTCGTTGTCTGCTATGAGAAAATTAAATGGAATTTATTCACGTGAATGTTTAAATATACGCAATAGATATAATTTGAATATAATTAGACGGAGAACATTTCATTTTTGTGCTGCATTATAGTGTTCCTTTTCATAGATTTTCTCTTGTTCAGCTGACATGTTCCTAGTGTGATGAAGTATTGTTCACGTCAAACATGAAAAATCCAATCATGCAACTACATAATTGAATAATAAAGAAAATCAATTTTGGGAATCGTGATGTCAGGAACGCACTGTTTTTTTATTTTCGAGTTAGCCCTTCTTGTTATTATTCCTTGATTAGTTCATGTTTGTTTTACTCTTCTAATGTGAAATTGGATAATGAGTCAACAACTTCTATCGGCGCGCTTTGGAAGCGATGCGGCAAATGACGCGCCAAGAAAATGTTTGAGGGTATTCTTATCTTTCTGCAGGCGTGCTGGCACGTGAATTACAGGTCTTCAGATTTGAATTTTGATCGGTGATCCTCAAGATAATTCGTATGAGGATCACACAAATTCGTTAGTGCGATCAACACAGAAAGAGTTCAAATAAAATGGTACTTAACATCAGTGAAGCCAAAGCCAACAGGCAAATATTTATTTGAAAAATTATATTAAGTGCCTGGCTGAGAATATATTGTAAATTACTGTATTTTCCATGCAACTCATGCACGTGATTTATAATCGTGGGTAAATGCTCAACGCAGTCCGGCACCAATGTAATTCATTCAAGCAGTAAATAATCTGTTATAATCCAAAGGAGAATTACTCTATCAAGCTATGGAATTAATGTCGCGAGCAATATTCTCATTATTCGGTATTTTGCAGTTAGTGACACATGCAAAATATGATTTAAATATACGTAATTTATATTTATACGTACATAACAACTATATTTATGTAAAAAGCACTTTTCGACTTGGAAAAAAATACAATCTAATACATGTAATGGTATGTATTTTATATATGCAGGTTGACTTTATACCGGCTATAGGTGAATCTACTGCGGATTGTAACATGACGGGTAAGCGGCATCGTATATGTATGTGTGTATGTATGTAAGTATGTATGTATGTATGTATGTATGTATATATGTATATATGTACTCAATGATGCAAAATAAGAAAAAGATTTTCTGCTCATCCATGACATTTTGGCATCTTACTAATTGATAAATTACTTTTGACTTTTTCAATGTGAAGGACTATTACATTAAAAGAACTGACTTTAATTCATAAGTATCTCGTATTTTCTAGATATATATAAATATTACTGTGATGATTTGTTTCAATGTATTATGCATGAATTTTTTTCTGACTGTTTGTAATTTGATGATTATGTATTCATTTTGGACTCACGGTCAATAAAGACTACTACTACTACTACTACTACTACTACTACTACTACTACTATGTATGTATGTATGTATGTATGTATGTATGTATGTATGAATGTAACTATGAAGGTAGCTAGGCAGGTAGATATACAGTAAAATATCTCTGCAGTGGAAAGAATAGCCCATTTTTGCGCACGTGCACACATCATGGTATTAATATTCCTTTTGCAGTTATCACGATACTTAGAGCAAAAAGAGTTTGTAGTCATGCTACCTAATATTTTTAGTCATGCCATTCCAGATTCTGTTGAATATAAATCGAAACTTGCTGTTTATTTACTATGTCAACATTACAGAAGGGCATGGCTATTAATGTCAAATAATCAAAATTGTGTGCTTGGCGTGCAGCAGAAAAGGTCTCCATGAGTGTTGAGAATCAATCCTACCCTTATAACGATTCAAGGCATGTTCATTCTGTCAAACCTTTCAGACGCTGAGCTTCCAGGCTGCCTTGGCTATAGACATGTTGTCGCTTCCCCTTGTGTTATAGTTATGTGTCGTTGTGTTTGGAAAGCTCATGAAGTCATTCGTTAATTTATGATAACTTTTTGGGAGATTCATCTTGCATATGTATTTGAGTCTTAAGAATTTCAATTGTTAAATTATTGGTTCTGAATGGCCAATTAAACACTTTAATTATGGCACGTACAACTCGTTTAGAAGAGTAAAATACCCCATGTTCTGTCCCCATGTGAGAAGGCAGTAATTTAAATGAGATAAAATTCATGCGTCATGCGTTATATAGGATTACCACAATTTTAATTTAAAGAGAGCCTTTTAGTTCTTTTAAAAATCATACTTTCTGTGCATGTTTGGAAGAAATCTACTGCATGTGTTTGTTTCAATTCATATATTTTATTAAAAAAATACACTAAAAAATTATATTCATCCCTGCAATCAACTTTTTCTCCATTTATTTCAAGAAAGGGAATAAATATTTCTCACGAAGGCTAGTAGAATAACATACATGTTGTCGTTATGTTCAGACATAATCAGTTCACCTTTAACGGCATTTTTATTTGATTCAACTCAGCATTTATAATTTGGGATATGTCACTGTTTGATTTTGTTATCTCAAAGGATAACGTGGTATCGTTGGCATACATGATATATTTTAATAAAACTTGAACTTGGAGTCATTGTACTTCGAGTAAGTCCAATAAACCTGACGGTTCTCAGTATTAGCTGACAACGGAAAAAAAGTTAGTGCCGTTATTGTCACATGTAATACCTTTATGGTGAATTCAATACAAGTAAAGTAATTCTTGGTTCTTTGTTCATGCCTGTGATTGAACTATAATGAATTAGAGGGTACACATTATGTCACAGAGTGAATTTCTCTGTAACTCCCAAAGTACATATTAAGAAAGTTCTGAACCCAATGTCATATCAAAGTGAAAAATACTATTAAAGGTTGGCTGTGTTTGGTATTCATTCTGAACTTACAAATTATGTCTATAATTGGTTGTTTTTTTTGATAATTTTGCTACAATAATAATAAATGTGTGACAAAAATAGTGCTGTTGTCATGAGCTTCACAAAAAGAAGAAGAAAAAGAAGAAGGAGCTTCACACAAAGAAGAAGAAAAAGAAGAAAAAGAAGAAAAAGAAGAAAAAGAAGAAGAAGAAGAAGAAGAACAACAACAACAACAACAACAACAACAATCATAACTGTATTATTGAAACCTAGTCCTATTTATCCCCCCAGAGCACCCACTGTAATGAACTATATTAATGAAAGATTCAAATTTCCATTGACCTAAATATTTATCTAAGTGCCAGCATATCTTGTTTTAAATCAATAGTTCCAAATCTGCAGTTCACCTTACTTATTCTACTTAACTCACTTTGGTCACATTGACGATGAGGAAAGGTGTTTAGGAAATCAAAGACAGTGCTCATAAGCGAACCTTGATTTCCAAAGTCTAATTATGTTGGAACAGAAGATTACCCTGCGAAATGATGCAACGTTTAATCAGTGGCTGTTTTTTTTTCTCAGTGAACTGAGGACGTCATCGTTGTTAAGTAATGGGTTGGTTATATTTGATATTTTCTGTTTGAATCCAGAGCTGTATCATGAATAAGCTCGTTGAATGTTGCCGAAAATGCAATAAGATAATGATAAGTGTCAAGAGAAATCACCGTGGTCGCAGGAGGGGTTGTTTTGTTTGTGATGCCAAAAATAGTAACGGACGGGAAACGCATTCTGTTTTTTTGGTAGTTCCCACCATTAAGTGGTCATAGCATCAATTGATGGTAAACGATGATCAAATTTAACAGTGTGTCGATAAGACCGGTCTGCAGCGACTAGTAATTTCAAACTTCGTTTGCTTCATTTATTTTGTTAAATTTTCATTCTTTCTCAAAATATTTTCAAAGAAAAGTTCAGTAAAAACTTCGCAGGACGCCATGCCAAAAGTCAACATCCTTCTTTGGCGCCCTGTTATAATGATATTTTGATGGTTAATGTTTCAGTACTGCAAAGCTGTGAGGACGTGTTCAGAAGTGGCAAAAACAACGGAACATTCATGATAAAACCTCTCTCAAAAGGTATATACATTACATTGCTCCACAACTGATTGCCAAAAGGCCTCAAATTCTTCCCTTAACATTCCAAAGTAAATATGTAACAAATTAAATTAGTAATCTGGCGAAGAATTATTCAGAAAGAAAAATGTTTCGATAAGGCAAATGTAAACAAAATATATATATTCTAGACATAAGCTACATGTATAGAATGTTTTTTTCAGGCTAAAAATGTGTGCATTTGCTTGACATGTTTTTATTGAGATAAAAAGCATTCACACTTCTGACCATGTAAAAACAAAGCAATAACAAAAAAAAAAAAAAAAAAAACAAAAAAAAAAAAACAAAAAAAAAACAAAAAAACAAAAAAACAAACAAAAAGCAAAATCAAAAACAAAAACAAAAACAAAAAAATCAAAACTCATTCTGATTCTCTTCTATTTTTCTTTGTCTGAATGACTCTTTTTGCATTAGGGTAAAATTATTCCGAAACTCCAAAGTTTCGTTATATACATTTCATCTGGCTTCAGAAACAGGCAGCGTGGACTGTTATCTACTATCCCCAACCAACGTATTAACAGTACTTCATCATGACAAAGAGAAGCGCACATTTTTCACCGGCTGTGAACCCCGTGGGTGCCATGTTGTCAAGCCCACTTACAGTTCCTTTTCCCAGAATGGTATTTTGGCGATGAAGGTTGGCATTTTAGCTCTCAATTGTTTTTTTTTTTTGTTTTGTTTTTTTTTTTTTTGTTTTTGTTTTTTTTTTGGTTTGTTTGTTTGTTAGTTTGTTTGTTTTTTTTGTGTGTGTTTTTTGTTTTATGTTTTTGTTTTTTTTGGTTTTTGTTATTTTTTTGTTTTCGCTGTGCTGTTTTTTATGCATTTGTTCGCTTACTACAATTTATTCAGTTTCTACCATTTTGATCAGTGAAAGTGAATAGGTAGGATACAATATGAAAAACATGTTTTATACGAGCTCTTGTCAGCCCACATAGATCCTTTTCTCTTAAACTAAGTTTTTTTCTGTCTGTGACGAACTTATATTACAGTGTGGTTAATCATCGAAATCTGTAATTTTGATACCTTTTTCATATTTTTAGGAGAATGCTTTGACATGTGACCAGTTCCTTCAGTTGGAATGCTATGGCATGTATTTGCCTGAGAGTTATGTGGTAAAGTTCGATGGAGGTGTTAAGGAGTTGAATTCCGGCGGACAAAACTGCAAATGCGTAATGCCCGATGTTTGCAGAGGCGGGAACACTCAGGCTGGGTATGTGGATGGTCATCTGTTCTTTTCTATTTCTCTTTCATGCTGAAAACAGCTCCTTGAAGCACTGTCCAGCAAGTGAAGGTTCCTTTTGTGAACCTGATATCTCATATTTAGTAATTGTAAACACTGACTGATTAAAAACAAGTTCCTTCCACAGTGACAACAAAGGAAACTACCTTCTCTTCAAAATAAAATCAAAGAACCAACAAGCACACCCCGGGCTAATTACTCTCATTATCAGATAAATTAGCATAAACAAACGCTTAGACATACATCTAAGATTATACGCATTCCTGGATTTTCCCGTCAAATCCTGGGTTGGGGCCCAGTCAATGTTTCAAGCAAAAAAAAATCCTCATTTTTAATTATCCTTTTCTATCCCTTGTCCTTTACTTTCGTCCGTGTTTCTTCTCTTACTCTGTATTATTCTTCATCTCCTATTTTGAATTCCGTTTCTGAAGTTTCTTCTGCTTTTCATCCAAGGGAAAACGCTCGACAGTTATATAAACCCAAACAGCGGACTGAGACATTTAAACGCAGACGTGGATTTCGAAAGCTCGGGGCACAATACAGAAGATATATTCTAATGTTCTCGTTGTTAATCATAAAAAAGTTGTCATGAGCTGAATAATTGAATTGATTTTGGATTGAAATTCATGAAAAGGCATTTCGTTTAAATTAAAAGCATGTGAATAATTTGAGAAAGAAGATAATAACATTATTGCTTCTCATGCCTTCAAAGTGCCCACAGCATGCAGTCAAATTATATATACATAAATGAAAGATGCTCAAGTCTTACGCTGATAGTGCATAAACTGGTCTAAACTGTTGCGATGTTAAAATAGACCAATAGTTTGCATACACATTTACAAACAGGCGGCGCCACATGTACCTCACGAAAGAAATCATAATTCAGTTTGACCTGTCAGCCAGAAGACGATGGGGTAGGAGGCTTATACTGTTGGTACGGTATATATCTATAATTGTCAGCCCAACGAATAACGTATATTATTCATGTCCCCTACCCCCAAGGGGTCCAACACCACCTTCATGTTTTGCCAGACTGTACGCAGTCTGGTATTGGTTTAGTTTGAGGGATTACGACCTCCGCACTCAACGGCATTACTTGTAGTTTCACATTTCTCTGCCAAAGACACAATGCCAAAAAAGCCCATTCACAAACTTTGCTACTCCATTGCCTATATTTTCCACTTGTCCTCAATAAAAATATATCATTTTTTACACATATCTTAGATTTATGGCAATTTCAGCCAATCACCACACGAAAAGCTGCCTATGTCCGGCAGCCATGTTTGTTTGACCATGTGCAGGACATACACTTGCAGCCCCGCCCACATGTGTGTATACTTCATAATCACATTGACCTGTAGACCTTAACTGTGCCGGTCGTTAATCAGACTCTCAAAGGATGCCCCCTCCCCCGACAAGTACTTTTCAGAAATTCCAATCATATAATGCTGAATAACTTACAAGGTTTCAACATGGTGCTACATATCACAAGTAAGCAACGGTGCTAAATTGTGTTCCATGGATTTTAATAATTAACAAATGGATATAATAGGATATCACACTAGGTAAGTACTCACAGTGCAAACATTTATATTTGAGATGAATTTGCATTTAAAGATTTAAATTGTTGATATGTGCTGCGCTGAAGGAGCCTCATTCAATGACGTTGCTAATTTTCGAAAACAGATTGACCTCAGGGTGAATCCCCAAGCACCGACAATGGCTGCAGATGAAAATAAAACGTGCACAATCGCTTCCCTTTTGTGCAAAGAATTTAGATGTTAATAAAGCCAATGTTGTTGGAATTATTTAAACTTCTTTTTACTTGAAATAGCATATGATTGGTGTCTTTAGGGGACTACCTACATACAAAAGTATCAGAAAATGTGGATGTCTGGCTTTTACGATACCAAATTCGGGAACACCCCCGTGCCTTTTTTTTATTTGATAGGCACGCATCAGCCAAGTTGTCCAAATCCATGGCACTGTCTTCATGTTTGGGCGGGGGCTACTGTTCCCCAAAACGTTCATATTCCTGCCCATTATTAAGCCTACTTTCTGTTGCTGGGACAGGCCCAATTCTTAACCTTCATAGTGGTGGGCATGCAGTCGGGAAATGTGCGGTTTCTCTGCCACTAGCTTCAGCTGGTGTCCCAATTTTTTTATTGGTTGGCAATAACTTTACCACAGGGGGCTACCATTAGTAAAGATCTATTTGTCATTGCTTTATTGTTGTAAAGCAACATAACAAATTTAATATAAAACTTCCAAAATTATTTCATATATTTTTTCATCAGGTGTTTGATGTTTGACCATAAAGGATACACATGAAGATAGTGGAATCAAACTGAAATTTGCACCAATTATCAGGGGGAGGGGAAGATAATGTTTCAATAACTTGGTCCAGGTTATTCCCCCGGACCTCAAAATATAGGTTACCTTGCAACATTGCAAGCATGCTATATAACTATCATCTGACCTATCAAGGTGAAGGTCATTGACCCTTTGAAATTGTCATCAACCGATAACATGGTCAATTGAGATCCAATTTGGACTATGTTGGGGTCTAATTATAGCTGTTGTCACACTGCACAATTTTTTAATGCACATGTAACCTCTAATGATCAAACTTAAGGTAAAGGTATTAAAAGGTCAGATAATTGAAGTGCGAGTTCCCCTTAGCAATCGCTTACGATCGGAGATCACTAATAATTTTTGATTTACTTTTCTCGTTAAAAGGCTCTTTCATGAAAATACTGGTATATTTTTATAGAACGAAAGGAAAGTTAAGATCTACAGATTTGTTCGGCGTGCTTGAAGCACACTTGGACAAAACACTGTACGCTTTAATGACCACAAACGAATTAAACGATAGTGACTCATACAAACCGCTTTTGTGGTTACAAACAGACCCGTTTGTTGTACGTTATTATGGAAGGTGTCAAACGGTAACTGTCAGTGGTACAATCTGTAAAGAGTTTTGTTATTCAGTTTTTAGGTTTGTTCATTAACGAGAGTAAGCTATTTATGCGTTTTGACATTACAATATGTTAACGTGTGCCTTGATTAGCTGTATATATCTAAAATCTCACCTGCAGGCATGATAACGCTACCCTGCTTGGACACCTCAAAAAAAACCATCGGTGATTTGCAATCTCGTAAGGGCACTATGATAGCATTCAAAATATTAATGAGTTCATTGTATCCTCCAGTGTTTGGCATGGAGTTCTGGTCCAGTCTATATTTCAGGTCGAATGACGCAGTTAATGGTACGTTGGTCGGTCACGATTTTTGTAGATTTTCTCAAACATTTTAACCAGTGGGCATGTCTAAAACTTTTTGAGCAGCACACAGATGTCAATGGCATACAAAATTAGCTGTAAAAGGTAATTTTAGTCGGTTTTGGGCAGCATTACGGAAAGTCATGATGTGGCTTGCTGATTTTGAAGTAGAAGAAGAAAAAAAAGAAGAGGAAGAAGAAGAAGAAGAAGAAGAAGAAGAAGAAGAAGAAGAAGAAGAAGAAGAAGAAGAAGAAGAAGAACAAGAAGAAGAAGAAGAAAAGAAGAGGAAGAAGAATTAGAAAAAGGAGGTGGAGGAGGGGAGAAAGAGGAGGACGACGACGACGAAGACGAGAGGGACAATGAAGGAGGAAGAAAGAAGGCAATTGGGCTTTATCTGTCCTTATCAACCCATTAAGAAAACAAAGTGTTGAACTAGCAGAGCCACAGACTTAAGAAACATGGTGATATAAGGTTAAGCGCAAGGCTGCATACGTATTTTTTGCATCTTGACCTTTCTCTTTTTAAGTGTCCTTCATAATGTACATGATGATGGAGATTCCCGCTTTGACATTTCTTCTATTTTCTTGTTTGGGATTATTTTTTTTATTTATTATTCATGCACCCACTCATTCATTCATTCACATGTTTGAGGGACTCATCAAACACGTTGTTGCCCATTTGAATGGACATTCATGATTCAGACCAATGCGCGTCTATTTATCATAATGTGCGATGTTAAACCTTGATGGTCTGTCAACTGATTATTGAAATGGAATGGGAACCTCTGGCTAAGAGGCAGTAGATCACCACGTTTTTTACACTTGATTACCAATTAGGCTAATCATGTAGATCTATTTCGAGCCCAGAGCTGTGTAAGTTGAAACAAGAAAGAAATCAATATATCAATGTTACTGTGCGTTTTTAATAACATAGCTTTTAGTGCATGATTATCCAAAAAAACTTAATATATAATATCGCAAGTGCAAGCAATATTGATCGTATGCGGGGTAGAATTTGACGATATGAACCTTCCAATTTGATGTATAAATCGACAAGCAGGACAGCTCTATTCTAACAAATTTCCACTCAAACCATCGTCAGCAACTACTTTTTAAAATATGGTCTTTCTGTTTGCTTTCATGATGTTACATATCGTGTAAACGGCTGATAATGGAAATGCAAGTCTGAAACGAACCAAAACAAGTTCTCGCGTCAATTCTTTCTTCATCAAAGTAAAAAACGTCCTTCAGTTCAACCTTGCCATGAAAACAAGCCATTCAAGTTAAGCCAAAGTCAGTGATGCATGTACATGTATGTTGGAAACTGGGTCAGCAGCTTGCCTCGACACGTCCTGCCTGCAATTTGACCCGAACGCGCCTAAGAAAGCCGTTGATCTTGACCCATCTCTTTTTTTTCCTGGAGCATTACCATGACTGGACTCGATAATACATCTTTTTACAAGACATCTTAATCTGGAATCATAATCGGCGTTATCTTGTTATTGATGCGTTTGAATTATAAAATTCCATGTTCAAACAAAAAAGTCATGCTCCTTAAGTACACAATCTTCTATGACGATGTTTTCTCACAGTCTCGGCCAATCGAAACGATTTTCTCACCGAAAGAAGCAATCGTCATGAAGGGTATCACCACTAACACACTTTAAAATGTTACCATGAGCGACGAGTTTAAGATAGAAAGTAAACTGACTCAGTCATAACTGTATGGATTTAAGCAGTGTCCTCCATCGTAGATGCACTGCAAAATATGTAAAACACAAATGAAACCATGTCAACGAACGCCAACTACTAGTATTTACATTATCTTCCCTCGAAAAGTTTATATCATGCAGTTTGTTACAAATTTGTCTTGACGGTTACTGAGAATGATGGGTCCGACTGCACTGATTCTGGACACTGTCATTGTCAGACCGCCACAAGAGCAGCACGCGCATAAACAGACAAGCAGACAGACAGACACACACACATACAAGATTGTATGTGATACGTTAGATAATGCGATGTGGCTGACATGTACTGTGTATTAAACTTACCTCACCATGGCCACAAAAGTCTAGCAGTCATGTGACAACCTTGCAAACATACGCCCCAACCAGGTTATTTATTTATTTATTTATTTATTTATTTATTTATTTATTTATTTATTTATTTACTTATTTATTTACTTATTTATTTATTTATTTATTTATTTATTTATTTATTTATCTATTTATTTATTTATTTATTTATTGGGGGGGGGGTGTACTGTAAAAATCGAAACATGAATGATTCCCAGCTGACATCTTTGGGCCTTTTTGATTATTGAAGGCGATGTCAAAGATGGCCGCCAACCAAAAACATAAGGTAAAAAGCTGAGTAGAATTATCCTTGAAGTTCATTTTTCCTTGTAACTTATGGTGAATTATAACCAGATAACATCACTTGGTAGTTCTAAGTATTCAAGATGGCATCCAAAATGGCCGCCAAACTAAAGCAAAATGAAAAAAAAATGTGAGAAATAGTCATTAAAATTAACTTGTTTTTCGTGATACTCAAACCAAATTATGAATAATGCCCAGTTGATGTCGATTGGTAGTTCTATCATTCGAGATGGTAGCTCTAATTATTCAAAATGGGTGGATGTTAATGCTGAGAGATATATCAAGCAAAAGGGATACATCTAGATTATGTATTGACGATTTCTACGTCATTGTCTCATCATGATAATCTTTATCCATGCAGAAAGGGAATCGGACTGGCTGCTTCACTGATGGGCTGTTAGACAAATCTTTTCATACTTTTTGGCTTCATTTTATTTTTACTATGCTCGCTATGGACTCTATGTGGAGACAGTGGCAATTCTACCAATGGGCATGTAGAAAATTTTCTGCAGGATCAGCATACAATGAGACGCATTGATGGCGCATGTAATTCCACTTGGTCCGACATGTTTAAAGAAAAAACATTCATGCACTATGGACTTAATCTAGGTGTCTTTACTGGAATAACATGATGTGGGCTGTGTTCTCTGACTTGTAGTTGTAATGGAGGTACAGTGTGTTTGTAATGAACCAGATTCATAAATGTCACAAAAAGATATATGCTTGCTTTTTTCTTTTGCTGTAAACTCAGCTGACTGACTAATCAGGAGAGCCAGAAAGTGATAGGCGTACTGGGTCTCTTTTTATTTTTGACAGAAGTGATAAAATTTGGATTTTGAGTGATCAGGCCTATACATTATTTAACAGTATAGTCTGTCTTTAACGAAGGATATTTCAAAGGTTGAGAGGATCGGTTTAAACCATCAGTTGCCTTTTACTGGTGACTGCCTGTCTCAAGTCAGAAATGAAATTTGTTTCTTCAAATTGGTATTGGAAGATGAATGTTGATGCTTTGGAAACTCTTTGCTGTCATTGTTGGAAACCACAGTAGCTTCTTCAACGGATGGTGACCATGAGAAAATTATGACGTGAAGACAATGAATAAATTAACAAATTAAACTGTTTACTGATACAAAAACATATGGTGGCCATTTTTGCTTAGGTATTATCTTAAGTAATTAGGATACTGTTTGACTCTAGTTGTGTCTCTTTAAGTATTTTTCTATAATATAGCAGAAAATTTGTATACATCGGAAAACTTCATTCACAGTTTAGTCCATCTCTTTACCATGGACGCCATATTGGGTACTAACTATCGTTTACCGTGGTTATGTGATTTTTATTTTTTCTTTCAGTAAGCACTTTATTAACTTACATCACAGTAGTGAGCTGAAATTAATACTCATACTCACCAAACTACCTTTCAACTTACTGTGGCAATCATCGTGGACACCGTCTTGAATAATTAAAACTGCTCAATGATACCTGCTGGGTATCATTCTGCTTTTAATTCTACGACGCTTTGTCTATCGAAATCAACAATAAACTGGTTGGAGGTATTTTTGCAAGATTAACAGAAAAATGTCTTTTTGGCTGTAAATGGCACCCTTAGGAAATTAGCCCTTAAAGTGCTGTTTTAAGATTGAGTCAACAGCTTTCCTCGGGACACTTTGCGTGCAATGCGCGCAAAGCGTCCCGAGGAAAGCTGTTGACTTCCACTGTAAATGGCACCCTTAGGGAATTAGCCCTTAGAGTGGTGTTTTAAGATTGAGTCAACAGCTTTCCTCGGCACACTTTGCGTGCAAATTGCGCAAAGAGTCCCGAGGAAAGCTGTTGAATTAGACTACTTTTTGCTTCAGACAAGGCTGGCTGGTATTTGAATGAAAGGTATATTCATGAGGAATTTGACTCTTTTAACCATTAGATGTTTAACGGTAATGAGAAAGCAGCTATAGCAGTGATTATCACTTTAAGGGTTAAGAATCAGAATTAGAATAGTTGATGAACAAAGCACACTCTTGGGGCCATGGCAAGCACATATAATATCTAGCTACAAAGTATTGTGACAGAAAGGAAAAATTTCAGTCTTCTGTGCAATCAAAACACAAAGGGTTAATCAGGTTTATCATTAACTGAACTATAGTAACTGAAATAAACAAATAGTATAGGTGTATTTATCAAACTCTTTCTGTATGTATTTTGCAGCATTAAAAGCACATAGTGCTTGCAAAGAACGCCATGGAAAACAACCTATTTGCCATATTGTCAGATTTTTACTTGGTTGCTGCCACAAATTAAAACTGAAGGCGTTAACATTGTTAAATGATACAGAGGTCCGCCAGACGTAATGCTACGTTGAGAAGAGATAAAATCTTGCAAGCGATGAATATTCAGTTTTGTGGTTAACAGGATATAACTAGTTCAAGCTCTGGTGCAGGATGCACTAGGATTTCCTAAAGTGTGCAAACTATGAACTGAACAAGTTTTAGGGTTCACCCGAAGGTCACATCAACTCGACCACACACACACACACACACACACACACACACACACACACAATGATGCATTATGATAGGGAGTTTTGACAAATTACTATTTAGTTATATATTTTATATACGCCATGTTGTACTGAGTTGTAGTGGAAATATACTGCTTCTTCTTATTTAATATACATGTAACAGCGAGGCAGTTAATTTTAATGAATACAAACCATTGCTCATTTTCTGTACACTCGATACTAACACAATAAAATGTTGTGATCATGTGCTAAATTAGCAATGGACAGCAGTCAACTTTCAGCTGGCAAGTCAGTTAATTTCATCCGTCATACATACTATTTGGACAAAGACTACTTCATGAACGGTTATACTACAATAAGACAAATATTACAGTGCTGCCAGAAAGGTTTGCTACAAAACTCGGGGGGGGGGGGGGGTCACCAGTGGAGCCACTTGCAGGTACGACTTTTCAAATTGTAATAAAAATAAAAATTCTAACACCATAACCAGCTTGGGCCAATGGGGG
>OZ026621.1:33730548-33760548 GCA_964020975.1 Hermodice carunculata
TACTAATCTTGGATCTTTATGATAATTCAAACTAGTTTGACTTAAGTAGATTGCCTTTTGCTTGGTACTGAATGAGTTACAATGGGACAGCAAACGAGATACATTATGAAGTTTTTTGTTATAGTTGCTTCCTTTGTACAAGAAGCAGCAGGGAACAACAAGAATAGTTTTTTTGTGTATATCCTGTAGAAAGCACTTCAGACGGGGGTGGGGTGGTGGTGTTTGGAGTTGTCTATTATTATGACTTTCCTGTGTAATTTGCAGTTAAATAGCTTCTAAAGCAATGTAATTGAAACACTTAACTTTCTATGATGTATCCATATTGTATTCGGCTCAAAAATAACCAGTGTATTTAAGGTCTTTTCGATACACAATATACCAATGGGGAAACACCACTATAAACCACAAGAATACTATGCATTGGGTTGCATATTTAGCTGTATACACATTATTTCTCATAATGGTTGATGAAAATTAAAACAATGACTTACGTGAAAAAATAATATATTACTCCTTGTGACTTTACTAATTTCAATACGCTTGCGAGGCTGATTGGGCAAATATATAGCTACATCTAGAATTGACCATTTAACATCAGATCTGAAATACTTTGTTAAGCTATGTACATCGCCAGTGTTCTAACTTATGTTTAGTGTGAACTTCCCGGTAGTTTGATCTGCACGTATACTCAGGCCAACTTCAATATGTCGACACGGTACCTATTGAATGTCTGCAGTGCCAGTGGGTCACACAAAAGTAAATAAAAAGTATGACGTCAACAATTTTCAATAACTTTGATTTTAGAAATACGATTGGTTTGGATTATAAATATTTTTTATTAATGCTGGATAACCTTAATAGGATAATACATAATGAGGGGGCTCTCGGGCACAAAGCTGGTTAAATTGACAGCACATGTTATGTGCTGGTGCCCTGAAAATTGCACGACAGTGTGACTGCATGAATATTTTAAAGAAGTAGGGTTAAGAAATCTGGCTCGTTACTCCCTTCTCTCTTCAAGAGAAGGATAGGGAGATGGATTTGATGACATTAAGTGCCATTCGCCAAAATTTGCCCAAAGATGGATCCGTTCAAGATTAGCATTAAAGCTGTCAGCGGTGGCACGAGCCGCTTGTGGTCATATTCTCAAAGAATTTCATCAAAGTGCCTTTTGGAATTTAACTGTGCCATTTTTGGCTCAAGGTTTGACCAAAACGTCCGGCCTCTATTACTCACTCTCCATGACAGAGATGATTGCGTATACTTTCCTACTTACTTGTTTGGTGGAGAAAACTGAAACACTCGGAGAAAACCACCGTGAACAGTCAGATTGGTAGGAACTCTTTCTATTCGCGTCCCGGGCCGTGATCGAACCCGGGCCGCAGAGGTGATTGGCAAGCGCCTTGCAGCTACGCCAACTTTGCAGCGTTTGATAGGTATTTTGGTACAAAACATAACAAAGGGTCTTTCGAGCCCAATTGTTTGAGTTTGAAAAGTAGATCAGTATGCCAGACTCCGTCGAAAACTGCGGTAAATTAAGCAATACCATGTGTGCCACTGTGTCTAGTTCAAGCCAATTGAAAATATCGTGACGTATGCTGACTAGTTGATATGTTGTGGAGTCGTTTTTCTTAAAGCCATATGTTTTCATAATCTTGTCGATACATACCACAAAGATGTGTTTTCACGTAACTTGGATATAATACAAAATTCCGTTTGATAGAGTTGGAAAAAGGTACAAAATGTCGGGCATGTCCTAGATTGAACATTAATCGCACATTTGAGGCTATATGCACTGCTTTTGATTCTTATCGTATGAAATGGGAAAAGAAACAAAGAAACGAAAAAAAAAAAAAAAGAAAGAAATTTGATGGTGGTTATCAAACTTGAAAAGGGCTACCAGAATTAGGATTTATCGTTACAAATCCCGCATTAAAAATTTCAGTAGGTTAAATTTGAAGCAGTTTCAAAATCAGTTTGAGAACTACAAGATATATCTGTAATCACTAAAATTAATAGGGCAGGTTAAAAATTTTAGGATCATCCGTAAAAAAATTAATCTTGATGTTTTGAAAAATGAACTTGGTATAAACAATTTTAGATGCAAAAGGAAATGACGCACACACATTATACAAACAATCTATTGATAATTTGATAGAGACACATAAAGATGTGATGCAAAAAAATTCAATATCAAAATTTCTGAAAAAGGCTCCTCCATACCACTTTTGTTCTAGATGCCCAAATTACACCAAAATCCCTTTAAATCAAGATTCATATAGCTGATGCGTCAAAAGGTACAACAAAACAACTATCGAAGGACGTAACACTATGTTTGAATGCAATCAGGAATCATTTCCGTAAATACATAAATGCAATTTCTAGAAACTGTGAAATAAATTGCTGTTCGAGTATCAGCAATTCTTCCGAGTTTTTACCAAAAACATAAAGATTTAAAAGCAAATTCATCATAGATTTTGATTTTTCTACACTTTACACAAATCTTTTTTTTTTTTGTTCTTTTTGGGGGTGAATCTTAAAAAATCTTCTAAACAGAAAAAAAACCTACTCTAATTGCTTTGATATCACACAGAAACACTCCCAGGAGTCATTGTTCTAATTTTTTCACAGCTGGTGCTGCACGTTTTTTGTTTTTTTTTTTTGTTTTTGTTTTTGTTTTGTTTTGTGTGTGTGTGTGTGTGTGTGTGTGTGTGTGTGTGTGTGTGTGTTTTCACTATTTTGTCTTCTTCTCCAAAACCGTCACACAATAAGCTTGATGGATATGTTCCTTGTAAAAAGGTCAAGTAAAGCTGTATACTAAGTGGCACTGCTGTGTTTTTTTTATTTTTAACGATTTCTTTAATTATTATTTTTATTATTATTATTATTATTATCATCATCATGATCATCATCATCATCATCATTATTATTACGTTTGAGGAATATAATTTTCCATATAAATGTGGGTATGGAAGAGCAGCTCTTTGTTTCTGACTTTTGCACAGCTGGTGATTTTTGACGTGAAAAACCAAAGACATGCACACCAATAAACTTGCCTTTAACTTTTGTGTGTTACACTTTCCAGCTCAAGGTTGACCGTCTTTTTTAAAGCCATTTTAAGGGGCGTGTAAAGATTCTAATACAAAACAATCAATATGTATAAAAACTACCACAAACTGTACATTTTGGAAAGCTAACATTCCCTTGATTCTTTTTCTTTCCCATGCTTGTGTGTTTGTTGTCGTCCTATGTTTATACAGCAAGCGTATTAACAGACGTCCGTTACCTTGGCTGCTAGTTGGCAGTTGCCAATTCTCAAGGAACCAGTCATTATTTACCACCATTTCCTTTGCATGCCTTCTGTTGGCTCTCCTCTAGCACTCATCCTCCCGGGAACCTATTCCCCACCCAACCCCCTCCCCCATTAAAAAAATCCAGGAGAAGGGGGTGACTGTGTACAATCTTATACCTGGATAGAGGAAACAAATGACGTTCCAAACATTATTTCGTCAGATTTTGTTTAGAATTAATTAGTTGAGATAACAGCATTTCTACACATGATGTAAACTTTCTATATTTGCAGCACATATTATGTGTAGAAATGTTTTGTACATTTTTTAGACAGAGTATCGCTCATCAATTCTCCGAGCTGCCAGTTTCAGTCTAGCTACCTGTTCTCAGCCAGCTGCCAGTTCAATCATAGCTGCCACATTTTCTGCCCAGCTGCCAGTTTCAGTCTGGCTACCTGTTCTCAGCCAGCTGCCAGTTATATTATAGCTGGCCTGTTTCCATGCCCAGCTGCCAGTTCTCCACCCAGCTGCCCGTTCTCAGCCACCTCCCCGTTTAATCTTAGCTGCAATTTTGTCTGGCCAGCTGCCAGTTTAAGTCCAGCTGTCTTTTTTTCAGCCAACCGCCAGTTCAAGTATCACTGGCATTTTCCATGTCCAGCTGCCAGTTCGAAGCCATCTGCCCGTTCCTTGACAGCAGCCACTTTCCCTGCCCAGCTTCCAGTTTCACTCTATCTGCCTGTTCTCAGTCAGCTTCCAGTTCTATTATCGCTGGCATTTTCCATGCCCAGCTGCCAGTGTAGTCCAGATGCCAGGTCTCCATCCAGATGCCCGTTCTCAGTCTAGCTGCCAGTTCTGAGCCAGATGCCAGTTCTATGAGGGGGAGCATGAGTATTTATGGAAGGTAGGAAAGAGCTTATTTATATCCTAGGAATTGGCGAATCGAAATATTGCTTTGTGGGAAATGGGTCATTGAAAATTATAGCTGGTAGTTTATCTCAGCTGCAATTTCCATGTCCATCTGCCAGTTTAAGTCCAGGTCCAAGCTCTCAGCCAGCTGCAAGTTGTACAAAAGTTGCCATTTTCTCTTCCCTAGTGGCTAGTGTTAGTCCAGCTATCAGATCTCTGTTCACGAGCCAGCTCTCTACCATCTGCCAGTTCTACTGTTTTCCAGGCCTAGCTGCCAGTTTAAGTCCAGCTGGCGGTTCTGAGTCAGCTGGCAGTTTAGTTCAGCCATCAGTTCTCTTCCTACCTGCCAGTTCTATTCCAGCGGCCAGTTCTCCCAAGTGCCAGTTGTATAGTAGCTGCTTTTTGCCCTGCCCAGCTTAGCGGAGAACTGGCAGCTGGCACAGAACTGACAACTTGAAAAGAACTGACAGCTTGACGTAGAAGTGGCATAGACCTTTTTTATCAAAGAAACTTGGCAGGTGTGAGGAAAACTGGCAGATGGAACATAACTGGCAGCTGGTTGAAGAATTTTGAACTTCGTGAGAAGTTGCAGCTGAACAGATTAGTGCGTGAACTGGCAGCAAGGAGCACAACTGGCAGCTGAGGAGAACTGGCAACTAGAAAAAACAAGGCAACCGAATGTAAAACTGGCAGCTGGATGGACAACCGGTTGCTGGAATCGAAATGACAGTTTAAAGGCATTGGCAACTAGGGGAGAAACTAGACATTGCATCAGAATTCCTAGCTGTGCATAGAACTGCCAGCTGTAAACAAAACTGTTGGCCAGTTCTTCATCCAGCTGCTGATTTTGAGCCAGCTGTCAGTTTTCTTCTAGCCACCAGAAGAGCTGCCTGTTCTCCCTCCAGCTGCCGGTTTCAAGCTAATTCTTGCCCAAATTGTCAATCCAATACCAGTTGGGCAGAAGTAGTGGCAGCTGGCTGAGAATTGGCGGCTTGATATAGAACTGGTAGCTGGGCAAGTGAAATGGCAGCTGGAACAAAACTTGGCTGAGAACAGGCACTTAGAATAAATCTGGCAGCTTTTCAGACAAAGTGGCAGCTATGATTGAAGGGGCAGCTGACAGAGAAGTGACAGCTGAATTTAGAGCTAGCAGCTGGACTACACTGGCAGCTGAGCATGGAAAATAGCTGCTATAATAGAGCTAGCAGTGGACTGGTCACATGCAGGTGCACCAAAATTGGCAACTGGGCATGGGAAATCGCAGCTAAGATAAAACTGGCACCTGGCTCAGAACAGAGAGCTAGACCAAAACTGGCAGCTGTGCAGACAGAGTGGCAGCTATGATGGAACGGCCAACTGGCTGAAAACTGGCAGGTGGACATGGAAAATGGCCACTATTATATAACTTGCAGCTGGATGAGGACGGGCAGATAGAGTAAAACTCACAGCTGGTCAATAAAGGGGGAGCTATGATGGAACGGGCAGCTAGCTGATAATTCTCAGCTGGATGCAAAACTGGCCGCTGGGCATGGAAAATGTCATCTATAATAGAGCTGGTAGCTGGTTGAGAACAGTCAGCTTGAAGATAACTAGCAGCTGGGCAGACAAAGTGGCAGCTTTTATTGAAAGGGCAGCTGAATGAGAAATGACAGCTGGATGGAGAAGTGGCAGTTGAACTACATGGTCAGCTAGCTAGAGAAAATGGCAGCTATAACAGAACTGGCAGCTGACTGAGAACAGGCAGGTGTATTAAAATTGGCAACTGGGCATTTAAAATGGCAGCTTTAATCGAACTGGCAGCTCACTGGGAACAGGCAGGCGCACTAAAATTGGCAGCTGGCCATGGAAAATGGCAGCTATAGTAGAACTGGCAGCTGACTGAGAACTGGCAACTAGAGTTAAACTGGCAGCTATGATGGAACAGGCATCTGGTTGAGAACTAGCAGCTAGATGGAGAACTGGCAGCTGGACTACACTGTCAGCTGAACATGGGAAATGGCAGCTTTAATAGAACTGGCAGCTGGCTAAGAACAGGCAGCTGCATTAAGACCGGCAGCTTGGCAGACAAAGTGGCAGCTATTATTGAACTGGTAGCTGGCTGGAAAACTGGCAGCTGGACTGAGAACTGGTAGCTGGCTGAGAACTGGCAGCTGGGAGAAATGATTTGTGATACTTTATCTAGGAAATGTACAAAATATTGATACACATAATATGTGCCACAGTGATGGAAAGTTTACTTCAGGGGTATACATGATGTCATTTCGACCAACTATTATTGATAAACAAAATCTGGCATAGAAATTAGGAATCTGATTGTTTGTTTATTAATTTATTTAATTATTTATTTGTTTGTTTGTTTGTTTGTTTATTTATTTATTTATTTGTTTGTTTGTCTGTCTATGTATCTATGTATCTATCTATTTATTTATTTATACAGGGCATATGTAGCCCTGATCAGCACTCCGGCTCCTTCCCATAGGGGCCCTTGATACACACTCGTACTCATACATCAATTGGTATAAATATAATATGCTGTAAAGTACATGAACAATAGGTAAATTAAAAAGTATGAAAAGGTCATTACTAAAAGTAACTAAAAGATTGTGGTTTGATGATGAAATGTCAATGATGTTTAAACATTTTCATAATGTAATGACATATTTACGGTCATAATGCAGGTTTTAAAAACGTCAAATCGCTTACACATAGAACGTTTTACAGTATACATATTTAAAAACACAGTCAGGGATGATGCTTCTGTAACCTTATCATTTAGGCTATTCCAAGTCTTGGCACCTGTGACCCTATAAATTGAATTCAACACATAAAAGACTATGTGATGTTTGGAACAACATTTGTTTCATCTACCCAGATATAATATTGTACACAGTCACCCCCCTCCCCCATGATTTTGTTTTTCTCTTTATCTTTTTTCTTTCTTTTTTTCTTGAGGGGGGGGGGGGTAACCATGGAATCTGAATACTAGTAGAGAGCCGACAGAGAGCGTGGAAAAGTAAATGGTGGCAAATAATGAGTTGTCCCTTGGAGTTGGCACCTGGCAAATGGCAACTGGCAGCCAAGATAACAGACGTCACCTTTTCCAAGAACCTTGAAGAAACTTGGATTCAACTTTTTTCTTTTTCTTTCTTTTTTTTTTTTTGATGGAAAGACAGTTAAATTGTGGTACACTGTTTGAAACATTGTAAATTGAAAAAGCGGGTCTCGTTTTGTGTAATTCATGTTTTGTTACGGTACTTTTGATGTCTGGTGTTGCATCGATGATAATCACTCAACATATCAAAGGGAGCAGGGTTTCACTCATTCTAGAGACAAAACAGCACTTCTTATTAAAAATCTGAGACACACTTTTTCAGTTTTCATTGTTACGAACACTTTGCCTCAAATTTAATGTCTTTACATCAGAAAACAAAAAAGCTGACTCCAAGTTTTTTCAAGTTTCTTTGAAAAAGAGGACGGCACTTGGTATAATTGCAGTAAAAATATAGGACAACAAACACGCTGGACAGTGGAGAAGAAAAATGAGTAGTTTGTTAGCTTCCAAAAATGTATAGTTTGTGGTGGCTTCATGCATTTTGGTTGTTTTGTGCTATAATCTCTACAACCACCCTCAAAATAGGACTGAACCAAACGCTCAAGCACGCTGGCTTTTTGGAGAGAGAGAGAGAGAGAGAGAGAGAGAGAGAGAGAGAGAGAGAGAGAGAGAGAGAGAGAGAGAGAGAGAGAGAGAGAGAGAGAGAGAGAGAGAGAGAGAGAGAGAGAGAGAGAGAGAGAGAGAGAGAGAGAGAGAGAGAGAGAGAGAGAGAGAGAGAGAGAGAGAGAGAGTTTTGTAGTCCTGTACTGTGCGCCAGGGGTCTGTATGCAATCCCGGGCTACACGTTTGTGGCAATGTTTCAATGATAGTTCGAGGGATAGCTTCTAGCATTACCATTACCAGATTACCTTAGTCAACATGACTGTTCACGCTGAAGGAGAAGTATAATGTTCACCATAATTCTCGAATCCATGAACCGTTTAGCTTGCTGCAGCTTTTAGTGTACATGAGCCGTCGGTTATGACACTGCCATCAAAATGTCTTTGCTTTACTGGAAAAGTGCACTGTTTTAACTCTTTGAGTACCAACTGCGATTTAGCACGACGTGGTAAGGTTGAAATTTTCTGAATTTTCAAGTGGATACAATATTAATATTCTTTGTGGACATGCCTTTCATTCAAGTACCAGCATGCCTGTAGTCCCATATAATATAATGGTCCAGGCCAATGGCATTCCTACACAGCCCAATACTTGGCACTGAAAGGTTTAAGCGGTCCCATTTAATGCAAGATATAATAAGTAGAATATTTTTGTTCTCACAGTTGTGTTGATTATTTCTACCGCAAGATGTCATAAGTTCCACCCTCTGTATAAGTCACTGCAAATACATACGCCTGCAATGTACCATGAAGAAAGTGACCACGATGATAATTAACAGAAAGTACGAGGGGACAAAGAGGATGATAATGTCGAAAAAATGTTTAATATGATATTGATAATGTTTTTGTGCTGGTATTTTATTATCATGACACTGATAACCTGGTACGTGATTTTTTCCTGTCCATAGGCGTAAGAATTCAAGGATATGAGCGTTGGCGGCCCAGGCAGGACGCATCAGCACTCATCGATAGGAATAATTCAACTTGTTTGAAGATGGTACGTCGCCAAACTGCAGCTATTCGTGTGGACCTGCTTGCTAAAGTTGGAAGGGTCGAAATGTACGTCTCTGGAATCCAGTTTGGTTGCCAAAATTCCACACACTTACCATTTATTGATGCTTACATTGCTCCAAAAAGCATACTAACATGTAAAGACCAATTTCCATCGCCATCAGGTTTTGCGTGTGCATTGATCTCTAAGGAATTAGTTAATCTTAACACGACTTGTGTATTGAGTTGTAATTGCAGTAGCAAGGACTGCGCAGCAATATTTATAGGATTACACAGTGTGAATAATCTTTACTCCATTGAAGGCTCGCAGTTGTGCGACATATCGTTCGAGTTTAAATAACTCTTGTCACCCGTTAGAAATCCATATTGCCACAAATATTAACCTAAATGGCATTTTAAATATACTTTCCTTATTTGTATATCAACTGGTACACTACGGATCTATTATTCCGTTATCTACATTGTATATGTAAACTAACGCGCGATGGATCTGCAAAGTCCATGTCGATTTACCATGATCACGGATTTGCTACATTGAGTGCCGTTACCAGCACTGGTTGCAAAAGCAGAAATACCTAGAATTTGGGTGTAGCGTATCAGTACCTATCACATTTGTACCAATAGATTATGGACCTAAAAGAGTTTCCTGAATGTTGGTTTACTCATGGATGGAATTATGTTGACCTCAGCCAGTGGCTGGGATGACTCTTTCCACAAAGCGCTATTGCAGGAACCGTAAGTGCTGTAAAGATTCAAAATGGGTTTTCTGGTGGTTGCTCATGCAATATATATTCTGATGTTATAAACTCAAATTCTGTCGGGCGAACCCTTGTTTTCTGCGTTTGTAATTTTCTTCGGTCCGCATTGCGTCCAAAGCGTGCGGAGTAAAGCTGTTGATTCAGTGAAAAATGTGAAACTAAAAGAGTTAAAACAGGGACAGTACTCTGTAACATGAGAAATCGCATTAAGCGTCGATTACTGGACACCTTAAACAACACCCCATACATTTTTATAGTAAAAACACAACCGATCTAAACTCTCTGTTTATGTTAAAATACAATTTATTGACAAGTGTACGTATGTATGCACGGAGCCCAATTCCATGTTTGCAATGCAGTGCAGTTTGCTTATTTTCTCAGCCATTCTTTAATGTATCTGATTTTTTGTTGATAAATAAGACACCTGGAACTAATACAACATTACATCTGTTTTTTGTAATTGTATTATTTCACACTTTTGTTGTAAACTTTATCTTTAATGTACATGTGGCTTGCGTGACGGTATCAACTAATGCCCTAACTCATTCAACCCTGATAGAACACCGAGTCAATAGCTTTCATTGGAGCGCTCTGGGCGCATTGAGCCCAAAGCGCTCCAAGGAAAGCTGTTGACCATGGGCATACAATTTGGAATGATCTTCCATGCATGTTTCATCCACAATTTTGAAAAAAAAATCCCTATATTAGTAGGATACAATTAGCAGACGACATTTGCATAATAGCGGGAAAAGGCGGCATAAGGGTGCAATGAGTTAATAGAATTTTCCGACCCATTACCTCTTGTTATTGTTATTCAGGCTTTGTCTATTTTGTGAAAGCATCAGAGCGTTCATACTGCCTGTGAAGCAGCCCTGTCCTCTTTCCCCGGCCAGTGCAGTGCTCTCATTGTCATGCACTCTCACCGAATTTCCATTCAGTGCCTTGCACAATCACTGAGTTTCTTTAGGCAGGCAACTGTTCACTGAGCCCTCTCGTTAAAGTATGCCGGATTTAATATTTGTTGATTATTGTAATAGTCAGCCAAAGGACTCTCGTGGATGGTCGGTTACTTTACTTGGGTGGTAAAATGGAAAATCAGCCAAACGTCTGGGTCGGCCCTTTTTTTCAAATTGGTTAACGGGACATGGATATTTTAATTTTAGCCTTCAGACATTTTGGACATCATTTTATTCTGACTTGACTAAGGTCTTGTACCAGCATGATACAAAAATGTCCACATGTACATTCCAGTGTATAAAAGTCCAATCGACCAAAAGTGATACACCTTACAAATTTGCCAGGTTGGTCAGGCTATTCAGCACCAAATATGATCACCTGTGGGTTGTTCTACTGTTTGGCAACGTTGAGGAATAGACCTTAAGAGACTGTTATTATCACGTTTTTCTGAGCAATTTGGTAGTGTGTCGTCAGTTGGCATTGTGTTTATCCATGACAGTCTCATACAGTCCTGTATGTGCAGTGGCTGCAGCTGCTCTGTGTTTTACATGGTACTTCAAAAAAATCCGAGAGATGTTCTATAAAGCCAAGATCTGGCCAATGTGCTGGCAATGGCAGTCAGCTATCATTATGTCCCAGTAATTTCCTTCTGACCCATGCAGCAAGCGCTCGCGCATTATCATGCATTAAGACGTGTCCTGGTTGTTATATTTTAGTACTGTCATATTACGCTAGTATGGGGTCTTTCTATACATGCAGCAGTCTTTCTATACATGCGGCAGCTGCCATGGCGCCTTGCACATGGATAAGCGCACTCTAGCCTCCGCCTAAACAATATATGGCATTCCATGCCATAATGCTACTTGGAATCTGCGTAACGCTCTACAGTGATGGTATTCCTCTGGAAGGCCATCACTTCGTAACAGACTGACACGTGACTGATCTCCGAATGCCTTTATCTATTTTCCTGCCAGTTGCTGTTGCTGTAACTCAGAAATAAAACAATTGTTTTTTCTTCCATAGTTTCCGTTTGGAAACACAATCGCTACCAACACAAGTGTGAAACGATTTTACGACCGAATCAAACAAAAGAGAGATTACTATTGTTTGTTGTTTTATTTGTAAGCCAATCAGATTACGTAAGATAGAAAAGAGTAACTGAAAGTTTTCTTGAGTGACCTACCTTAGCAAAGCAAGATGAAAGTGAACAAAATGGAGTCGAAACGGCTGCTGCAAGCACGCTAAACCAAGTAGGTTTTTAATAAAAACATATGATTTAATGCCATATGGGAGAAAAAAAAATCCACATGGCCGTGGATTTAGACGGGACTCGTTTCAAACCGTTCACTGCTCGCCAAAGGCTCTGCAGCATTATAGCGACCTCGCTTTCAAGACCTCGAAAGCGGTCGTCAAGCTTCCTCGTCGGCGAGGTCTGCTTCACCCTTGAAACTTGCCTCGCGCTCAAGCACTCACGCGGAATCAGTGCCGCAAGATAGTATTTAATACTGGTACCCCAACAGAATACGTTAGTGTATGCCTGAAGGCAGGACGATCATTAGACCCATGACAGGGTTCTAAATGATAAAACTAATCAAATATATAATGATAGTTATTAGGGACAAGCAAGGGAGAGACAAGCAAGGGAGAGACAAGCAAGGGTTAAGCTTGCAAAGAATAGCCCAATATATATATATATATATATATGTATATCTGTGTGTGTGAGTTATTATATTTTATGTATTATATATACTGTTGCGCAAACACTAAGGGCAACAGCGTTTTAGTCGGGCAATAAACGGCAGTGGGAACCAGGTAATATAAGCTATCAACTGCGCATGCTCAGGACGCGAGGTACTTTTCATGCGTGTAAAGTATCTCGCGCTCAAGACGGAAGAGCGAGGTTTGGATCACGGCTTGGGAGATGACTTGAAAGCTAGCTAGCTTTTACAGTGCATCAAGCCTTCGAGGTGTCTTGAAGCGGTAGATGCGTGAAAGCTATCTCACTTTCACTGGCGAGGTCTCGGTCACGCAGCAGCTCACAGTTGCTGCGTGATCGAGACCTCGCCCGTGAAAGCGAGCTAGCTTTCATGAATTTACAGCTTCAAGACACCTCGAAGGCTTGATGCGCCGTGAAAGCTAGCTAGCTTTCACGTCATCTCCCAAGCCATGATCTAGACCTCGCTCTTCTATCTTGAGCGCGAGATACTTTTCACGCGTGAACAGTATCTCGCTTCTTCAGCATGCCCAGCTGAGAGCTTACTGTACCTGGTTCCCACTGCCGTTTTTGTCTGCCCTACTAAAATGCTGTTGTCCTAAGTGTTTGCGCAACATTATATATATATATATTTGTGTGTGTGTGTGTATGTATGTATGTATATATTTGGCTTATTCTTTTGTAAGCTTAACACTTGCTTGTCGTTAATAATTATCATTATATATTTGATGAATTTTATCATTTTGAACTCTCCCATGGGTCTAATCATCGTCCTGCCTTCTGGCGTACATTTACATATTTTTATTAAATTCTATCTTGCGGCTCTGGTTCCGCCAGGTAAGTTTCACGGCGAGGTATGTTTACTTGGCTTTCATTGTTGGGCTGAAATTTATGGATATGGGCAATGTCTATTTAAAGTATTTGATGAATACGCTGGAGCCTCTGTTGTGCTGTGGGCTGTGTTCTCCGACTTCAACTTACAATGGAAGCAGAGAGTTTTTATGATGTTCTACACACACAAATATATTGTAATCAATGTAGGCCTGCTTTCTTCTTTTGTTGTCAATTTAGCTAACTGAATAAAAACCAAAAGTGGCAGGCCTACCATGTGCATTATTATTTTTGGCGCAAGTTATAAATTTTGGGTTTTAAGTTGTAAGGCATTTATGTTTTGGTAAAAAAGTCTGTCAAAGGTTAAGAAGACTCATTTAAAACCACCGATGGCCGTATTCACAAAGAATTTGATCTGATCTTAACTTTAATCCCTAAATTAAAATCAATGAATTTTAGGCCCTAAACTACTTAATCACTGGCTCAATGTTTAATCAAAACTTCATGGATTAGCCAATGCATGCTCTTGGCTACAATACAAACTTAAGGATATACATGTTCATTTTATTAAATCAATATCAGTTTGGTCCAGTATTAAATCTTTTGATCCAGGATTAAAATTTGAATTAAATCAAGATTGTTTATCAAAACGGAAACGTTTATATCCAAAGTTCATATAACAGTGGAAAACATAGATTAATTAATGTTGCAAGTTTAGATCAAACATAAGCCAAGGATTTAGCAGTTCAATGCACATTGACTTTCATTTTAGGATTAAATTCAGGACCAGATTAAACTGTTCGTGAATATTGCCCCTGTTGCTTTTTATGTGTGATTGGCTGTCTCGAGTAAGGAATCAAAGACCCAGCTGCTTTACACCTGATACAAGGCGCAATGATGGTGATATTGACATGCCAAGCATACCAGCAACCAGAGACTGTTCTGTCCATGGCTTTACCATTCTTATGTTTGATTTCATACATCTGGTGCAAGGCGAGACATCTTGGCAACTGTGGTGGACTTATCCATCGATTATTTATTAGCTCATTCTACCCTAATGACTCTTTCTCGTTGATATTTAAATGTCGTCTGCTAATTGTATTTTACTAACTAAGGGATAATTTTTCATAATTTTGGATGAAACTTGCATGGAAGATCATTCCAAATTATATGCCCATGGGCAACAGTTTTCATTGGCGCTCTCTTTCTGCATTGCGCCCATAGCGCACAACGGTAAGCTTTTGACTCAGTCTTATATCAGGGTGGAATAGTTTAGAAGCAACTATAACACACACAAGTCCCAGTCATACATACCTGTTCCTTACACCATCTTTTCATTTTGACAGGCCTTACACTTTATTGTGTGGGGTCACCATCAGTACAATGGGTTAGTACTAGCCCTATTGTAGTACACTCCATAGTCAGAATCAGCAGATTTTGGAGGGTCCATCACTTTAGATCCATTGACCGCTTACTGACTAGATTGTACATGTCCCTACATGCCAAGCTTTCCTTAAAACACACCCATTAGTATTTTGGTATAATATTCTTAAGATAAAAATCATGTTGCATTTTTTATGCTGTTCCAAATGTATTGTGCCAAGTGCTTATTTCCAAGACAGTGAAGTCCCCTTCCAACCACCAACAAGGTGGGCCATACAGCCAGCTGGCCCTAGTTGCCTGGATTTTGATAGCAAAGGTGACTGTGTTATCTTTTGTGAGCTGGTAGCCTTCCTCAGTAATAGAAGTCAAACACCTGCAGGAACTCTGGTGCCTCATTAGGACAGTTGTCGCTCTTGAGAGGCTTTGCCAGTAGCAGGTACTGAAGATTGGCTTAAATTAGGTAACCCTTCCCAGCATCAACGGGATGACTGAGGAGGCTAGGAGACCGTGTCTGAGGACATTTTGTACCATGTCAGACATTAAACCATCGGCAAGGATGTTGCCACCATTTCAGTACTGCAGTTGTTGCCACATTCCAGATGTTTCCATCGCTGAACTTTACTACCAAACCGACAAAAATAAAATCGAACTTTTAGAAAGTTAATTTATATGTAAGTTGAAGACTCCTGTGCCATTAGGTATTAATGAAGACCTGTCAGACTGCAAGCAAACATTACAACATCGGGAGCGATGTTGCCCCCATTTCAATAAAGCGTTTTTTTTGGTTTTTTTTTTGCCACTTTCCACATGTTTCCATCACTTAACTTTATTAGCACACCGACACAAATAATCGCAAACTGCAAGAAAGTTAATCGATATGTAAGTTGAAGACTCCTGTGTCATGAGGTTTTAATCAAGACCTATTGTGAACTGCCTCTTAATTACGTCTCATATAATTTTGCTAAAGTAATTCATTCCTTTTTAACTTGACAACGTCAAAGTTGTATGTCTCATGTCAATTACATCCAGCTGTGTGTCACTTGCATCTCCGGATGATTTTGTGTGCGTTTTTGTCAACTGACATCTCTCTGATAAAGCAAAATTTTTCGAATAAAATTTGATAGATAAATAAATAAATGAATAAACAAATAGAGAAATAAATAAATATATGAATAAGTAAGTAAATATATAAATAAATAAATTAATAAATAAATAAGTGATTACGTAAGTAACTTAATAAATGAATAAATGAATAAACAAATAAACAAACGAACAAACGAAAGAACAAAAAACAAATAAATAAATAAATAAATAAATAAATATATGAATAAGTAAGTAAATAGATAAATAAATAAATAAATAAATAAGTAGATAAGTGAGTACATAAGTAAGTTAATGAATAAATAAATAAATAGATAAATATATGAATAAGTAAGTAAATAGATAAATAAATAAATAAATAAATAAATAAGTGAGTACATAAGTAAGTAAATAAATAAATGAATGATTTAATAAATAAACAAACAAACGAACGAACGAACGAAAAAACAAATAAATAAATAAATAAATGAATAAATGAATGAGTGATTTACTGAATGAATGAATGAATAAATAAATAAATAAATAAATAAATAAATAAATAAATAAATAAATAAATAAATAAATAAATAAATAAATAAATAAATAAATAAATAAATAAATCCAAATGCACTCATGTAACTGCTGCTTCTGCAGCAATTATCCAGCATGCTGCGCCCAGTCCTCTGCTTACTCAAGCCCTGTTTTTACACGTATATCTAATGGTCTTCCATTAAAATCCACATACATCAATAGCAATATGCTCACACTTGTCGCAAATGTCACAAATATTCCATTTCAACCTTTAGTTTTTCCAATTGTGGTAATAAAGGTGAGCGTGGCATGGAGTAAGAGCTAGGTTGGGTGTTGGAAAAAATGTCATCACCAGTTTTAACAGCTAAACATATAATCGGACATGCTACGAAGCGATGGAAATTCAACCAAAGTTAAGATAAATGGTTAACGGGACTTGCTTACATTTTAATGAAAACGGAAACAATATAGACATATGTTTGTTTTCAAATCCACGGTATTATGCATGGTATATGGGAAACATTACAACCAACCCTATGGCATTAGGCAACAAAACATAATAAGTGCATTATAATATTTTGTTACAGCTTACAGCGTTCAGAATATAGTTGGATCCAGCTTGGTACCGTCTGGTCAGATGGTATCAAGGCAATATATGTCTTCACATTTTTGGATGCATTAAGTGCACAAATGTCGCGCAAATCGAATGTTTTACTTTATTTTTGTATAGCCCTTGTGATGAACTCCATAAGAACGCAAGGAAATCGTAAGTATTAACAGTTGGATTATTTTGAAGTAACGTACTATCTAAGTACGATGTTATACATTTACAGGTAAAATTATTGTTCCTACCACATATTCAGCCCTTATCTAGGTTTGATTGTCATCCAGACATGTAACACGGAACAGTTCTCTGGCAATAGGGGGGTGGGCTAACACACGGCACGTTTCTTGTTATATCAGTGTCACTTCTTATTCAATGTTGTATATTACAGTGCCAATTACGTCTGAAGTCGATGTACTAAAGTGAAACTACTCTGAATTATCATGAAGATCTCAGATCCGTATTCCTGGTAAAACACCTTTCATTCAAGTATCAGCATGCCTATAATTCCTGAGAAAATATCCCAGGTCAACAGCTTTTCTAGGCTCCATTGGGCGCAATGAGCCCAATGTGACCCGAACAAAAGCCGTTGACTCAATCCAAATTTTGGCACTTAAAGAGTTAATGTTGTATATTACAAAAGTAAAAGTATAAGTCAGAAAAGTCAGTCGTGACCGCAACTCTGACTTTAACACATTTTCTGGTCAGAAACCTCGGCATTTGTTTTCCATCGTTTTATTAACAAAAAAAAAAAAAATAAATAAAAATAAAAATAAAAAATAAGTGAATAAATAAATAAATGAATGAATGAATATATGAATGAATAAATGAATGAATGAATGAATGAATAAATAAATAAATAAATAAATAAATAAATAAATAAATAAATAAATAAATAAATAAATAAATAAATAAATAAATAAATAAATAAATAAATAAATAAATAAAAAAATAAATAAATATATCAGCCATCAAAATTTGGCCACGATTTGAACATTTTTTGCGAACAGTTAAGTAGCGTGTATAATGTTCTATTACTTTACACGCCTGTGTGACACCTTCTCTCTCGAATATACAGTTTAATCGACCGCCGGTGTCTGTCTAGCTCAATATTTAGATTTAGTGCGGTCGTTCTTAAACGAGTAATTTTTTTCTGTAATTATTACTGTTCATATGTATCAAGTACGGTTCTGATTGAAGTTTTATGACTTTTGCAAGTAAAAATTCTACTTCCACAGTTTTTTTGTCATTGGGCTCAAACTCTTGCTTCTCGTCAGTTTTGAAAGATTTTTAAAACTTGAAATCACTAAATTCATTTCGTCCATTCCGCCCATTATTGCTCCACACAATTATTGAAAAAAAAATCCTTCAATGGTGTTATTCAAGATAACCTTGCAGGAGACATCTAACATTGCATACATAGGCATGATGTACAAGACTTTCGGCTGTAGGATTTTTACACAAGACCACTTTTACATACACAAATGAGAATCCTGACAGAATATGGATATGGCAGCATGAAATCTTCACGGGCGTGAAATCAGGGCTTGAGAAACTTGAAGGCCACCTTTAAGGAATGAAAAATCATAAACCGGCGTCTTGAAGGATTCAAACATTCTTAATGTTGGCTTGAAAGATCATAAAACCTTGAGTGAATCAAAGGAATCCAAACGCTTTAAGGCTTAGGCAAAACTGAGTCCTTAAGGAGTCCTCAACATATTGTACTGTTAAGTTTGCTGATTTCCTTTAACCCTTTTCCCTTTGAATTAAGACTGAGTCAACAGCTTTCATCGGCATGGGTTGGGCACTAAGTGACCAACCCATGCCAAGAAAAGCTGTTGACCTGGGTCATGTTTTTTTAACAAGTCTCATCTTCAATTCTCATTCCAATTGTTTTTCATTGCTGTTGAAATCAGCTGAAAATCCTGAAGCAGACGACATTTGACCACCAGCCGGTTTTGGTCGGTTTAAGGGGGGAATGGTTAAGTAGACACATTCCTGGCCTGTGGTCAATGCGTCCGTCTACAAGATCCCACTAAAAGTACTTTTAATGTTGATGCAGTAACGGCCGCCATGAGATGAGTATTTCTGCCAGAACCACCTGCCCGCTGGACAGGCCGGTGTCGCCTTAAAGGAACACAGAAGTCCCATTATATTATGCATTATTCATTTGGAGCCTATGTAATAAGGAACAAATATCTGCATTTATCTACCTTGTATTTCGAAATTTCAAAAAGTTATCAAACGAGGCAATATATGCAGAAATGTGTGGACGTCTCCATAGCCTGGTGCCATCCCATGCAACCTTCCAAGCAGAATGCTGTATTCTGCGGACCAATCACCAATTGTGTTATAAAATGTTTCCAATGACAACATGGTAACAAACTTTAGGGGGAGTCGGACAATCATACATGTAGCTATTACACTTATTGCAATGAGGCTCATTCCTCTTTACCAGGCTACGTGGTTACAAAACTGTGGTAAATATTTTTTCTCACATTCCAAATAGAGATCATTCTGACAATGGCCAGTTCATTGTTCTTGTTGATGACCAGTCAAGTGCAGTGAGGCAGTAAGTGTGAGCAGGGACCTGTTCTGAATGGCAAATCCAAAGTGTGAGTCTGCAAATCAACCAGGCCAAAGACAAAAAAAGATGTCCCAGAGATTCTTGGATATATATATATATATATATATATATATATATATATATATATATATATATATATATATATATATATATATATATATATGTACATATATGCATATATGCATTTTTACTTAGACAATTTCATTGTCTAACAAGCCATAAAGAAAGCTTTATATGGCAAATGTAAATAAATAACCTACAGCTTTGATGAGAAAAAAATATATATACACTGTCACATACAATCGACATTCTCATGATCCTCCCTGAGGCAGATTTCAGACTATATCCTAACATTATTATGGGACTTTTTCGGGCCTGCTTTTACATTTGCTGTAATCATTTCACACATATATGTTACAAACTTAAACTTTCCCAAAAATTATAACATATAATGAGACTTCAGTGTTCCTCTACAGACGTTGACGCCCCAGTGCACGAAAATCGCGTCCGACTTTGAGACATACAAGGCCCAGAGCGTGAAATGTACGTCCGGGCGTGGAGGCAAAAGATCATTGAAGAATGATCTTTAAGGTGGAATCTTTGAAGAAACTGTCTTTAGGAAGGTGTTTTGGACGTGTTTCTCACTCTGCAGATACCGTCCTGTTTTTATTTAAAAAAAAAACTTTCGTAAGCGTTTTTTGGTCATTTGCAGAACATACCTCCCCCCTAATAATTATGTCTTAAGGAAGGTTGACAAATCATCATATCCGAGACTTGACAAGTGAGATAACGTATGTTCCCACCACTTCACACCCATACAATATTCAGGAGATATGAGTTAATCGAAAAAAAATCAATGTATGATCTTGCATTACCATGTGAACAAAACAAAGTTTTCTTCACCCTACCAAGATAATACCTAAGGTCCAAATTAGCTAGTACCGTCGGTAGCCGCTAAAGCGCCAGGGTCTTTTTCCGGTGCACCTTGCGGCCGGACTAGGTCGTTTCCATATAGCAGCCATATTGCACCATAGTTAAAGTACAGGGAAATGACATCGCAAACTTGATCGTTATTTCCCAACGTACTACGGAAGTATTTACAATCTACAATGACAGTCTACAATTGCAAGGTTCCTGACTGTAAGCCAGACACAAGAAAACTGGGTAAATTGGATAAATACCCCTGGATGCAAGGGGTAGTTTTCCCACAGTTTTCCTCCAAAGAAACTTAGAAACGACGGGAGTGATTGGATATGGTGAAAAGACCAGAAGATTATGAAACCACCAGGCAAATTTGACAGAATTTGTTTAAGACATTTTGTTGGGTTAAAGGTCCGACACCAGAACACCCAGTGCCCACGTCATTTCCGTATAACAACAGGACGATTGCAGAAATACAACGCACAACAAACCGATGGGAGAACCGTGTGAGACGGCCGAGGATCGATTGACCTGCCCAGCAACGGAGAAAGGCCAGTTGCCAAGTAGTGAGCGGGGGTGCGATCGCTGCGTTGCGGCGGTAGCTCACAGTACTAGCAAATTTGGACCAAAGCTATTAGTAGCTTTGTGCAATATTTGCTTAATAACACCCAAGGAATCTCCATTTGACTTAATTTCTAACCCCTCATATGTGTAGCTTTTAATAATTTTATATTAATATTATCAGTATGAAAATTTCTGTTCATTCTTTTTCCCTGATATATTGAGAATTATTACCTTTAGCTTATCTACGTTTGTACTGAAAGTCCAATTTTTGCAAAATTCTCTTTTATCCAAACAAATCTGTAAGCAAAAGCAATTCTCTGACAATAAAACTAAATCGTCAGCATACAATAAAGACTTAATGTTTGCATTATATAAAGCCACGGAACAACAATCGGGGTTTTTTTTGGTTTTTTTTTAAGCTCATTTGAAGGAGTCCAAACAAAGTGGGACGTATGACACGTCACGGCGTTACGTCTTTTTATATATGTCTTTATATACCCAAATCTCACATTTATTTTCATAAACATATCTTGCAAACTTCTGTGCAGGTAACCTTCAATACCATACTTTGAAAATAAAAAAAAAAAATAAATAAACCGTCGTACCAAATAGCGCCTAGTACCCTTTTTAAATCAATGAAATATCCATAAAGAAATTTTTTTCAGCTGTAATTTTAATATATTTGCCTATAAATGTTCTCGAAATAAAAATGTGAATGATCACTGGTACGGGAACTCGTACTGAAACCGATTTGATAATTGTAATAAAAATTTCGTATGTCATATATTTTTGTGAACACTGATTCAAAACAGTACAAAATATCTTGGAGACATAACTATTAAAAGATATACCCCGATATCAATATCGATCGTAATAAGATCCTCATTTGTCTTGCTTATGAAATCAAGTCAAGAAACTAACCTCTCATACATATGGGAAAATGGGGATGACTTGCGTTTATCCCACACAATTCCGTTATCAAGTAATTTCATTTTTTTTTTCTTTTGAGGATGCAGTGCAGCCTGGTGACGTGGTTAAGTTATTTGTCAAACGATTATGGTGTCGCAGATGACGTGATCAAGTTATGTGTTAAGAGATTGCAGTGATTGTTACAAGGTGAAAGAAAACCCCTAAATCCCAGACAAACAGCAGGAATACCAGGTCAAGTGGGTTCAAAAGGTAATCATCGACAGAGAGAGAATCTATTCCTAACTGTTAACGAGCAAAATCACGAGTGACCTTCGATCCCGCGTGATTTTCCTCACCAGCAGCAATTGCAAGCAAAAGGAAAATGGTAACTTACTCTCCATCCATGTAACATTTCATTTCTTTTATGTTTGAATTGGTATTCACCCCCCCCCCAAAAAAAAAAAACCGCCTGAGGCTTAATTATAACACCGACCTGCTGCGTCATGTTTGTTTACGTTCATCGTAGTAGATCCACGTCACGTGTGACGCATAACCAAACCGCCGCAACGCACATTCGATTTTGCATAAAGTGGTAATGCACCACGTCACTGATGCAGGCGTATCACAATTTAGTTGTAACATCTTTTAGGTCATGTGGTCTAAAGTGCGATTACTACATTTGACTTTCACTCTGGAAAACATTAATCATCCCGAAACATACAATAAAATTATGTTCGCCCTTTCTCCAATCACACTCACTTATTAAGACGATTAACACATTTACCATCGTGAGTAGTCTTAACACTTAACCTCTACAACTTATCTAAAGCCAACAGTTATTCCCAAAGTAGTTTCTCTTTATCTTTCATATTGAATTTCTTTTTCTGTTTTTTTTTTCTCAAACACACACACGCATTCGTCCTTCCCTCATTGAAATGACAGGAATATGTCATTCTCTGTTTGAAATTGCCGTGCAATACATTGAACCACGGTAACACATTTATATTATGGGTGAAATAGGAGCACCTGGTTCTATAGGCACAAAAGGTCAAAAAGGTGACGCTCGATTAGAGGGAAGAAAAGGCGACCGAGGCATGCCAGGGCAAAAAGGTGACCGCGGACCTGTTGGACCTGCCGGACATGCCGGACTGCCGGGCGCGCCAGGACTAAAAGGTGACCGCGGACCTATTGGACCTGCCGGACATTCCGGAACGCCGGGCTTGAAAGGGCCTAAAGGAAATCGAGGTAAGTGTGGTTGGTATTTTGAAGTAACTTTACTGGAAGCGGCTTTTAGTGAAGAGAGGCCAACGCTGAGGTTTCTGCATGCACAGATTATCTGTCAAAAAATTACACCAAGTGTCTCATGTAACTGAACTCTGTTTCGTTCTCACAATGAGGAATTCTATGCCATCCCGCAACCAACAGCTTTTCTGAGTCCACACACGAGACGAGGCACCGAGGAAAGCTAAATTAATTAATCATCAAAGTTTCAAATATTTGCTCAGCAGCACAAGTTTCATGTATTTGGTAACCATAATGGTGCATGGTGTGTTAGGTCAACATCTAGGCGCATGATGTGTCGGTCACTATCATGGTGCATGATACATATGGCCAATATCTTGCCACATGATGTGTTGGTCCCCTCATGGCGCGTGATGTATTTGGTCAATACCCTGCTGCCCGATATGTTGGTCACCATTATGACGCATGCTATTTGGTCAAAATCCTGCTGCACGATATGTTGGTGACCACCATGACTCATGGTATGTGGTCAATATCCTGATGCAATATGTGTTTGCCACCACTATGACGTATGGTATTTAATCAATATCCTCTTGCATAATGTGTTGATCACCATCACGGCGCTTGTTATTTGGTCATTATCCTGCTGTATGGTGTAGTTTATCATTGCCCTGCATGGTATATTTGTTCCATATCCTGACACATGATGTGTTGATGACCATTATGCCGCATGATGTGTTGATGACCATGGCGCATGATATATTTGGCCATTATAATGGCTCATGATGTAAATTGTATCTGATCCAAATTTTAGGTTTTCTCGTGGATTTTACTTTTGTCCTTATTTCGCCATTGTTTCTGTGTTCGCAATGAGTATATATTGTTGGAAAAGAAAGGAACAATATCTGAAGACGTTATTACAAATATATATTCGAACGCTAAACTAAAGTCAGTTTCCTTCCTCCCTGAGATTGATTCTTATCAGATTTGGAAAGCTCCAGTTGCCCGATGTCACCGGATTACCGTCAAATCTCTTTCATCCGTCAAGCTATGATCAAGGGTACGTGCACAAAAAAAAATGTTTTCCTGTTAACACGAAGGAAATTGAATGAAAAGATGCCTGGCCTTTCATCTCTATATCATATCAGTGACCTGTCACAGGCCACAGTGTATGTCACTTGTGCTTGCTAATGGAAACAGGACAGTTTCACATAAAATACATTGTATATTCTCTTTCTAGGTTTATCATCAATACTAGTATGAACATTAGACATATCCTGGTGATCTTTCCAGATGGGTTTGATTTTTTTTATCTGTGTCGACTTTGATGCATTGACCTTTTCTGCACTTAACCCATAAAAGTTTTGCTCCCTTGAATTATGACAAAAAATAAAGAGTTAAATTTGCCATGAAACGGCTTTCCCTGTCACGCAAGTAACATGCCTAGTCTAAACGTGATAGCCCCGAAGATGACGTACTTAATTTTCTCTCCAAATCATTTGACAAATTTTACTTTAGAACACTCAGTATTCTTAGTATTTTAGGTAGCTATTGGCTTTGAAGTAAGTAGATCATCAGGAAAGGGGAAAACTCAAAAAGAAAAGGCAGCAGAGGAAGTGTGTGTTGTTCTATGTTAAGGACAGCTAAGACACCAAAAATAAATCCCACTTTAATTGATCCTAGCTCAAAACATATTACCACTAAGATAACAAATCAAATATATGTGTAATTGTCATACTCCAAAGAATTTATATGTCTCGTATTTGGATGTCTGTGATGTTTATTGTTGAATAAACAATTGTAAGTTCATTGCAAAACATCCACCCCATAAATATCGATATAAGTTACGAATTATTTGTGATAAAATCATAATTACACTTGCAGCTTAATCCGTGCATATTGGCAACAAAAAACAATAAAAGAACAAAAAACAAAAAAAAAAACAAAAAAAAAACAAACACAAAAAACAAAACAAACAAACACACACGCACACACACACACATACACACACAAAACAACAAACAAACAAACATGAAACACGATCCTGCGATATTTTATGTTTGGGTCAGTTTGTCTGTTATTCATCCTCAAGGTTTGACATTTTAATTCTCGCTTCAATTTTCAGGATATCAATTATCTTCATTCATAGAAAAAAAAAAACAAAGCCAAACGTTTTAAGCATCAAAATGATTAAAGTCAACATATTAATGTAATTAATGATATAAATGACATAAACTGAGGGTCAGTACTGGCTTACGGGTCATACAATAGTTAAACATAGTTTATGTAAAACACACACACCAGAACTGCGGTGCAATATACATTTCTGTGCAATTAGTTAATACATAAACGGTAGACATAGACATCACTGCAATGCGCATAGCTATATTATAAATAAAATACGAAGACACTAATTTAGATATTATTCACAGGACACAATTTTGAGGAAGGAAATCATGTATCCCGTGCACTGTACATGTACTGTTAAAATTTGAAAATGGAGTTAAATTCTATTTATGAAACGAGATGAAATATCCACAGAAACTAAAAAGCCTGTGACAAATATTATGAAAAGTGTTTTGCAACCAGTAGATATATGACACGTATAAAATGTAATGCTAATTACAATAACAACGAGAAACGTATGGACGCGTGCAAGAATCTGTGACTAATATACAACCAGGTGCCAGGTCAAGATAAAAGGCCGTTTCTGCTTTTATTCCGTATTTGATGAGATGGTTAAATATTTGATCAGAAGAACAAATAAATTCATTTTTATGAACAAATATTTGATCAGGTAAATAAATATTTAATCAGAAGACTAAATATTCATCACATGATCAAATCGATTTGATCAGATGAACAAATGTATTTGTTCATGTAATCAAAGACAGTATATGTATTTGTTCTTCTGATCAAATTGATTTGATGAGAAGAATAAACCTATTTAATCAGAAGATCAAATACAGTCGTTCCGAGGAACAAATAAAATAATTTGATCACATGGATAAATGTATTTTTTCACATGACTAGATCCATTTGTTCTCCTGATCAAATAGAATCAGGAATATCCCGATTTATTCACCTGAACAAATACATTTGTTCCCGTGATCAATTCGAATTGATCTGCTGAATAAATACAAGTTACTCCAGTACCAGATAATAATTACTCTCTCTTGTATGCTGCGCATCACTTCCGGTTGTCTATGTTACCATAATACGCAAGAGATACAATCTCGAACTTTGACATTTTCTGTATATAGCAACAACAAGTAGGGGCCGGGAGACGGAGCTACAACACAGGGTCAAGTTGTCATCATCCACTGTTTCAGAATCCCTTTTGACAATGCTTGGCTTTTGTAGGCTCCAATTACCAGTTGTAAACATTTGAAGAAGAAAATCAGATTTCCAGCTACAGGTACGTTATAATAGTTTGTGAAGAAAGAAAGAAAGAAAGTGAGGTAGGGAGGGAGGGAGGGAGGGAGGGAGGGAGAAAGAGAGAGAGAAAAAGAAAAATGCTCACGTCCTTCCCAAAAGCAGTGCATACCACCAAACTTTAGAAAGAAAAAAGTGATGGAAAAAGGCTCATATCAATGACCATGAAAGGCATGGCAAAAACCTGTGCCCTAACCAAAGAATATCCTAAAATCCATCCCGAAAGCAGGAGCGAAGATCATGGAACCACCGTCCAAATTTACATTTAATCCTGCCAAAATACGATCATATTTCAATGATAAATAATAATGATGCATTGTGCATGGCCGGCTTCAACCGCTTTAATATCTAAACAAAGCCACAAAATGTCCACGTTGTAAATGTCTGCTATGTCCCTGTTGAGGATAACATTTCAAGATTGTACATTTTGCGTGTTTTACTATATGTTGCGTAGATCAAATACTGGCGGAAGTTATTTGTTCCGAAGTATAAATGTTTGTTCCGCGGAACAAATCAGACGGGTAGCGTCAATTTAATTAAGTTGGGGGACATTTGATGATGTGATCAAAACGATTTGATCCGAAGAACAATTCGATTTATTCAGATGATTAAATAACATTTGTTTATTCCTCAGGTCAAGTCAATTCAATCATCTGAACAAATATATTTGTTCATGTGATCAAATAAGAGTATATTTGTTCCTCTGATTAAATCGATTTGATCAGAAGAACAGTTCCATTTAATCAGAAGATCAAATCAATTTATTCAGAGGAACAGATAGATTGTATTTAATCACGTGAACAAATGCATTTGTTCTGATCAAATATGCATTCACTTGATCAAATACTGAATAAAACAAGAAACGGCGTTCCATAATATATATATATTAGTCCAGTTGAATTACAATTACAATTTATATTCAAAGCACATTAAGTTGCATTTAGTTCAAAACCTTTCGGTTAGTGGAAGTTTTAGAGTTGTGAGGAGATCAGGTTTTTTTTGGCAAGATTATGAGATCTCAATCAAAATTTCCTTATGGCTGTTCTGAATCTTTAACTCAATATATATATATATATATACGATTTGGTATAGGAAGTGTGTTTAAAATTTACATAAGAAAACATCTTATTCTTCTCCGTTGATACTGATATATTTCTGATGCATTTACTTGCAGAAATTTCTTTCAAGCCTATTGTGCCTCTAAAAATTATGTACTCTTGTCAATCTTTTATTTGATCCATAACTTTGGATAGCGAAGGTCACTTTGCAATTTTTCTGATTTTACTACACCATTTCGCTTGATAATTCAAATGTATATCTTCCACGCATATTTCCCATGTGCTTATTTGATAAATTCAGGATTCCAAGCCGATATGTTAACGCTTTAAGTTTGTGTTTTTTATGTAATCCTGTCCTTCCTCTTCTAGCGAATATTGCGTTAGTTGAAGCCTGAAAAGGAAGAGTCGACGCTGTTTTTTTTATGAACTGTAACGTCTTAAAAGCTCTCAATTATTACAAGTTACTTTATTTGAAAACACACTTGTGCACCAATTTCAAGTATGAGCATCACCTGAGTCTCAACAGTGAAAAAGCTATGATCTGGCCAGATTTACCCATTACCATACCAGTAATGCTGCATACCTGATACACCACCTTATATATTTGCTTGTTCCGCAGGTTATGATTGCGGGTAGCAAAAACGTAAACCATATAAACCTAAATATTTGTAACTATCCTTCGTTTCAACTTTACAACCATTGTAATAGAATTTATGCGGCAATACTCTTTTTTTGGAAAACGAGCATCTTATTGTCTTACAAATCTAACGGTAAGTGCAAATTTTACAAAAACAAAAACAAAAAAAAAAACAAAAAAAAAAAAAAAAACAAAAAAAACAGAAAAAAGAAAAAAACCAACCCTTTCTCTGTTTCGTAGGTATTTGTGCATTGTCAGAACAAAACAGATTAGTGTACGAATACTCGATTCGAACACACATGCTGACATGGTTTGTGCGCATATAATTATATCAACACATACACCAAAAAAGGAATTTTTATCATTAGAAATAGGTGCATTTGGGTATCAATATGACACAGCAACTTGGATGATAAATATATATATATATATATGTAAATATGGTGTATAAATTATATATGACATATGCTATATATATATATATGTATATATATATATATATGTATATATATATATATATACAGAGGGACAGACACACAGATAGATAGATAGATAGATAGATAGATAGATAGATAGATAGATAGATAGATAGATAGATAGATAGATAGATAGATAGATAGATAGATAGATAGATAGATAGATAGATAGATAGATAGATAGATAGATAGATAGATAGATAGATAGATAGATAGATAGATAGAAATTTAGCCTGGGGAGTAGATTAGCTGTTGTTTGATTTTATGTGTCAAAGACATTAATTTACATATGGAAAAATTGGCTGGAAGAAATCTTGACTGTCACCAACTTTCATGCTATATATAAACTTATGTTCATTATCTGAAGTCTCAGGATTTTTATCTAGTTCCCACAATTGGCAAAAAATATCATCATCATTAGCATCATCATAAGATCTTTTGTTTTGATCTTGTACGGTCTGTAACCTCAGAGGAATCAGAACAGAATAGTCTTACTTTCCTCCCATTACAGTACACATAACTACACATGCCCGATCCCAGCTTCCGAAAAATATGAAGATGGCAGAAATGCATTCTCTTTAACTAATATTCTTAAAAAAATTGAAGGGGATTCTTGCATGACACGACGGAGATCCAACGTATGCGCACATGGAACTAAAGGTCAAAAGGGCGATTTGGGCCCCAAGGGACCCACGGGTCGACCAGGAACAACCGGGCAGGCACTGAAATGTAGGTATCTTTGCGCAGCCTCTTTCAATCGTACTTTCCTGTTTCGTTTTTGCATGAATGTATACTTTGGAGAAACTGATTTTTTGTGTTTAACAAGAATGTAATCTTACCCATAACATAACATCATTATTATTCTGAAGGGCTTGTTAATTTTCCGTGAAAGCCCTCTGTGTACAGTTGAATTAGATTCGTTTACACACACAAACTAAATGAGCAACCCGATTCATCAGCGCAGTTGGTTTGGCCAGTGAGGAGCAGGCAGAGCCAGGATGAACCTCTTTCATTATGAGAACATCATTCGTTCATAATAATAATTACAACGCAAACTAACCCAAATTAATGCCCACGTGTTAACCATATATTTCTCGTAAAATTTGCATACTAACTTTCATTGATCCTCCTTTCAGTGCTGAAAGACTGCCCTAACATTGAGAATACCTTGACGGAGCAGGACTTTTGTATCAATGCAAATGGTACGTCGAGGTGTTTTACATCACTGAACAAACTATATAACGGTAAGTGTCTGTCCATGATCAAAATGTTCTTTCTCTCTCTCTCTCTCTCTCTCTCTCTCTCTCTTTGCCAAAGTAACAAAGCTGGTCTGGCTGAGCAAGTCATCTTTTGGGGCAAGTTAAAGTCTTACAAGATAGGAAATAGGCTTACTCG